>JACAXG010000004.1:11506981-11944481 GCA_018881555.1 Amblyornis subalaris | reverse complement strand
ATGAGCTAATTACTATACCAGCTGCCTACAAAAAGGGGTCCTGTAGGCAGACTCCTTCTGCCCATTTGCCTGCTGGTTAAACCACCACTCTAGAAATTATAAAACAAAACTTTTTTCCCTTTATAAACATCTATCAGCGTCACCTTTATATGGCCCACAGCACCAACACTGCCTAGCTTTTAAGTTCTCAGAATCCAGCCAGAATCTCCTCTAGCACATTATAACACATTTTACTGGCTTGAGCAGGGCGAAACACAGCCGTCTCCTCAAATGAATGGCTGCTGAGCTCCAGCAGCCCCTGCACGAGGCTGGGCTCACCATCTGCGTTCCTCCCAATGTACGAAGCCCATTCACAACTGCCAGCCCTTTGAAAAGCCAGCCTGTTTTTCTGATTGATTCACTTTTTAATGAACTGGGAAAGCCTGTGAACTTAAACCCTGACACCTCCACCTCCCTCCCTTCCTAGCCGTCCCTGCAGCAGTGTACTGATTATATTTCAAGTTATTATGGGATTAATACAGCTGCCCCCGGTGCCTCTTTCCCCTGAACTTCATCAATAAAAGTTGTGTCCTACTCTTACTCTGGTTAGTTCAGTTTCTTCCTGAATCTCTCCATGTAACCTGTGATGTGACAGCAAGGCTGTATCGTATCAGCTTTTCAAAGCTGCCAACACTGCTGGTGTTTAAAACCTAGTTGTGTCACAGCCTCGCATAAGCTTTGTGTATTTAAGAGGACATCTTGAGCTTTGCCATGCACTGCATCAGCTCTCTAAGTGGGTAGCACATACTAAGCAGTATTGAAAATAATGAAGTAAGATAATCCACCAAAAAACTTAAATGTATTGTGCCAGTGTCATCTTTCTTTGAATTCACAGTAGAGCTATAAAAAAATACTTTACACAGGCAAGTTCGGTAGAAGAAAAAAATTAAGATAGGGGGAGCAAAAGACCTGGGCCCAGCACAGTCCAGGTTTTCACTGACAGCATTTCTTTATACAGTACAAGCTTTAGGTTTACTTTTTTTGTTGGTGTTRTAGCTTGGGGCTTTTCCCCCCAAAATTCCTATTTTCTAAAAACATCATTAAAAATATAATTAACTGGCTTATTCTTTGGAAAGTCTGCAATTGTTTACAAAAGAGTTGCCACACAAGCTGCCACCTTCAACAGTGTTGAAGCAGGAAGTCATGTTCTTGTTTACAACTGTGCATCAATTTCACAATGTATTTAGTTTTGGTACAAGTTACATATAAAATTCTTACTGAGTTTAATGTTGCAGCAAATAACACATATAGTAAGTGAGTAGGATTTATCACTGGCTGTAATGTCGTAGTACATACTCAAAATATATACGGTGAATGATATATACACATGCACATGCAAATAAAATGGAAATATATTTAGTTTAAGAAGTGATGAATTGTGCTTGCTTTCATTATTCTCATTTTGTACRTAGGAGAACTGAGATCAAGCACATCCATGAAAAGGGTGCCTGGTTGGGATCGCATCTTTGAAGCAGCACAGACACCGACGAGCAGGTTAGAGAAAAAACGGCACTTTTGTACCCATGGCACAAGACAGGGGGGCCCTCAGGACTGAGGCACCCTCTGTGGTTGGTGGGATACAAAGAAATCCCATGGAGTCCCAAGGTGCTCCCACAAAGCATGAAATATCTATCCCACTAAAACACTTCCCCCAAGATGTTTTATTCAAGCTTTTTTCTTAAAGAAGGAAGTGGTAATTTTCCCCTTTAAATTCTGTTTTCTTCCCTCCCCCCCCCCCATTTTGTCTCTCCCATAAACACAGAGGCCAGAAGGCTATGCTTAAATAATTCATCTACAAATTTGCAATATCTTTTTGAACTATAGCAATTAAACGGAAAATAGAAAAATCAGCTCAGCATCCTGTTTGGATGTAATTAAAGGTATAATCTGTTCCATTTGAATACTTCAGTGCTTACCCTTCTTAAAACAACAAATAAGAATAGTAGCTCATTTGCAATATGTTTTTTTTTTTCAAGTCAGCTAAAAAGACTAACTGATGAAGCAAGAATAATAATTTTTAAATGTGGCATAAGCACAAAAATACCAACTACAGCTTTCAAATGATTGCTGCAGATCTCAAGTCTGATGAGAGTTCAGGAACAAGGAGTAAAAGCTTTATGGCAAAACACTGAAGTCTTCCACTATTTTGTATCAGCATGTCGATATGGCTGATATAATTACCTATCAAATACATCAGTGGAATGAATATCAGAGGATATCCAAAAATATGTAAGTGGGATGCATATCAGCTCAGTCTTTTAGGGGCTGTTTGATCTTAACGTTTTTTTTCTATGAATAAAAGACAAATACCACATTCGTTGCCCCTTTGTTTTCTATAAGCAGCTGAAGATTTTACAGCACAATAAAGTTAGCTATTAATGGCTGGCTTATGGATTTTAGCTGGATTTTTACCCTCCTACTGGACATTTCTTCACTGCTCAAAGAAATTGAAGTCAGGTGTAAAGTTAATATCTGCCTTGTTCATTTATTCATATTGTAAGCAATCAAGATTTCCCCAAATCACAGGGCAATCTCTTGCCTTTCGAGAATTAATATAGGCCCTCTTCTCTCAACTTGGTTTAACAAAACAACTGGCTAAGTTCAATGGAAGCGATGATTATTCTGAGAGGTTATGGCGAACCACAGAAGTTGTTAGGGAGAAGCTTGCTCATAAGATCCCCTAAGAGGAAAAGTATATGGATATTTTAAAATGTAATTAACAGCATATTCCAACAATGTGAGAAAGAAACATCATCAGCTTTAGCTGCAGAGGAATCTGGCTGCACAGGGAGAGCTTCGGCTTGCCCGGCAGCCACCACTAGGAGCAAAGGACATGATGGGCACCAGAGGGGACTCCTCCCCAGTGCTGGGAAAGGCAGCGGGGCAGGCTCTGTCCATCGGGGCTCCTTTCATTCTGCCCATCTCACTGTGCTCCACGGCACGGCTCCCTCTTCACGGGCAGCTTCACTGCATGCAGGTCCCAACCAGGAAGAATAACTTTTTTCAAAATGTCCATTTTCTCTCCACTCTACTCTCTCAAAAAAATTATTTTGGGGCAGGTGTCTCTCAAGCCTAGTTTTGGTCTTAATGCTGTGGTTTGTAGGACTGTTTCAACAAAATTGTTGAAGTTTTTTTTGTTTTGATTTGGGTTTTTTTAAGTTATATACATAGCAGTGAATAAAAAAATTTCTAATATATTTTTTTAACATTTTGATCATTCAAAAAGAAAAGCGATTTTCAAGCTTCAACATTTGTAAGCTCAGGTGAATAATGTAGCAGAGAACTGATTTAAACAGATAAAATGATCGCAAAAACGTAGGAGCGATATTACACATGGGAACAAAATGGCACGATGGTCTATGAGGATTCTATTACAACAGTGAATATGAGAGAAGTTTAAGCTTCAATTTGTTGAAAGCTAGCATGTATTAAAATTTCCAGCCTTCCTGGGGTACATGCTCTGCTGTTTGAAAGCACAGGCCCTTTTCAGGACTGGTCCTTCAGGGGCTTGACCCCCACAGAGCCTTCATCAAGCATTGCCCTCCTACAGGGGCCTTCAGTGGACAAGCTACAGGTGAGCGGGGCAAAAACAGCCTCTAGTGAGCCACCCCCAGCTACCTCTTTACATCCTATTGCCTCCCCCCTGAACTGTGCAGCCTCCTGTACACCAAAAACGTTTCTGTGAGCTTAATGCTAGAACTACTGTTAAAGGAAACACAACAACAGAACTCGACATATTAAAAAAATACCCACAGAGGAGGGAAAAAAAAATTCCTCAACACAGTAGCGTCTGTCTCCAGTAAATAGGGCTCTTTTCAGGCCTTGGGCTCAGACGTAAGACCACTCTACTGAGGCTGAATGAATTACTGTCAGCTGGGCCATTTTCACTTAGGTTTAAGCACAGGCATTTTACCTGCCGTTTGCCAGGAGCCAAGAGCTGCTCAGGTGGCATTTGTTATCCTTGTGCCACCTGACCAGGCAACCTGCAGCAGTTTGCCCAGCAGCAGTCACCTACCCCCTGGGTCACACTGTAGGAGCAGGACCCAAGCCTTCACCCCCACAAGGAACATTGCTCAGAGACAAGAACCTGTGCCTAAATGAAGCAACACTTATGCATGCCACAGGTGTGATGTCATCCCCTCTGGTGGAGGAACCAGGATGTCTACAGCCTCCACTCTACAAAAATGCAGGAACTAAAGTGAACGTCTCAGACTTTGTTAAAATATGATGACAATGAAAAAATATAATTACCACTACAAAGTTAATTCTTCTTTGAGCTCTTACAAACCAGTTTTTAATTTGCACCAAAAATTTGCATTTCAGATTTTGAGTCAGCTACGAATGGTACAAGCTAGGCGAGGGACTCCAGGCACTGGTTGGTGGGTTCTGCAAGGCCTGGGAGCAAGAGCACTGTGGCTTCCCAGGAATATCACAAGCAAAGAGTCGCCAGCAAACCCCAGGTGCACACAGGTAGGTCCATCAGGTTGCTTTAAACTGTCTCATCCCTTGTACGAGTGTGAAAATAATCACCACGTCAGATAAACTTCTGCTTTTTATTAGAAAAAAAACAACCAAACAMCCCAAACCTCTAAGGTAATTGATTGCTTTCTTCTAGTCTTTTATTAGTTCTGATTAAGGAGCTATAGTAGCCCTGTTTACACAGCTCTAACAAGTCAGGACCTGCAGTATGTTATTGGCTCGCGGCCCACAAATCACYGTCCATTCTCAACAGAATCAATCTGGAGTTGAAAACATCCCCGTAGGAAGCGTACACATCCCTGCTTATACAGGACAAGAAACAGCAATAACTTCAGGTCCTGTAAGTTGCAAGTTCAACTTACAGAGATCAGCCCTGACTTGTCATTGCTCTCAGCATGTTGGTGATGAGATCAGAGCACTTCACCAAGGACTCATACTTGCAGCTTGACAAGGGACAGAGGTGAGCAGGTTACTCACTGTTACTCGCCTCTCCGAGTGCAGAAAAGAACTGAGAGCTCCTCTGTTTAACATGCAGTCAGGGCACTGCCAATCTAAAATGGCTGATCAGTAATACTTTAATTGCAGTTTCATAGAAACAAATTGCTATTTAATTGCAATAAGCTTGTCTGTGGCTTAGCTGGACTGACAATAGGCATACAACTGGTAGTAACAGTAACAAACAGCAACAAGGGTTATCTGGTACTGCATGTACAGGAGGCTCTGGCAGTGCCATCAAACCCAGAACACAATTTCACACTGAATAAATGTAATACATAAAAAAAATTATCTACATAAATGTCCTAATCTCAATTTTGTTATTTTAATAGAACTGTTCAGAAGGTAGATACTTGCAAAAAGCCTCGCACTTCACATACAACTACCAGCAAAATAATTTGATAAAATATTTAAATTGAAGTGATCTTTTGAAATCACAGTATCAGGTGGGAAAAGACCTCTGAGATCATCAAGTCCAACCAAACACCACCCTGTCAACTAGACCATTGCACTCAGTGCCGTGTCATCTCTCCCTAAACACCTCCAGGGGCGGTGACTCCGCCACCTTGATAGCAAGGCATAGTGTGCCAGCATGTGAGTTGGTGGTTTTTTTTTTAGTATTTACCCTAATATTAGATGATGCAAATTTTGTCAGTGTTAACTGACAGGGAAAAAGGGAGACAAACTCAGTGTGGTTAATATTCTAAAGATGTGACTTAATTTCATAGGCTTCATTTTGGTAAGACATTCTCATTTTATATTTCATAAGATACTGCATAACCTGTTAAAATATTTAAAGATAAATCATGTAGGACTGAAAAGACAGTATCTTGTTGCAAACAGAATTTGGTTTGGAAAGGCTTAATGTCCCACTGCCTGCCAGGATGCGTAAATCTCGTAACTAGACAGCTGGATAGGTAAAAACATTAAACCCATTTAGAGGGCAATCTTTTTACAAAATTGTTTCATTAATAAGAGTGACAATTTATATGATTGAGATGTTTAGATGCAGTATAGACAGAGCATTTTATCCAGGTTCATGAGGATGATTTCAGATTAGTAATATTTCCTTTGATTCTTTTTTTAACAGCATTCATTTTTGAAAGTAAGGGAAGCTCTTACCGAATGATTATTTGACTTTTCAGCAGCACTAAATGCAGAGGGTGTATTTCAGCCTCAGTGCAGCAAGTACATGTGATAAAAGGTGAACAAGTATGTGTTTTTCTTTACAGATCTCCTAAAAAAAAAAAAAGTGATTTTTCACGTAAGGACAAATCTAAGTGTTTCCAGTACCCTTCTATCCACACCTACCATCCCCATTAGAGCCTGTTTCATTGTGTGAAATGCCTCTGGTTTCAAGAAAGTGTTTTACCTAAAGCAAGAATACTACTTAAATATGTTCTATTGTATATTCATAGCTCCATTAGTCCTCCTGCAATTTAGCACATCAAAGCAAAGGCTTCATCACTTGCATGTGGATTATGCTAACATGAGTGACATTTGTAATCTTATAGGTCTGCAACTTAAGAAATGCTTTTAAAGTAAGCTGTTAAATAGGTAGCTGTGCTTTACAAATGAGTCATATAATAGTTTATTTAAAGCTGTTAATGAACTTCAACCTCTACATCACTAAATGCTATACTACATTACTTACTAGAAGTTATTAGCTATCTTCTTAGCACTTCTAGGTTATATTGGACAACCAAAAATCTGTACATGTTAGATTTAAACACTGTACCTTGAGTGCTTATACTGAAAGAATATAAAAAGATGTCTACAGTCTCACTAATACTTGAAATTCTATATTCATACGACTTCAAGTGTCTTTTCAAAGATATTGAAGCAGCACAATTTGCAGACTCTAAAGACTTTAATGCCAGATCAAAAAGCTTAGAAACTTACTTAAAATACACATAACTGCATTTAATTAAAAGTCGGTGTCAGTCATTTATGTTGTGCTTTATATGTGATGCAAGTACTCTTTTGTCTTTACTGTCTGGTACTGCACATTATTGCATTTTCTTTTCTCTGAAACAGTGCTTCTTCCTCAAGCACTGAAGTGTTAAAAGAAGAAATTCAGCAGCCCTCCAATATACTAGAGGTCATGAAGTAGAATCTGAAACAAAAATATCTGCTGTCGGTTGTTTAGACAGACAAATCTATAAATCAGCTTTTTGTGTATCGGCATCACAGCAAAAATAAGTCAAGCTCACTCCATAACCAAGCATGCTGAGCAGTGAACACCTTCTAAAAAACAGAATTTAAAAAAAAATAACATAATGATGTGTTCCAAATGTATTAGTTTCCTATAAAAGTAGAGTAGTTGTTAATATTGATTTGCTTTTAGTTGCAGCAAAGGCAAATTTGTTGCTTGGAGGTCCCTGACTGAAGGCATACAGCAGCACACAGCCACAGATCCACGTTAGTATTCTTACTAAAAACACGAAACGTCAGATTTTTTTTCTCAAAATTATTCTGCACAGCTCTATCGTGAAGCAGCTGGTGGGAAACATGCAAAATGAAGTCGTTCCCTTTGTAACCTTAGAGGTTGCTCTGCTGCTTTGTGGGGAGGTGCTTTATGTTTGTTTGCTTTCAGAGAACAGATCATATTTTGAGATCAGCCAGTTCTCGGAAATAGCCCAGGAAACAGGTTTTTCTTTCCTTAAGATTATCAGTGTTGAAAAGTTAAGTCTCTTACCCCAGCAAACACAACTTTATGTTGTTCAGATCAGAATAGCTATTGTATTCCTTTTCATGAATACTCAATTCTAGTGCTCAGCATGAGGTACAGACCTTTCACTGGCTTTTATTTTTTTGACCTCTTATGGTATATTCATACCCTCTCATGCTTGCATGCTCAGAGACACATGCACACCCTTAACACAGAAGGAAGTGGAAAGAAAGAGACCACAGTACCTCTGTGTGTGCTGTAATTCACTGCAACGTGAATTATAATATACTTGCTGTTACCAGAATTAAGAATCTCCACAAAAAAAAAAAAGGTAATTTTGAAGTAGTGCTCAGTATCCTTGCTAAAAGTAACATGCTTAAGTAGTTTAGCAGATTCTCTACTGGCATAAGACAAAAGAAAAAGTCCAAACCAAAACCCTACTTTTAAAGGTAACTGACAACTAAGGTAACGACTGTCTAAGATGAAGTTGCAGAATAATGTTTTGAATGTAATTAAAAAAAAAGAAAAAGCAAAGCTTCTAAAACCCATACTCGATTCAGTTTTGTTTTACTTTTTATTATTTAAATACACCATACTAGAGCAAATGTCTCTGAAAATATCACAAATAAAAGATTTTTCTTCATTCAGCAAATTAGAAGTAGGTGAAAATTTCTACACAGTAGCTGCTATGAGCCTGACTTTTTTTTTTTCTTTTTTTTTGCCATGGGAAGTAGCAACATTAGGACAAAAACACTTACATGCATACATACATTGTATTTTACAGAGATACAATAAAAGTGTTTGTGATAGAATATCACAAAAGCCACATCTTTATCTCATGTTCAGTTTGATTGAAACACATTTCCTTACAACACTTAAATATACAAAGAGCAAATAGAATGTTGTTAAGGTAAAACACAGGGTACAAACTGGCCAGTGCCCTGCTAATTGTTAATGAGGGTAGAAAGCAGATTTCAATGCTTCTTTTAATTAGCTTCATTAGTCATCTTCCCCACCCGCCCCCCCCTCCCCCCCAAGATGTCCTCCGGTGGATGTTTTTTCATTTTCTCTACAGTCTCCCATTAGCCCAGGTTCATGGAGTCCTTAATGTTCATATTCAGTCATTTTAATACACCAATAAATGTGGGAAGGGCAATCAAGAATAAAGAAGGTGCAATGGTATGGAGCTGGCATTGATGCTAGCTACAAAGGTGACTTGTCTACTTGGAGACATGGGATCCATCTGTGATGAACAAAATTTGAGATGAAGGCACGCATTCTGCATTACTCTGACCTTTTAGCAGACCTGTAAGAAATAAAAATGGGTATCTTAGCTAAATTTGAGATAGGAAACTACAACATGACTGCTTTTGTCTTCTCCCTATTCACTAATCTCTTTTTTATTAGACTACTTTCCAACTGTGACTTGATTAAGGCTTTCTACACTGTCCATTCATACTGCTAACATTTCAACTTTRAATAGCAAAAAGCAAACATTTTTCACAGTTCTACTACTAAAGAAAGCAGACATGAAAAAAAAGAGACTACAACAAGAAATAAGTGTACTTTCTGGTAACAAATCATACAGTCAATAAGGTGGTTTTTCTGGGCCCCGTTTAAAAGGGAAGAACCATTATGTCATGCCTTTGAAGAAGCGAGTAATGTGATCTTATAATTGGAAGAAATAGTGTGTAAAGCAAATATGAAGTACAGCCAATATCCTCCCAAGGCAACTTTGGTTAACATGCTGCATTGCACAAGAGCTAAATATAGATATTTCAGGATTCCCCCCCCCCCATTTAAATTCCTCATCTGGTGCGTTAGTTAATGTTACATAAACATTTTAATATATGAAGTCAAACATGTGCTTTCATACTGGTGTTAATGAATTGTGATAATTAAAAGTGTCTAACTCAATAAAAATCTAAACTTTCATGGATAAAATAGAAATGATCATCCATAGTCTTCAAATACAATCTGTTTGCAATTACCAAAATGAAATAATATATATTAGATTTTTATGGCTTTTAAATGACATTTTGCGCTTCCCAGGAAGTTCTTTTTTCACCCTTTCTCTAAGTTACTAAAAGCCTGAGGTCTATTAGTAACTGCAACCCCCCACTTTCAAGCTAATTAAAGTAGTAGAGGCTTGGAGGTTTAATTCCCCAGAGCTGAAGCTCAGTGTGAGAAAGGTAATTTGTCTGTCCAGAACAAAGATTAGGGAGCAGCCAGCAAGCATATTTAATAAATGAGCATCAAATATCTTCTACTATGGACACAGACAACACCAATTATGTAACTACAAGGGAATTGTTGAGTGATATGTAAACTAGAAGATTTTTAGGATCTTCTCTAAGAGACGTAATATAACTCATACTTTATTTAAAAGTGTAGAAGCTGAAGACAAGCATTTGTTACAAACATTGCCAACCAGTGGAAAATTTACACTTTTAGTAGGTGGTAATACTGTTGCAAACAAGAAATACTGCAGGAATACTACCAGTACCAAAAACAGCTTAAGAGAATTCTTGACAATACAGCCCCTTCAGACGAAATGGCACACAAGACATCACAAACTAAGTTTGCACTTTGCAGGCAAGAAGTACTGAGTTCAGAGAAAGCAGGGTTTTTTCCAAACTACATGGCAAGTGATGGGAAGCTATAATTTACAAGTGTGAATTGCCTCAGGGAGGCAAAAGGCAGGAGTGGCAAACATCACTGCGTTTGCCTCCTTAAAAAGAAAAGCAAGTTTTTAAACCAAGTTAGGCCATGCAACCCTTCCTGTCTGCACGAGTCACCTGTGAACTGCAGTAACACAACAGTAAGTTCCTAACTCTCACCTTCATGTGTGCAACAAAAATATGCTTTAATGCTGAGAGTGTCTCAATCTCTGTAGTTAAATAAAAAAACCCAAACCTATGGATATTCTGCTATGTCTATAATCTCTAGTGGCAGAATAACCTGGAAACTGATTGATCTTTAATGTTTAATAAAAAGTATCTGTTACAGCCAACTCTGTTACAGTGGAAGAATATGTTTAATCAGTGGCCCTAAAACGTGTAGCTTTCAGGAAAACATCTCTGATGTTAAAACATTTAGACTGTTAAAAAAAGCAAAATATAAAATAAAACTCTCTTAGCAACTGCACCTGTAGCTTCCAAAGTTCCAGAAACCTGACAAATACATGAATTATCAACTTCTGTCTTTGACTATGTTTGTTTTCTGGAGTTCTGGTGCTCTGCAATTCCCTTTGAAAACCAGTAGGAGAATTAGAGCAATTTCTAGAGAGATTGAATTATAGGAAAAACACCCCTTGAACTACGTCTCCCCTCAATCTTCTCCCTCATACCTGCTCATCTGCCTCAGCTCTGACTGCAGCATTGCCCTCAACAGTCAGTGACAGGAACAAACAAAAACCTGCTCTCGCTATTTTCCTTGCATTTAGCTTCCACCAGGTGCCTACAGTCATGAGCTCTGCAAGCCCAGTCCAGTTTTACTTCTCTTTTCCATGCTCTATGTTCCTCATCATGTCTGCTGCTTTTATTGCAACTAAATCATTTTTATGTTTTGCTAAGGCAGAGAAAGAAACTGATAAAACTAAATGACAATTTAGACACCTATTTGAAGTTACATTAAACTTTACATTCGTAGAAGACAAGTGGATAAACCACTCTCAGAATGGTAAACCTTTTACTGTAGTGTATAAAGATGAATGGTTTTACCTATATTTTGAAATGGGATACCTATAAATATTCATTTAACAGAATCACTGCTAGCTAGTCTATATTACAGATTTCTTTCATTAAAATTCACAACAGTATAAATCTATGAATCTTTAACTGTATTTGTACTTCCTTGAGAAGAGGCTGCACATTCTCCTCCAATCTTAATTATCTTTGTTCTGCCTAACTATGTAGCATTTTTGTACTCAATTCTCCCATCACCTCGATTGACAAATTAAGTAAATAAAAAAGGTACATGTTTTATTTTGCTGTAATTACATTCACTGTATAAGACTTGAAAGAATGTTTAAAATTAATCAGTAAATTTATGCACAGAAAAAAAAGCAAACACACACAGATATTGAAACATAGCAACACAACAACAACAAAAAAACATGTAAAGAACAGTTTCTGTTTTCTCGGACATATTTCTCCACTGACTAAAAGCACTGCAAAATATACTGTACACTACAGAATAGATCAGCCTAGCATTTGTCCCAGATTTTTTTTAATCTTCCGAATTCCTACTTGCAGATAAATGTTATTTTTTGTGATCCTTACAGACATTAATGAAGTTCCTATTGTAAATCTATAAAGAATTACCAACTGAAGTGTGCACTTTTTGTTTCATTGCAATAACTCAGTGCTGTGTGATTGCTCGGGTTAATGATGAAAAAGTCAAATATACTATCAGAGCTGATGGAAAAATCTATCACCAATCTGAAATTAAAATTCATCTGTGGTCAATAAGATTTAATATCCATGCAAGTGGCGCTGTAAAGAGTAAATGAATCAATGTCATCAATACATAATCAGTATGAAATATGATGTGAATAAAATTACGTGCAAGAGTCATACATCCACTCTTTTCTGGACCAGGGTGGAATGAACAGTCTCTTAACTCAAGGTTGACAGTAATTGTTACAAATTAGGCACAGCAGTTATCAAAATGCACTCACTTGCATAGCTTTAGGACTGATTAAGGAGATTAAAATAGATCTAAAACTATCTAGTTTCAGAGTTACAAGACAACTGTTGATCAGAAATTTTTTTCTTCTTCTTCACTACATGATTTGTACAGTCATTATTTACTCACTTAGCTAGAAACCAAAACTATCAACCACAGAGATATACAATCTCTAGTTGAGCTATTAGTGTTATGAAACGATAAGAAAATAGCACTTTGGTTTTAAAATCTGAGTTATGACACACAAAACAGACAAGAAAATACTTCTGAAAGACTACCCCAGCATGCTTCCTCAACTAAAATCTTAATATTAAAATGAAATACATTATATTAGTCCAGGAACCTTCTAGTCACAAGACATTTATTTCCATATTAAAGGATCTAATTTTCCTCCCTCAGAAACCTGCTCTCTTGTAGCTCTTAATTTCAGGATTATAAAATAAAACACTTCCTTTTTAAAAGTTTATATTAATGTATACTCTCCATTTTGCTTTGTACATAAGGAGTTCAACACCTGTACAAATGCACGTGCCCAAACCAAAATAAACTGACTCACCCTATATGTCATATTTAAAAGGTTACTATTTTCTCCCCACACCCTGTGCCTAAATAACTTAAGGTAAGTTCAGCTACTTAAAGGTCTCTTTGAAGGGGTAGGGAATGTCCACTATTAGAATGAAAAGAAATTGATCTTCATTTAGCTCTAAGAAAGCTTATTAGTAATTGTGGAGTATTCACCTTCTGGTCTGGCAGTAGTGGATTACTCTGAAGTGAATTCAAATGGCCATTGATGAGAGCTGTAGGTCTATCATGTTCACAAAATAAACTGCCATTGATGTAGTGAAACCGATCTCCAGGGACCAGGCGATTCCGGCAGGTAGAGCATGTAAAACACTAGAAAAGGAAAGAGACAGCAAGTGAAACTACAGCACAAATTAAGTATGYTGCAGGTTTGAAAATTACACTTCAGAGACTGCAAGTGCAGTTGAGATATGGAGCTGCTTGGTTTCTAGTATCTCCAAATATGGCATTAGTCTTACCTGTTGGGACTATGCAGTACATAACTCAAGTATAGTTTTACCGATTATGAGGGAACAAAAGCTACACGCTAAGGAAAGCTTTATAATAGGTACTCCTGCTTCTAGTTATTGTTTTGCATTTCATTCACAAGCAAATGCAGGTTGTACACTAAAAAAGTATGGCAGTATTAATCAGCTACCAAAAAAAAGTACACAGAAAAAAACCCCTTACCTTAAGATGATAGACGTTGCCCTGTGCCCTCATGACCAGCTCACTAGCAGGAATGGACTGTCCACAGGCACTGCAAGCACCACTATTTCCAAATAACCTGAAACAGAGGTGATGATCGTGAATAATTTAATACACAGAAGGCTCTAGGCATTTTTGCACATCACTGCCATGGTTTATTACACAACTATTTTAGACTTCTGACCCCCGTCTTYCAACTTGCTTATGTTCCATAATATGAAAAAGTATATTTTTGTGTAACAACTGGTAGCTTCACCTTACCTTGGATGTGGTTACACAGGATTTAATCAGAAATATTGACTTACACCTCTAGAAACACAAACAATTCTGTACTACACACATTTTATCAGATTACTGGGTTCATCATAAAAAAAAAGATACAATTCATGACTGGAGTTTAAATGCATTGTGTCCTTGAAATTATATGAAGAACTCTTTTGTACTTTAATCATATCTTGAGATATGAGTCATCAAAAGGGTTAAGAGGATTTGATTGTATATCTAAGAAGACATCAYGCTCAGTGTATTGAAACTCCAGTAAACCTCCATCAGTGCAGAGTTTCCATTAGAAACTCTCTGCTATCCAGGTTGATATATAATGTGTATGGGTTAACCTTTTCAATCATGGTGTCAACACTTTAGATTTGCCTCTGCTCATCTCTTTCATCCTAACCTTCTCTCTCTCTTGATAATGAAATGCTTGCTCCAACTTCCCTCTATCTGCTCCTGAGTCCACAATTTAGATTACTTCATCTCTGCTAGCAACAAACTGAATGAAATTTCGATTTGAGCAGAAAGTAATTTACCGGGATCTGGACCCATTTGTCATCATATCTCTCTGGGTGTTTGCTGTATCACTGCAGTTTTCCTATGCAATCAAATGAGACCACAACATCTGCCATTGGGGGGGGGCACACGCAGTGGGGGGAGGGGGGAATAGGCGGAAGAGTGGTGAAGAAAAATATATACATAATTCTTCAAATCCATTTAAAGGCACAACGCATTGCTTCAAAATATAATACAATAATGATTATTGAGTTCTACTTTTACAGGCTGCATTAGCTAGAATTAGAAAAACCTTTATTTGCTTTTGCGCAAGTCTGTAATAGACACAAATATTTATAAAGACTACCACAATTCATTTCACAGTAAAAAGGGAAACTGAACTAGCTGGCAGGGTCACAGACTCACTTTTCTGCACGATGTAAAACATAGTAATAGGATTTACAAATTAGCGTATTGGTGTCATAATAAATATTAAYATTTGCATCTCCTTCCTGTCCAAATAAAGTCATAAAATTCTGTTTGTGTCAACCTAGGACATGCATTACAACAGAATACCCGTAATCTGAATGATTGCAGTGTGCCTCTGTATAAAAATAATTGCTTTGAATTTTCAGAATCTGAGCTTGCACAGGAGGCTTGTCATGTTCAAACTACTAATTTGCTGTCGCCACTTTATTGAAAATAGCCTGTAAGTTGTTATTAAATGTATCGACTGAACGACAGAGAGAGTAGTAAAACTGCCCCTTAAGATGGCTTTTAATAGGAAGCTGAGAAACAAATTTTGCAGCAGCATCGATTTGAAGAGTTCAATCAAAACTCCATTTCAAAACTAATTAGTCTGAGATCCACGACACATTGACACGTTCTTGCAGAATCACAGCGGTTACAAAGGGAAAGCTGAACTAATACATTGTCAGGACCTCCCGCCAAAGAGACTAAACTGTCTGGAAACTAAAGGTCCATTATTAGGGCATCTTCCAAACCGGGACCAGTTCCGAGTTGTTACATGATGTATCGAGGTTACTTCCACAGCTTTGCGATTTGCCTTTTTCTTCCTTCATTGTTACTAGTAACGAAATTGGCACTARAGAAGGTGCAGGGGAAGGGCTGCAAGGTACTGCTACACGGCTAGAGCAAACATCCAAAAACCTAGAGCAAGGGGGTGGCACCAAGGGCATTGCTGGGGAGAAGGGTGAAGATGGACAGATGATGTCAATTGTCCAGGAAAATCTGAACGTGGTGAGCTGTCTCTCACAACCCTCCCCTTCCCCCCGTACAATTGCACCACCCAGCTGAAAACACAGCTTTCAGAATGCTGATCTCATTGCACTACTTGTCTTCATTAAGCATTCATTTGTTATACTATTCTCTCTGAACTAGAAGTGGTCGTACACCTTGAATGTCTGTGAATTCTAATAAACGGAGTCAAACTAATCCAAAGGCTTTCCACACATCCTAAGTTTTCCCCAGGCATCTTCCCAGAACAATTCTGCTTTGGGAAGCCACTTCAGCTGAATCTTCTGCTAAAATTCCTAAAAATTACTTGCAAACTCAGAACACCTTTCTGCTGCTTTTTATTATTTACCAGGAAAATGAAACTTATTTTTTCTTCTCTACTGTTATGAATGGCTTTATTCTGTCATACCATTAACAGGAAAAAGGTTTTATATTTTTAAAAAAATGTTATTCCTTCTTACCAGTAAAGAAGTCTTCCACATTAACTATTCTTTACTGCAAAAGTTGTTTCGCATGGTTTCTGGGAAGCTGGAGAGCTAATTATCTAACCAGGGGGACTGTCCAGGACAGTATTTGATTTAAAAGGCTTGAGGCTTTAGGTGCTCAATTAAGTAGCTATCGGTCTCAGACTGGACTTTAATGGGCTCTTTTCTCTTTAACTGCAGCAATGGGTAGAGATACCCCAGGTCAGGCTAATTAAAGCCAGGGGACTCTTTAATTGTGATGACAGAATTGGTTTCAGTTTCCTCTTTGGGTCCTCAGTCCAAGAAGGTCATTAATATTTCAACATTTGGGCAATGCAATCAATCACAAACATCAAGAGGTTCCCTGTACGGACAAGGCAGCTCTCCTACACTTAGCAGCATTTTACTGAGCCACCTTAAATTAACTACTGTGTGGTTCCAACACAGCATTCCCCACACCCCAAAACGCTCCTCGGTTTTTTTTTAGTGGGGTTTTTTTGGGTGGGTTTTTTTTCAGAACTTTCTCTAGGAGAGTGAGAATGAAGGCAGCACAAAATCTTCTCAACTCAGTTTCCCATCTTGCTGCTCAAAATTCAGCATCAGCAGAAACGCATCTCTAGCAACTTGTACTAACAAAATAAGGTTCCACTGCTTTCCAAAATCGTGGAGACAGATTTAAGCACTCTGATTCTTGCACGACATGGTGCACATTTGTGCCCACATACGTATATCCAAGCCCTAGCAAAAAGAAATGCACATCCAGACCTACTGATCCAGAAGGAATCAGTGTTTTTGTACATTCCCTACATTTAATCAAAATTCTGCACCAGCTATATCAAATGTAACAAAGAATGCAACACAGAAATTACGCCTGAAGCCAGTCCATTAAAGGTACTTCAGAATAACTAGAGACCAAGCACCTTAAAAGCACCAGAAGCTATTGATACTTAAAAGGGGGGCTGTGCATAATGGCAAGCGCTGCATTAGAGAAGAGGAAGAAAAAAAAAGGGAAAAAAAAAAAAAACCAGCCAAATTACGCTTGGTTAATTCAGAGTAACAGATCTGCCCCCAAGTGAATTGGAGGCCTTGAATTAATTCTGTTATGACAAATCAAGATAAACGTTCCCCCTAAATTGCATGCGATTTAATTAATTTTTGAGATCCTGTTTTTTTTTTTTTCCTAGCTAATAGTTCACATGCTCCTGTGCTGTCATTGTGCTTGAGTGGGCAGACTTCAAAGTGATATTAAATAACCAACTATTAGATTTACCTAGCACGTCCTATTGGAAAAGTGCCATTTAATTACCTAGCCTGTTCAATTAAAGGGACAGCATTCCCTGAATATAGCAGCTTGCCGCTGATTACCAGGGAAATGAACTGGCTGCCCCGCGGCCCCCTCCCCGGCGCGGCCTCACTGCGGCGAGGCCGGGTCCGGCCGCCCCCCGCCCCTGGGGCTGCTCCCCCGCCGCRCTGCGCGGAGCGGCCGCCCGGGGAGGGGCGCCGGGCGCTGCCCCTTTAAGAGGCGCCCGGGCAGCCTCCCCCTCTCCCCCTTCCCCACCACTCCCTGCTCTCTCTTAGAGGCCAATTTTGTTAATTAAATGTTTTGTTTGCGACGCGGCTCTCATTCATTTCGGACACGTCATTCCGAGCAGATCTAAGCCAGCGACCAGATCTCATTAGATAAAACCTATCAGAACTAAGAGAAAATGGAGGAGACACTAATTAAAGCTTTTAATTGTGCGGATTCGCTGCCACGCTGCTGCTTTATCTGGCATCTTAAGGTTGGGAGGGCTGCGCTCCGCTCCCCTCCCTAAGCGCGTTGCTCGCCGTGGGGAAGGAGGGGAACGGACCGGGGTTTTCACCTCCCTCTCTTTTCCCAGGAACCTTGGCCTTCAATGAAAGCTGCAGCTGTAGCTCTACGGCCAATTTGTTTTCGGGTTTTGGGGGGGGGGAGAGGGAGGGAAAGGGGAGTGTTGTGTTATTTAAACAACAACAAAAAACCCCACATACAGCTTCACACAGCTAAAAACCTCATTAATAAAATGGCCCCGTGGTCTTGGCCCGAAGGAGTCAAGTCCCTTTCACCTGGCGCCTGCCAGGCCGATCAATCCTCCTYCTCATTTTGTCAGTCGTGTCCAGCGTGCCCCATCTCCAGCTGAGAACTGTGCCCGTGGCTCTTGCCCGGGGAAGAGAAGGTGCCACCGCAAAARCCCTCCGGAAAACTAAGAGGGGGGAAGGATGGCAGAGGGGAGCCAGACAGACTTGCTGTTAGATGGGTGGCGTTGCCTCCACAACCAAATGTGGCCATTTCAAACTAGAAAAGGGCAAGGGCCTTGCTCATGCCAGCACGACCCACGAGGAAGCCTGCAAGGTCCATTTCCAGCGGGAAAACTCCAAGTTAACTCAGACCTGGCAGACCAGGCCATCCTACCCCACCTTGAGTGTACAGTGTCCAGTTCAAGTTTCAGCAAGCATCTGTCAGAGTTATTTTTGCAAGTCAAATTACACAGATCTAAAGAGAAGTCAGGTGATAGGACAAGGAGATCAATTCAAACCCCTCATCTGATAAAGCATCCTATTCATAATCGCCTACATTAAAATAAACGAGTATTAATTTTTGGCAACACAAAACCAGAGGACTGCGATAAGCTTGCCTGAACTTGCCTCTGGGACACAGTGGACGCATCTTCTCCTTTTAATTAGTAGCAATCAGACATGAGGGTTTGTTTGATGGTGTTGGACGAGTGATGAATCTGTACTATTCAGTGCATCTTAACAGTAGTGTCAATTTTTCCACTTCAAACAAGACTCTTTCCCTAACACCGTTCTGCTCTATTTAATTACTATTCTGCCAGGCTTAGGCTTGTTGCTTAGGATGATGACCGAAAAGCACCATTAAGCCCCCACCATGTGCTGATTTTTTAGCATTTCTCTCTAAAAATACCCCCAAAACTAGCAAAGCTAAGGCTTCAATTCCTCAGACATACCACAGGACATGTTTTATGTACTCAACTACCCGAAGCCACGGCCATGTACCGGGTCAGAGGCTGCGCTATCAGAGTAACCAAATCCTAACTCCATCCTCTTAAACTAAGGAGGTCTCTGTGCACCTATTCACTACAGTCCGCATCTTCTCAAACACAAGTCAAGTTTTACAACAGAAGCAAACTTGTAACATTTGATGGCTGCTTTTGGTAGGGTTTTTTCTTTTCAGAAAGGACAAAAAAGGTGGAACTTTTTGGCCCTTAGAGAGAAGGGAAATCCTGGGTTAACTCTTGAAATTTACTGTAAATGAGAACCCAGAAGCATTTAAACAGAACACAATTTGTTTTAACTATGGATTTCTGTGATGCTGGGAAGGTATCAGGCTTTTTTGTTGTTTTTTTTAATTACCGAATGTTGAAACAGAACACCTCCTTGAAGCATTCATGTGCATCAGTCTATCAAACCATTTACTCAAATTAAATGTGTAATCCTTCAAAATGCCTCCTTTTAAATTAATGAGTTTAAGTAGCTTGAGTTCACCTGAAAAGATCATATGGGCACCTGACCTCATGAATTCTTTCTATTAATTATATTGGAAACTTGTTGGAAGGGATACTCTGCATAATCTTACTGTACCCCAACAGATGCGAGATTAGTGAGGCTTAGTTCCCCCTACCCAAATCTGTGGCATTTAAAGCAAACAGCTTCAAAAGAGGAAGAGAGAAATAAAGGGCAACAGCATATACCTCCTCTGCTATCTCCTGCATTGTCTATACTGGAAGTTAAGAGAAATGTCGGTTCAAAGCTTCTCTGTAACAATGCTGAGACAAACATCATACCACTGGTTTTTGCTATAAGTAGAATCTGTGGCCCTCCAACTGATGGTTAATCAGCTCTTTCACAAGAACAGAGAATGAGTCATTCTGTTTCCACTCAAAGGAGTTTAAAGGTGCTTATGTAAATATCATAATTAATCAGATACTAAAGGCAGGCATTTCATTATTTAGCACCTCTGCCACAGCCTTATTTAAGCCCTACGATTTTAACATTTACTGTTCAGATATGCACACTTCTCCTTCAACACTACAACAAAGCAGATTAATTTAGTCTCTCTGATTGCTGTTTATTTTTAGTTAGGACTTGTTTTGTGCTGACAAACCACTTTAAAGTTACAGTCGTCGTTCAGCCCCCCCAACTCTTCCCTCCACTTGGCAGTCGCAACTGCGCCCTGGGCTAGGCGCGAACATCCGCACCCGCACGTCTCTCCGCTCCTAATGAAGGAGCCATCCTGAGCCAGCCCACCCCTCTGCCCCGCGGACACCCACCACGAGAATTAAGGGAGGGAAAAAAGAAAAAAAAAAATGGAGAAAAAGGCAGCGAGAAAGGGGGAAATCGGTCCTCACCAGCCCGGCCGTCGCCTCACCTGATGTAGTCGTTTCTGCAGAGAATCATCCCGCTCTTGGTGTAGCAGGAGGTGCCGATGTCCCCCAGCTGGGCCTGGCAGCAGGAGCACTTGAGGCAGCGGCTGTGCCAGTAGCTGTCCATGGCGTAGAGCAGGAAGCGGTCGGCGATCTTTCCCCCGCAGCCGGCGCACCTCTTCCAGGAGAGGGAGCCCGCCGTGACCGGGGGCGGCTGCGCGCTGCCGCCGGGGTTCACCATGGCCTGCGCGGAGAGAGAGGCGGGGGCGGGTCAGCGCCGGGACAGGACGGGCCGGGCGGCAGCGCGGGGCCAGCGCCGCTGCCGGGCCCTGCGGGGGCAGCGCCGGCCGGGCCGCGGGGCAGGGGCGCGGCCGCGCAGCTGGCGGGGGAGCGGCGGGCGCGGGGGGCAGAGCGAGCGCGCCCCGCCGCCCCCCCGCTCCGGGCTTGTGCAGCTGCAGCTCGCAAGTCAGGAACAGTCCCGGGGTTTGTTTTGCTTATGAAAAAAAAGTGTGTGAAGAGTGGAGAGAGCAAAAAAAAAAAGTTGTGAAACTGGTTTTTCAGTCTAGGAGAGGCTCCGCAGGCTCGGGGCGGTAACGAGGGGTTTCAGGACCGGCCCTCCAGGCCTCGGGATTTTATTTTTTGTAGTTTTATTTTGGAGACTTAAAAACACCCAGAGAAAACACTCCACATTGAGGACACTGGCCCGAATAATAGATCATTGAACTTCAGGACGCCTGTTAACTTCCTACACAAACATACTCAACTTTTGTCTCGCTAATCTGCCCTTGATCAGCAGTTTAAATGCTAAAGCTTTGTTACTCGGGGAAAAAAAAAAAAAAAAGTTTACCGACCCTAGGAAAGCAGCAGAGTACTGAAGTGCACCGCTCCGGCTCCGGGTACTCTGGCCGTCTCCGAAACTGCTACTAAGGGCATTTTTCACTTTCTAATAAATGCTTTATGCAAGCAGGACAACCGAGAGATAATATAGGAATCAATTCATAAAGCTTACTCTAAACCGATTAATYTGTTGCCTTCAATCCAGAGTCCAATAAACTCCCGGTGTTCCTCTAGTCACTTATACTATAAAAAGATCAAGTTATTTACTGCCAATTAAGCAGCATGTTTTGTCTTTGTCCTTTGTAAGCCGTATGTGCTCATGCCGAGGCATCTGGCTGTCTGCTAAGGACCTTCAGACTGATATGTCCAGAGCAGCGAGGACGAACTTTTCCTGCCACTGGCCCAACTCGGCTGTAGGAGGAGAACTGAGGCCGATTTAAACACACATTTCCTCAGAAGAGTACCTGGAGGTATGTCCAGTGACCGCACAATAAACGAGGAGAACTGCACCAATTAAGCTGTAACAAAAACCCCGAGACTTTGGAAAGAAAACCACTCTAAAAGCCATTAGCATTGCATTTATCCGAACGCATCGTATACCTTTATGTAAATTGATTTCTGATGCATTTGTTCAAGGAATTGCCTTTTGTTACAGTTTCCAGCTACAGCCTAATGAATCTGCATTTCCTGCTCCCAGTCTTTAAACCGTTTTCCTACGCTTTAAATCACTTCGGGTTTCTTAAAAGAAAGAAAAAGGCTCCATGCCACCACCTTAACCCGTCTTTGTCGAAGGCAAATATGTATAAATATAAAATGGGAAACGTTACACTGAGAAAACCATCCAGTAACCCCATTAAGCTAAAGCTCTTAAGGACAAGCAATACCTTAATGCTGATTAAATCTAAAAAGATGAATCAAGAGGACTGACCAGAAAGTGACTCCCTTGATAACTAAGGACGGGCCCTCATCAAGTTTCATTTAGAGTTGGGGGGGAGAAGCTTTTAACTTAAATAGGCTTACTCTAGTAATTACACAGCCAAGCAATTTAGGTCCTGGGATAGGAGTCAGTGAAATAGAAAGCAGAGCTAGAAGCTAGAGGCAAAATACCCCCCCCTTTTAACAGCGTCTCTGGTGCTTTTTTAATGGAGACCAAGGGAGGGACAAGCCGAGAGCTGGAAATTTGTAGTACAAAAATGGATGCTTAATTCATGTCTTGGTTTTAATTAGGTGATTCACCGAATTTCTCCTGGATTGAAACAAAAGACTGCGTGGGGGGCAGGAAGGGAACCGGAGAGGAGAGAAATAGAGAGCTCACTTTGATCTTTTCTGCCACTGTTTCAGCACAGTGTTTACTACGGGGGAAGCGGTTGCCCCAGCCTCCCCCCACCCAGCCCCCCCGTCCCCTCCATTCACAGCCGAGGCAGGCAGAGCGCTTTCCCGGCGGCAGCTGGGAAAGGGGGAAAAGGAAGGCGCTCCAGCGGCAGCCGCCGCCAGGCTTTGTACGGGGGGCCGCGACAATGCCCGGGGCCCGCGGCGCCCCGCTCCGCGCTCCTCCGCCCGGCGGGCAGCGGGACGGCGGCGGCGGGCGCGCACCGCGCATACGAACGCTGGGGAACACGCGGGAGCGAACGGCACTTCTTACCTGCTTCCCCTCTATATTGCAAAAGGCCGGGGAGCGCCGCTCGGGGTGCCTGAAGAGGTCTCCTTGCAAAGAAACAAGCACAGCGCTCGCCCTCTCGCCGGCTGTCGGGAGCGCTGGAAGGAGCCCCCCGCCCGGCAAGGGGCAGCCCAGGCTGGAAAAATATAGATACTGCTATGAGAGGCGTCTGCCCGGGTCCTTCCTCCAGCTCCCGCTTCCCGGGAGGGGAGCTGCAGAGCTCGGTCCCCGCCGCTGAACCGCACACGCAGGGCGCCGCCGCCGCTCGCTGCTGCAATCGCCGGGCAAGTTTGGCAATGTGGCTTCACTTTGTGCCGCTTCCCCCCCGCCCCCCCACCTCCGCCCCCTCTCCGGGCTGCGGCGGCTCCCGAGCCTCCCGCGGCGCGGAGCCGGCCGGCCGCGGCCCGCCGGAGCGCCTCAGCGGAGCGGGCGGGAGGCGGCGAGTTTGAGCGGGGCCGGGCGCGGTGCTGCTGCYGGAATCCTGCGGCGGCGGCGCTGGCGGGGCGCGGGGGGCGGCCCCTGTGCCCGTCTAAGCGTGAGGCTGCAAGTGCGTGTGTGACCGTGTGAGTGCGTGTGTGCCCGCACGGTGCGCGTGTGCCCGCTGCCCTCACACATGTGTTACTGACAGAGCAGAATCCCAACTACACTCCGGCTCGGCGCCCCCGTCAGCCCGCCGCAGCCAATCCGCCCCCGGCTTGTTCAGGCGGAATAATAAAACCTGCCAATCCCCGGGAAGACAAAGGAATGAGTGAGAGGGGAGGGAAAAAAAAAAAAAAAAAAAGAGAGAGAGAGAGAGAGAGAGAGAGAGAAGAAGGGAGGGGGCGAGGAGGAGGAGGGGAATGGAGAGGACGGAGGGAATCAGGTGGGCAGCGCTGGCCGCGCCGCCCGCCCGGGCGCTGAGGGGAGGTGCGCGGCCGTAAGGGCGCCGTCCGCCCCGCCCCGCCCCGCCCGTCGGCTCCCGGCCACCAGTTGAGAAACTTGGCGGCGAGGGGTCGTCCCGGCTGTCGCCGAGGGCAGGCCCGCTCCGCCCGGCCGGCGGCGTCCCTCGGAGCCTTTCCCGGGCGCTGGGCGCTTCCCCCGCCACCGCGGCCCCGCTGGGCCGGGGGGAGGCGCCGAGGGGAGGCGCGGCCGCAGCAACCGCTTCTCGCTGCCTTCGTGGCGCCCCCCGCTGCCCGTGGCCGCGTCCGGCCCCGGTGGCCGCACCTCGTCCTGGGGTCCCGCGCCGGGGCGGGGAGAGGCCGCGAGGGCCGTGCCCGGCTCGCCGTGCGGGCGGAGGGGCCGTGTCGAGCCGCCGAGTGTTACGCGTTCTCCGGGTGCAGCCAGGGGAGCTGCGCTGCGGGACTCAGACGGGCACGGCCCACGGTGTCCGCCCCAGTGGAGGTTTCGGTGGGTTAAGCAGCCGCAGTTGGCATCACGGCTCGCCAGCAGGGAAGGCAGCTGCGTTTTTAAGAGAGAAGCCGGGGAACGACGGCAAATCGGAACAAGTAATGTTTAGTGGGAACAGTTAAAATTGTGAAAAATCCACTACGTACTAACTGCATGTTTGTGAGGCCTAAGCGCAGCACACAGGATAAGCACAGCCCCGAGTCGCTGGAACACGCCCCCAGAATAACAAAAGTGTTCCTAAATGAGGGTGCTGTGCCAGGCACTGGGGACACACGCGCCCCTGCCACCCCGCGCACGCGGCCGCGCTCCGCTCGCGGGGGCGGAGCCCCATCCATGGCACATTCCCGGGATCTGTGAAAGGACAGAAAAACTTCGTAACAGGAGTTTCTCGATTCCAGACCGCTGACGTAAGCAGCAGCCAATGCAGCGCTGGCCGGACGGCAGCAGCGCTCGGGCCTCGCTCGACGTGCGCCCCGGCCGGCGCTGTCCCCGCCGCGGGCAGGGCAGGGCAGGGCAGGGTGGGGCGGCCCCGCCGCCCGCGGGCACGTTCGCGGCCGTGTCAAGTATGTGGTGATGGCACCGTGACCGAGCTACGAGCGCCCACCCGACGTCCGAGGCAACGAAGTATTTTAAACCTGCTCCTGACGGCGGCTAACGCAGACGCGGTGCCCCGCAAGGGTATACGGAACTCTTCCCGGGAGCATTTCCTAACGAGTAAGTGCCCCGGCGCAGGAATGCTGCCCGCCCGCTGACAGCCCGGGGACGAATCCGGTCCGGCAGCCGCAGCCCAGGTGTGCTTTAACCACATCGCCACCTGTGGGTCTCCTGCAGCCCTGCAGCCCCGGCCTGGCCTGGGCACGGAGCCGTGTGCCCAGCAACCATTTAGAATTGAAGGGAAAATCGTCTACTTCGGAGAAATGTATTTGGGAAAATGTAGGAGAGCGAAGATACATTTTTCTCCTAAATATATAGGAAATAAAATATTGAAATTTGAATGGCAGGACAGGTATGATTTAAACACGGGAGAAAATTCAATTTCTGTCTTTTTCTGTAGACTGGGATTTGTTCAGAGTCTGCATAAAGCGGACTTGGGAGCTCATGGAAAGCTTCCACAGGGAAAGGGGAGAGAGGACCAGTGTTGTGGTTAAAATTTTTTTTAGCCTAGGTCTATGAAATGTATCATCTGGATGTAATCTCCATGTACATATTACATTTAAACATACTCAGCAGTTTTAGATTTGTTATGTAGGATCTGGTATGATTTAAAATATATAAAGCAACAAGGCATGCTACATATAATCAACAATCACTGATATTTTAGCTCTCTGACAGTTAAGGGCACAAGAATAGAGCAAATGCCAGGCTAAAATAAAATCTACGTTGTCTAATTATCTAAGCCTGTAATGGCTGGAAGCTACCAAATTCAGACTCTGGGAGAGCCATTAGGACCTCTTCTTATTGGAAAAGATATTCTACCAAGAAACTCTGCCATAGGCACTAAAATGTTTACTAGTCTTAAAAATGAGAGTGATACAAAAAACAGGAATTACCTTCTCAAGGAGCAGAGTTTTAAATGGCTTAATGACTCCTTGCAAATAGCTTTAAAATGTTCATATCTTTTTCTGAAATCTGATCATCACTAATTTTTGTGATTAATTTTAACAGAGGAAACCTTAACTGAGAGCATTTTGCAGAGCAATATTTTTCTAATTTTTCTTTTGTGCAGCATCTGCTGTTGCTGTGCTGTCATCTTCGTTATGTTTTTCATTGTCTATGTGCCATAATGTAATTAGTTAGTTCAACATCATCTGTGCTATTAGATGAGATGTTTCTATGGTAAGTTAACATAGTTCTGTGTAATTGGTAGATTTCAGCAGTAGGCATGAATGTATCCATCAACTTTAGGTCGATTTGAGTCCACAAGATTTAAATTCACTTGGCATACGTTATCCTAGAAGACACTTAATTTTGGCTGAATGGATAAAAAACACAATGCAGAAGAAAATCTGGCTGCTTATATCGCAGTACTGTTGGAGTCAGGGAAAGGAAAGCATAAAATTTCTGGCTTAGCATTTGCAATCTGAATGCCTGGAAAATGTTACAGCCTGTGATCCAAATCATTCCTAAACCTAGACATGCCCCTAAGATAGCAGGTAGTCCAGAATTCATCAGAGTTATCTCTCCCTTCAGGAAAGGAGTCTTGGTTCTCTCCCTAAATACTATATTCCTATGGGACCTCTAGGTTCTCTCCCTGAATGCTGTATACCTATGGGACTCTCTTCCTTTTCTCATTAGAGAGAAATGTGAGGCTGCTGCTTTGAGATCTTCCATGTGGCACTTTGCTAATCCATGTGTCTTGCAAGCTACACCTTTTGAACAAACAAACTTTTAAAACAAACCCTCTGACCCCAGCCTCTTCAGAAACAGTGATGAAAAATCAACAGCCATTTCTTACTTTAAAGTAATGCATCCTTTTACTCACACAGGGTCTTCTGGTTTAGGCCTCAAACAATTTAAAAATGTGACTGGATTWGGTATTTAAGTCGAATATCCAGTGATACGGCAGAGTCGCATCCTGGCAGAAGCTGGAAAGAATCCCGGATGGCTTCCCTCTTAGCATTCTTTTCTAAGCAGTAGACAGTACTGTTTGCCCAAAAGAGTAAGATAAGTCACTTTTAGAAATATGTGTATAGATTTTGACTTGCTTATAAATAAATGAGTAACTTTATTTACAGGAACCCAGAACCATGGGAGGTAATTAGTAAACCCAGTTTGCTTAGGTAAGGGCTTGCAGGACCCTTTTGTCCTCACCGTATCCATAACTTAGGACAGGAGCCAAATAATATAAATGTCAGTAATTATAGATATGTATTTATATTAACAATAAAGCCCACTTTTGGAAGAGCTAAGGCTATATTTGTAATGACATCATATGGCTAAAATTATGTTCACTAATTTGTCCTGTGCACATTTCTGTTGGGAGAAATTGATACGTTATCACAAGCCATCAGTAGCAGAAAGTCATGCAAGTGCGTTCTGTGACTACAGTCAAAGATATCGGTCTGAAATAATATGTAATTTTTCTTTAAAATTAAAAGTCTCTAAAGGCCTCTAGAATATGTGTATTTAATAACAAGTTCATGACAAAACAATCTTAAAATTGGAAATACTATGTGGATTTTGAAAGAGAACTTTACATTCCACAGTCTATAAGCATTCTTAAGCAAATCAGTTAAAATTAATTTGCTACTCTTAAACATATACTGACAATTGATTTTTGTGATGACATCTGTAGAGTGATATTTTGTCTCAAATATGAATATTTTTATGATTTATATGTCTCCGTCTTCAACAAGGAAAAAGTTCTTTGACAAATACCTAATATAAACTCATGTAGAACTTACCCTTTAGGGTAAAAAAGTGTTTTATTCACAGGTACTTGTGTAGAACTGGCATTAATATGTTGCCTCTATTCACTAGTCACCTTAACAAATGGTCAGATTAGAGGATGGGACAGCACAATTTGGTGCTGTTTAAAGGCCCAAATTATAGATAAAAGTAGCCACTGAGCTACTTTAAATTTACAGTACAAAAAAGATCAACTGGAAAGGAATTACAAAAATAAAAATCTGACTCAATCAACTGACCAAAATGTGCTTACCTAATGCAGAGGTACGTGTCTAACACTATCACTTATGCAATGTGTTACAATGAAAAATGAAAACTTAACTCTAGTCTGTATTATCTAATTAATTAGCCAAGTAACTTTAAATATGCAGAAGAAATTAGTATATTATCCCTGAGTGAGTAAATAGCATGTTTAATATTTTTTCATGGTGTTGTCCACACAAAATACCTTTATAATTGCATTGAAATTATTTTCAAACAAGTGTGTCCAGTAGCAAATCCTATGTAATTAGAATATCTGTCTGTTACGAGTGTATCCAGGAAATGAATTATTTACATGTAGCTTACTGCCATGGAGGAGTATGTCTGATATCCTCATGAAGTTCCCATGACCTCTGAACAATGCTGTTATTTACAGAAAGGTCCATGACCAATGTTTTCCACCTATTTTGCACCTATCCACAGAGAAGACCCTTGTGATACCTGGCTTGGGCTGTAGTAAACCAGTGGAGGAACATTGGCTTGAGCTGTTTTCTCTGTAGGTCTGCAGGGGACATTCACAACCTAGAATTTCACAGGGGTTTGTTGTATGATACATCACTGATGGGAAGGCACAGTTTTAGCTAATCCATCTAGATGTCTGTGGTGACTGTTTCTGGTGGAAATTTGACACTGGGCATTGTTTCAAAAAGCTGAGAGAAAGCAAGGTGTGGGCTGAGCAGTGAAACACACCCATCACAGAGATCCCCTGTTGGAGTTGTCTTTTTAATTCAAGGGCTACCGACATAGTAAGGGAAAATGGAGGGTTACAAAAATAAAGAGGAAGAGCAGCCCAGTGACTTGTGTCTGGCAGAAATGCCTCTATCGTATTTGATTTGAAATTTACATAGATGCCAGTAGTTATGACACAACTGTCACTTTAAGTTCACTTAACTGGACATGAAACAATAATGACAAACAATCAGAATGACAGTTCTCCTTCTATTCTGCAGTGAGGTTCTTCATATCTCAATTCTGCAACATTTCTTCTGTTCACTCCGCCAGACAAATGTGCTTCTGTTATGATTATTTCTCTGTTTGGCTCAGCACAGCGTTGCTAAAAGCAAGGGGGAGAGTTTCTAAGCTTTCTATTCAGTTTTTTAGCCATACCATTTATCAAAAAAAGAGTTTCTTAGTAACAGTTTTTAACATTAACTCTTTAATAGTTACTTTGCTGATGTAATCCATTATTTAAAAACATTGTATTGCATAAGAATATTACATTATTTTTCATATAAAAATATAGCTCTCTACTCTTCTTAAGTTGTTTTTCATAACTGGAGTGACTACTATACTCCATGACCATAACTCTTTTTATCATTCTACTATGATTCAGTAGCTTTTGCTGTCTTATAAACAATCTTACAATTAAGAGCTAATGTTAATGGAATAGATTGTTGTCATAGGATAATGGTTTCCTGCTGCTAGATAAATGCTGTGGCAATGCTAGGACATTTATTGAAAGTAATAGTGAAGACAAAGCTAAGAGATTTATTTTTAAAGCAGGTGCCACAGATCCAGTGACACCATTCTGTTACAATTGTTTTATTTCTATTTCACTAAGAGACTGATGAAGATGGAAGCATTTTGCCTGATGTATGCAAGTGCAGCAGTGACAGTGGCTCATTTCACTGTAACTGAATAAGCTGCATTGCACTTGGCTTGGAAAGAGATTTATTGTGTGGCTCATCCAATCAGAAAACAGTTTATCCATTAACCACGGCTTTAAAATATGCTGTATTTCCATGAACAAGATGAGGCTTGATGCTTTCTTTCACAGAAACAGTTATACAGGGTTCACAGAAAAGGAAGAAAGTGCAGCCCTTCGGTGCTTGCTCCACCAGTCCTTCCAGAAGCCCCCCCTTTCCTCCGTGCTGCAGGGGGGGCAGGCTGGAGAGAGTGAACCTGTCCATAACCTGTTCCTCTCCTCCCAAATCAATGGTTCCTTAGCTGCCTTCTGCATTGGAGGGTGCTGCCTCAGTGTTAGCAGAACAGAAATGGCAGCATTATTCTTACCAGCACTGCTGTGCAGAGGGTGGAGTGGAAAGTTTTTGCCTAGTCCGGTGTTTCCTCTGTCCTTGCATTCACAGGATCTTGAAGTTTTGGAAAATATGCCTTCTTCCTTTTCCACAACTTTCAAAATTGCTCACCCCTGAAACCTCCAATAGAGAAAGTAGAGCTTGTAGAGCTTCATAGGTCCTCTATCTCGTCTTGTGGAATTGTAATAAAACACCTTGATTACCCCAAATATCCAACTCCTACAAAACTGGAGTCAGTTGTCAGGAAGTACATGGGATCCATTCAATTCAACGAGCTTTCTCTGGACAGATATGCCCTAATTACCTGACTTAGGCTTCAACAGATCCTTTGTCTTTTCTTTTGAACTGTGGAAGAGCTATTCCAAGTGGCAGTGCTGTAGCTATGACAGCTTGAGGATATTCCACAAATAATTAAAAAAATGATCCCTTCCCACAAACTGATTATTCCAAAGCATCTTTAAAGTTTTTTTGTAAAACAGTGTAATGATTTTATATAACCATGAAGTCCCTGCTAGGATTTCCTTAAGAAACAAACTAATTTTATTATTAAGGCCCATGGACCTTGACATCAAACCAGCAATTCACTGCTCCAAGGACTTACTCTCTGTAGCTGCTCGCAGCACAGTTCTGAATTAACTTCTAAGACCAGAGCTTGAAGGCAGTAAACAACTTTAACCTTTCCTTGACCCCAGACACATCTCACAAACAGAGTTCAGTAAATGCATAAATTTCACTTTAACCCACGTGCAGACATTCTGAGAACTAATTCATTCTTCAATTTCTGAATTTTAAGAAAATGTTTATACTAACAAACGGGCAAATGTTATAGCACTTGTTCCAAAGGGCCATCAGGTGAGGTTGGTCCTCTGCTGAGCCTAGCTCCTTATGAAAGGTGAGCCCCAGAGAGAACATCATAGAGAGAAACAGAAATGGGAGAGATCTGTAATCCTGACAGAATGAATCCTTGCAGCTGTGAAGTCTGTTGGGTCATCTGCAGAGCACACAGTACAGAGCTCCAGCAAATGCATATTCTTCCAACTAAATCTCCAAAGCAGCAGTGTATCAGACCTGGATCTAATGCTTGTGCCTTCTGGTATCAATCTCCTAATTGAAGTTTAGGATTCACCAGAACAATCTAGGAGATGGAGAATTTTCATATCTTTAAAACACTGGAGTAATTTACCTAAGTATCTTTGAGGATATGACTGTAAACATTGTAAAGTCTTATGATTTTGTCAAAATATTTGGTGTATCTGTTTAAAGTCCCGACTCTGGAATCATCGTCTAAACACAAATCTGCTTTCAACTTTTTTAGTAGAAATTTTGAGTCTTCCTTGTTATGTAAAAACATTAGTTCTTAAAGATCAACCAGAGACAAATGAAGATAATTTGTTCCCATTTGGTATTTTATTTTAAAAATTATTCTACCTTTGATCTAATAAATAATGAGGAGGCATGACTTCTGGATTTTTGGGATTGTCAGTACCGTAACCAAATGTCCTATCACCACATACCAACTCTGACAAGAAATCCTCCTCAATTCAAGGAATTATTAAACCTATTTTGTCAATAGGTTTCTCCATGTCACATGGGACTGTGCACAATCAATCAGTATTTCACTCCCATACTCCATATTGGCCCCCCAAGAGGGCCCGAATTCCCCTTGTCAGTTATCCTATCTTAAGGCAGATCCCCAGCCTCTTGCAGCTCTTTGGACTAATGCGGTTCTGTATATCCCACCTGGATCTGGCCCAGATGCTTTATTTCTATTGCATGAGATGATTAATTATGTGGTTTCTTTCTGTTTGTCTGATAGAAGCTGAGGTAAGAGAGTGATGGTTGCTTAGTGCACTGTTATTAAAAAGCTGCTTTTGATAGCCCTGAACAGGCTTGAGTTGTGTGCTACAACTAATCATAAAGCTGCTTGCTTGGAAATGTAATGCTTGTTAATACTACACTGTACTTTTATAAGTAAACGAAATTTTGATTGGTTAGAGTTTAACTATAATCAGTAATTAAGGGTCAGCCATCCAGTAAACTCATTAGTTTACACCAATTACATTTGGTATAGTAACTAATGATTTCAGGGATCAAGCCATTTATTTCTAAGCTTTCAAAGTATAATTATTGTGTAAATCAGATAGAGTGTAAATCTTTTCCATACGTTTTGGTTGGTAATTGAGAAATAAAATGGTTTCCAAATGTATTCTCTGTCCAGTTTTTGTTCTGCAGTAGATCTCTCTGGGGACTCTTTAAAGTATATGGAAAAGGTGATGTCAACAGAAGTGTACGCTGGGCAAACTGAAACAGGATTAATTAATAGAGATGAAAGAGAAAAGCCAGCCCCTTGCAAATCACGGTCCAGGTCTCAACTCAACTTGGACATCACACCTTAAATGACAGTTTACAATCTTAAGCATGAGTCACACAGATTGACAAGTATTCAAAATAGAAGAGAATTAAAAATYCTTTATGTTTAATGTATAAAGGCCTTTCCAATATGCAGTCTTTAAGATGGTGTAATCTCTGGAGCATTTTGCTTTGAAGTTTAATATGTAGCTCCTCACATCCACATAACATTTTCAACACGTTAAACAAATTAGTCTCTGGTTACAGAAGTTTTTAGATATTTACAAGTTGCCGTTTAACTAAATTTAATATGTGCCAGTGAAGTTGCTCATGCACTTGTTCATTTAGAAAAATGCACTTTTGGAATGATTAATAAATAAACCAGCCTTTCCTATGCCTTCAACTTTGGTGTTTATTTGAAAGCAATCTACTTTAAAAAGACATTAATATCCCTAGAATTATTATTAGAGTAATTGCTTTTACTCTTCTTGGAACACACATTTTTTCTCATTTCCCTTCAGCACAGACAGTTTTTGACTTAGATATAAACTTCCTATTATTATTCTCCACTCCTCACCCCAAAAATGAAGAATAGGAATTATACACTTTTCACTAACGAATAATTAATTAGTCTCAAGTATTAGAACAGAGAATTGTAGAATGACTTTGAATGGTAGTCTCTAAGGAATAGCATTGTTTGTTCTCTTCGGTCTTTAATGAGCTTTAGTAAATGGCCAGGAAAAATTACCTTCCTTCTGTAATATGAGAGAAGCGAAAAATGAAGGAAGCTATAGAATCCTGAGGAGAAAAGGAGCAGCCACACACACCCACCCACACACCCACCCCTGTACCACACCGCTTCCAATAGTTAATGTTCTTCTTTGGAACTGAGCACTAGAGCTCTAGTTTTCCATTACAGTTAAAACATATAATATGCCTAATATTGTTGTAGGAGAGAAAATTCCTGGATGTCTCCCACACACTGACAGTATCTGGCTTATATTGGGGGACAACTGCCTATAGCTGAGCTCTGGAAGCCATTCTGGCTTTCTCTGCTTTGGCATGGATTTTGTATTTTAAGACTCTTCAGTCTATTTTTATTGTATTTCCACCTTTAAAAACAATTTGCCTTGTAGTGCCCCAGCCTGCTGCCCTGTCTTTTAACAGAATTCTTTTCCCTCCACCACGTATTTGCTGCCACTCCTGTCCAGAATGGTAACTGAGGCAGCACTGGCAGGTGTTTGTTTCAGCTACAACTACAAACCTGTCACCATGGATAACAGAGTATGTCCAGGAACACTTTCCTTCCTTTCCTTCCCCTCCGGTCTCCACACATGTCCTCACTGCCTAGTCCTGTAGCAAGTCAGTGGTGCTGAGGCAGCTGCCATGGCGGCTCTGGGGTATGAGGGAGCTGACCCGGAGCAGCCAAGTGAGACCAGCACAGTTCTAAAATGATCGTGTTGAGCAAGGTCTCTCTCCAGTCCATCCCGTTGGAGCTGTTCCAGTTTGTATGGAATAATTAAATAATTGGATTGCCCTGTAGGCTTGCTCTCAAAGCACTACTAAGAGGACGAAACCTGGGATTTGTTACCTTCTTCCAGGGAATACTTCCATACTTTGTATTAAGTATCGACTGGGGCAGGCCCTGGCAGACGTGGTTTCCCCACCCAGGGGAGTGTCTCCACTACAAGGCTGAAAAGTCTAGCACAAGCTTTCCCACTCGAAGAAAGGACTTGGCTCACCTTCCTCACAGAACAGCTGATAATCTCTTAGGTAAGGTGCAGATTCAGGGGGCAAGAGATTCAAGTTCAAACTGCCTCAGGCAGAGACTAAATACAAGTCTTCCGTATCTTGGCTAAATTGCAGCAGCCAGGAGATTGAACCGCAAAAGCTCAGGAAAGGAAGATGGGYACAGGGGCAAGGAGGAGAGACGTGCAAAAGGCAACAGTACTGTCATTATTATTCTGTGAGAAAAACCTGGCACGGGTGTGCAGTTCCTAGAAAGCGGCAGAGCAAGCGTGGTAAGCAGGTAAAGCAACGCACGGTGTTACAACGCCTTAGTCTGATTGTGGCTTTGGATCATGGGAGGTGCTCTCATGGCAGACATCAGATTGCTGACTAGAGTTCAGGGTCATGAGGGATGTGAAGAGAGATGATGAAAGTGGGAAGAGCTGCCTGGACCCATCCCAGACATTTTGGGAAAAGATAAAAGTAAAAAGCTGCTGCCAAAGTAAAAATAATTTCTATCACAGGCAATTGTTGGAGAAGAATAAGTGGAGAAAGATGGTTGAAAGATAGATAGGAGACAGTGAGAACAGGACTAGTAAGTGAGGCAGAAATGTTGGAAAGAAGACAAAGAGGAAGAAACATGAGAGAGCAACAGGAGGATTGGACAAAGAAAAAGGAAAACCCATTACTTACGAAGACACTTTACCTCTCATTGCCTTAATCTTCTGGCAATAAAATAATAACAGTAAGAGAATCACAGAGCATTTCAGTGACTTTGAAGTCCATAAATATTTAGGAGACATTTAAGTGTCATGTTCACCGGGATTGTGTTAAAAAGAAAGCAGGAAATTTAAGAGAATGTTTTGACAAGTCTAAAGCAGGGCTATCAGGAGTAAAAAAAGGAACAGGACTTACATGCCTAATTTTGTATGTGTAACTGAGTATTAAAATCCATACCCAAGCACACTTATGCTTCTTAATAGTAGAAAAAGTTGGGCCTATTTCAGACCAGGAAGAACACATGGTTTAAGGCATGCAGCTGCTCTTTCTTCAGTAACAACCCACTGTGACTCCTATAATTTATTTCTCCCAAGATTCATTTGAACATCTGCAGTATCATWATTTGAGTTTGTTATACTATTAGCTTTAAAATTTTATAAGCCATACAGTAGGATAGGTGACAAGTTGAAAAGTTAAGGAGGGTTAATTTAAAAGTTTTAAAGCGAAGCTATTTTTGAGTTGTATAAGTAAAAAAAAGCATCTGAATCCAAACCTCCATGGTTACATTTAAGTAACTCAGAAACTGCTGAAAGGATTTTCTTCAAACTTCACTCAAGACAAATCCCTCTGGGCTAAGACCAAGCATGAGAATTTAACTCAAAAGGTGATTGTTGTCTGAAGAGAGTTTTCTTTTTCTTTTTTTTTTAATTCCTTTCCTTTTGCCTGTTTTGTTTTCAGTGTTCTGAAAAAAAATAAATAGCACTAAAAAAAATAAGGATCTGGAGTGTAACTCTTTCATATCCATTTTATCATTATAATAAGAAAAATGCTGTTCATAAACTACCTTTTCATTAAAAGCAGACCTCCTGCTTTGCCTTTAGGCATTCTGGCAGTCTTGGTACCCACCTCTAGTGAGCATTTGACAACACTGTAACTGGTGGCTGACCAGAGAAGTATCAAGCTGTACTCTCAGCCCCATCTGCAGCTTCTCTGCATGCCTCAGCAGCTCTGAGCAGCTCTAATACTACCCTAAATGGACAACTGAGGATTCTCCCTAACAGGAAGTCTTTGCAGAGCAGACAATCAGCAGCTCTGCAGCACTCTTCCCTTCGCTGCCCCATCCCCAGGTCATGGGAGGTGAAGCATGCTCCGTACCTGTACACTGACCTAAACCATGTCTTGATTTCTTGCTGGTCCAGGATTTGGAAGGCAAGAAAGGCAGCTGGTAGTCGTGCTTTTCTCGGCACACTGACTGTTAACTTGGGGCATCTGACATGGTTATTCATTCTTCCCCTTTACAGTTGCAACCAAGGGACTCACCTTCTGGTTGTGTGGCTGAAGGAACCTCTATAAAGGAAGAATCTGAACAACAAAGCTGGAAATTTCTTTCTCAAAGGCCTTGAAGTCAGTCCTCTTTCACAGCAGCATCATGGGTCCTGGTAGCCTGATTATCTGGATTAAAAAAAAAAAAAAAAAAGAAAAAAGACAATGGAATTTTTTTTCTCCTCTTCAACTCTCTCCTACATTTTGGTTTCTACAAATCATCCCAGGGCAGACAAGAGCCTTTCCCTCCCCCTTCTACCACGCTTGTTTCTGATTCTCTGGMAGCACATCCCACAGTTACTCACTCATTTGTTTGTTTGTTTTTCCATTTGTAACTTTTGCCCCCTCCAAAGACCTGGCTTGCCCAGAGAAATTACAGTAACTTATTTCATTTCAAGTGCATTCAGAAAGGCATTTTAATTGTTTCTTTTCATTTAGAGCAGCATCCAAATTTGGAATTTGTGAAAAACTGAAGGGGAAGGTTTAGAATCTATTTGCTGAAATAATTCACCACATTGAACCCAGGCAACTCATATATGCGGAAACAGCTTCCCTTGCCTATCTTCCATATACATGACCTGGATTAAAAGCTGCTTTGGGCAAGGGCCAACTCATTGTTTGTGGTCCTAACACAATGTGGCTTGCAAACTGTGGCAATACCGTAACACCTAGGGGTTTGTTTCAGGAGACCCTGATTTTGGAACCAAAATACGTTTCCTGATGACTGCTAACAGTGAACAGTGGGAAATATAGCTGAAACGGGCATAGAGAGGAGCATTGGGAATCCAAAGTCTTAGATTCAGTTTTTCTTTGTTTTAATTTTGGGGAGGCCTACTGTGGCAAAACAGAGAGGCCTTAGAGTTGGTATCAAGATGTGGTAGCCTGCAGAGGGATAAGCAGCTCCCGTACTGCCCTACAGAAGCAGGCAAATTTTGGCAAATGTTGGAAAAAATGGAGAAACTTTAAAAAAAAATCACAATATTTAAACAATCTGAAAGCTTTTCCATTCATACATGTCCCATATTCTCTCCACCACCAAATTCTGGGGTATCATTTTTCAGTCAGCACTTGGCACTCAGCACTTTTAGCTGTCTGCTGCTATCTCATTCATACAGCTTTTTCATTGCAGGTCAATATTATCTGACTAGGTTCAGATTAAATCTTAATACACTGTTCATCTCAAAAACACCAACTCCAAGCACACTGAAAAATTGCAAACATAAACAGTATAGTTTCCATGGATGAGGATGTATTAAAATGTATTCCAAAGGGAAGAGTAGCAGGAAAAAGAGGAATGTGAAGTTATGATCACAGAGGAGAATGCCCTTTTCAGCTGGGATTTTATGTAAGAGCGAAAATGAATGTGGTAAAGAGAAGAAAGGTCTGTCTCCTCACTGCTGCTTCTCTAGCAAAGATTTTCACATCAGCCATGGTAAAATTAGACAGAGGAAGAGCAGATCTGAATATTGTATGGGAAGATGTGAAATGAGGAAGAGTTCAGTGCAGTTCAAGGATGGCAAAGTATAATGAAGGCAAATGGAAAGTAAGAGCTGAAACTGGAAGAGATGAACTGAAGGAACCTAATATGAAGACACAAGTTTGATTAATAAAGACAGGCAGAGTAAGCTGAACAGAGAAGACTCATTTAGAATGCCAAAATATATCTTAAATTGTGGCAGCTAAAGTAAAAATAAATGCAACATACATAGAAAAAACATGGAAGGTGAACAGTGCAAGATTGGGTTCAAGGATGGGAGTGCTGAGAAAACCTGAGACTACGAGGAAGCTCCTCTGGGAGACGACAGCACTGTCTTTAGTGCTTATTGCTGCCTTCCAAGTACCCAACATACTGCTCTGTTAGCAAAAGCGATCACAAATTACCTCCTAATCTGTTTAAGTTAAGGCAGCCAGATTCATTTCACCTGGTGATGAACATGGATATGAGCTAACCAGGCTGGCTTTACTTGTAGTGCATTAGGGAATGCTTGCTTGGCCTCTTGTGATGGCAGAGATATGGGGAGGGACCAGGGGCAAGCAGCAAAAAGCTGTGGTGTGGTTTTCAGCTAGTAAATGGTGTCTAAAGGCACTGGTGAAGATATTTGTTTGGTCTAGGAGAACACATGAACATGTAAGACCGGAACCAATACAATCTTAAGGTTGAATAAAACTCAAGGAAAAAGTTATCATCAGCAATACAGAGAGCAAGAAAATTTCATCTTTCTACATCTCACTGATATGAGTAAGGAACACTTGCATCAAGTGAATTGGTACAGTTAGGAAGCACACCAAAAACCGAGCTTGCACACCATTAATTTACCTCTATTATCCAGAGTGGTTCTGTTCTCCAAGGTAAGAGATCCTGGGAAGTTTGTTTCGCTTCAGCTATTGCTACAACAATTCAAAGAGAGAGCAAACAAGAATTTTGGTTCTAAAAGTGGAGATATTTTAGAAACATTTAAATAACATATTACACTGAAACATGGAAATATTCGTGGTAGTCCCGCCTGTGTTGCTCCCTATAATTATAGCTGAGAATCACAAATCAACATTTTATTGAGAGGCCACCCCTTCTGTATTTTTAGAGAGACTGAATCTTGAAAACCTTTGCCATTACCTTTATATCTATCTTCTATGTTATAATTTATATTGAGGCTCTTAAATTTGACTCAGTAGGCCTTACACTGTTTAGTTCTCCACCATTTATTTCCTTATTTTGGGTGCCTGTCATTCACATTTCTGTAAAGTTCAGCTGAAACCAGTAGTTCATGTTACTGGTACTTCGCATTGCAAAAATTGAGAAGTAGAATTTGCAATCCAAGTCATTCACAGGACATTCTTATACAGCACATAATTTGCCAACAGCTAAATTAATCTTGCTTCACAATGTGAGGCTGTGTACATGTGGTTTCCGATACAAAAGGCTCCAGTGAAATCAATGGTATAGGCATCATATTAACTCACAACTGGCTTTTTCAGGTCCACGAAGCTCAGTCATGTGCCTGCTAATTTAGAACTCAAAGGTAAGCAAGAATCTCATCTCTCCTTTTAAAACAGTGTGAAGTTTCAATCCAATTTACCTTGCGTAGATGAAAACATAAATCAGTAACTGGTCTCCACTGCACATACTAATTTAATGAGCTGGGGCTTTGACCACATGTATATGTACACTCTGGGAACCTGAAGACCTTTCCCTCTRTACTGCATTAGGCTTGGATGCATGCCAAAGAACTATCTATAAGCTGAAGGGAGTGAGGAAAGGCAGTCTGGCCCACCAGTCAGCACTAGAGTCTAAAACAAGGATATGAGATGAGTCAGGGGTCAAGCACCACCCATAACCTCCAACTGATGATCAATCGAAGAAATTCAAATGCTGCTGCAAGTAGCACCACAGCCCAGACAGCAGCCCCAAAACATCTCAGGACAATGCCTASGGTCACCACAGCTCAGCTGGAAAGGGCTGTATCCAGTACAACACACATGATTGGGAAGAAAGCTCCAAGAAAAGGGTGACCAAAAGTTTCCTCAGACATCCATTTTGGCTCRTTGCCTGGTGCACTACACAACAAAGCACATTTGGGGTTTTTTTCTAGTAGGTCTTCAAAAAAGGTGTGTAATGACAAGGCTCTCAGAATGCAAAATGAAATTTATAGTAAAAAGACAGAGGATAAATATTCATGCACAGCCATCAAGTCTGCTTTGGCACCATTCACATTGTATGACTTTTGTTGACCTGACAAGACTGTGACCCGAAACACAGACGCCAAAACAGCAGTGTCTCCTCAACTTCTGTCTCCTCTCTGCCTTGTCCCAAAGACCATTGACCCAGAGGGATGAAGCTTTGGATTTATCRTTCTCAGACCTCCATGTATCTGAGTCCATTCATAAACAGCTCCCTTCTGCAGTACTAGTCTAAACCAAGTCTCGTCACACACTTGTCCAGACAACAACTCATCCAGTCCCAAGGTGTTGTTTCAGAYGTGCAAAACGGTGAAAATAGACTTCTCTGAGCAGATGTTCCTGAGCACATAATCTTAAAAACGTGACTACCAATGTCAGGTGTCTTTGGCTTCACAGAAAAAGTAAAGGTAAAGCTGGGAAAAAGCAGAATAAAGGTAATGGATATGGGTAAGCATAGAAAAACTAAATGCTGCTGGAACAATTCATCACACAAAAGCAGAGTTTGCAAGACACATTTAGATAGGGCTAGTACTGGTCACCTCTGATTATCATTGGACCCCTCTCTCTACCACCAGAAGAATGAAATCTATGTCAGATTTTTGCTTACGTGCCAAGAAAGATGGAAATTATATTAATCATCTCTGAAAATCTGAACAACAGAATTAGTAACTATATTTGCCCCTGAAATTAATTTTTAAAGTGTGTTTAGCTTAGCTTATCAAATCACACATTAAAAAATCAAGAATTAGAAGTTCTGTGATGTGAGAACAAGTTACATTGAGAGTGAAAAGTCAGCACATCCCCAGCCTGTGGGATGGGGGGGCTATCTGCTATCAACATTTAGGTAACCTACATTGGGTGGAAAGTTTCCTTGCAGCCTTGATCTTTGTTAGACTAACCTAGTTTAGCTGTTATTGCTCTGGTTCTATCGATAACTCTAGTTCAGAGCACCTCAAATCTAGGCCTTGCCAAGGACCCAAGCATGCTGCTCTCTACAGGGGGGTAGTCCTCTATCCTGGGGTCTCTTTGTATAGTCATGCTGAAATGAAAATAACTTTGCACAGCCACAGGAATCCCTGCTGCCAGGCCCCAGACCATGGTATAAATAAAGCTTGTCTAGAAAACACATACACAGGTTTTCTGCCTTGAAGAAAAGCCAACAGAAACAATTTGATTGTATTTCTTTCTCTTAGCTACCTGAGAGTGTCATTTATTTTTGCGTATTTTCATTATGCAAAGTCACACTGGACCCAACAGTGCAAGTATCCTCTTCATTCTGCTGGTGTTTGGTTTCTTATTAGAAATGTTATCAGAAGATAAACACAACGCACAGGAAGGTTTGCTGCAGAGTAACGAGGTTTCAATACCATACTACACCATGCTCACAACTCAGAAATGTTTTAACAGGTTAAAACAATTTTTGGTAATTACAAAGAAGCTGAAAGAAAAAGCATCCCCTCAAGCTGACAACATACATTTTATAGAGAAAGAGACAAGATATGAGACCATGAAAATTGCACAGACACAAATATTTGAGATGTATCTGAGAGGCAGAAAAATATATTAAAATGATCATTGATTGAGCAACATGGAAAGAATTCTCTCAGCAGGAAAAACCACATTTTTACAGGTCTCTGAGAAAGCACAACAGACACCGTTTGTGTGACAATACATAACACTTCCACCTGAAATTTTACAGCCACTTCTAGATATTGATGACTGTCTCTTTTGATAAGCTATTATTGCTTTTTTTCACAGATAGAGAAAACAGGTTTCCGCAATGCCTAAGAGACTTTCCTAAGGTCAACGGTAAGTCAGGGACAAAGACAGAAACAGACTAGTTCTTCCCAATCTTATTCTCAATCTACCCCATTAACAGATTGTACAACCGTGAAAAACGATCTCTTCCCTGTGAAAAGGTAGGTTTTTTGAGGAAGATAACAAGTTCCACCCGTCTCTCCAGCTGATATTAGCAATAGTGAAAATTTCATTCTGCAGAAAAACTGCCGATGCAGCACTTGTAAAAAAACTCCAAATTCATGTGCAGATCAGAAACTGCCGGCGTGCTTTCAACAGCTGCAGCTACCACACACTTGCAGAGAGTCATTTGAACTCATCAGATCTGACTCCGGGACAGACAGCAAAGCCCAGATGGCTCGGCGGTACACAAAGCCCTCCTGCCTCACGTGGGGTGAGGCAGCGCATGGCTGGGGCCCCGCAGATTTTCTGGGCCCCAGGTTAAGATGGGAGAGCCCAGTGCCGCAGCCCCACCGGCCGCCCCGCAGTGCCGCTAAATGGGGACGCCGGCAGGACATATACACGTGCAAGTGTTTAAATAGTTGTTGTTGGGGACTGCAGGAAAGCCTACAATAGACATTTTGCCTTGGGATGTTTTCACTGCTCTGTTGCAAAAAAAGCAATAAAAATATGTGCTAGTCTGAGGGCTCTTTCTCTGCTTAACCAGCCCCTTTATTATTACCCAGCTTCTCTCACTACATACCCTTTCTCCTGACACGCCTGTACTGCTCCAGAGGAAAGAGCTCTGGTCTCAGGCAGGGGTGCTCAACACACGCTTTTTCACCTGCTTGACTTCACTGCRGGTCGGACCAGGATGGATTTGAGGGTGTTTTGTCCACAGGCCCGTACAAAGCCGGTCCGTTCAGCAGGGCCAGGTACCTGACCCTCAAGCACAGCCTGGCTGCACAGGGTGAGAGCTGTGCCAGCCCTGCATCCAGCCCCACCGCCCATCCCATGGCGCTGGGAGCATCCACAGCAAAAGGGTTTTCAGCAGTGCCGGCCGTCCGCATCCCTGGCAGAAACCAGCTGGAGGAAGCTTGGAAAGCTCGGCCTTTTTATTCTCCAGAATTAAGACTTTGATTAGCTGCTGGCACAAGACCAAAACTCCATCTGAAATGCTTTAGACAACCCATCTGCACTGGGTTTGGGAGTCTGAGGAGCGCATGCTGTGGCCCGCTCCTCACCCGTGCCAGGCGAAAACAACGGGGAAAGCAGGGGCTGAGGAGCTGGCTGGGAAGGAGTGCCCTGGCCCCATGGTCAGGGGGCAGTGGGAGGGCTCTCACCTCCGCACGCAGCCTGCACACACTCGCTTCATGTCGCCCCTCCGGGCTGCCCCAGCCGGCACATCTGCAGCCCCACACTCTGGGGGTCGCAGGAAGGGCCCTGGCAGCCCCCGTGCCTGGGGGAAGCCTGGGCTCCGCTCCTCCTGCCCCTGACCGTGGCTGGGGGCCCTTCCCTCCCAGACCCCCGTGGTCCTTCATGATAAATTCCATAATTATTCAGCTCTTACTACCAACACCAAAATACATCACTCAGAGCAAGTTAGCTGAGATTCATTAGAATAAGACATCTAGTAGGCACATGTACTTTATTAGCCTCTTACACCAATAGTTTTAATTAGGTACATATTTCACAACTCTGAAGCTGCTCGAGTGAAGGGCTCCTTTTATCTCTTTTATTTACAGTAACAAGCTATCAAACAAATACCACCATAATTAAAGTCAGATGCAAAAAAAAAAAAAATAAATTCACTAATGGTGATCTACTCAAGCCTCAGGTTTGGTAAACTTTGGATTTTTAATTGATGAAGGAAATACCCCGCAGCCGGACAGGGCGTTGGGGCGGGTGCCCCTGGCGCCGGCCTTGCCTCCATGTCACCTTCAGGTGGGGAGGAGAGCGCTGCCTCGGATAGAGACCGCCGGGATGAGAAAAGTGATTAAAATCCAGAACGTTTCTAAATTATTAATGAAGAATTTAAATGATGTTATAAAAGAGGGAAATACAGGCGAAAATGTTACACATTCATGGAATTTTTACTCATGCATAATAATAAGTTGAAAACACTGTAGTTATAATGCTTCCGAAATTAAAGGGCGGGCAGGGGGGTGGGCGCGATGCGTTTCTCGGGCCCGCCCGCCCTCCCGCCACTCGGCGATCAACGGCGCCACCTGGCGGCCGCTGCGGCGAACGGCGCCCGCCGCCTGGCGCGGGGCCGCTGCTGGCGCGGCCGCCGCCCGCCTGCCCGCCCGCGCGGGAGCCGCGAGGGGCTGCGAGCTCTGCCCGGCCCGGTGGCTCTGCCCCGGCCCCGGGCCGCCGTCGCTGGGCGCAGCGGACGTGGCTACGGCAGTCCCGCTGACGGGCGTTACTCCCGCGGCCGCGCCCTGCGTTATTTGCTTTCTCACCTGCTGCGCAGACAGGTTTTCACTTCACAGGTGTTGACAGAGCCCGCCTGCTTGGGGAGAGCATCTTGTGTGCATACAGTCAACCCTCTTGTCAGCCTCTGGGGCTAACGCTGCCTATGCTGTAAATAAATAAATAAATAAAATATTGCAGAGAATAGGCATATGAGAAGAGCCCCTTTCTGCCCTCTGCATACCCTCTGCACCCGCTCCTAGGCAGCACAGTGGGCTGCTTGTGTGCACCTGTCCAAAACTTCACCAAGCTGSCTCCTTGGGTGCAACAGCAGCAGTTGAGACATAGAGAACAAAAGGTTTCCACATGTCAAAGCTGCAAGTGGCATGTACCCCACAGAACTGTATTTTCGCCTAAATGTCTATGCACTCTTTTCTCTAAAGACTTCCCACACCATCTCTCCAGACTCCCCACACCAAAGTGCTCTTTATCTCGTCTGAAAGCTCACCTGACACTTGAGGGCCTCATCTTTAAAGATCTATTTAAGGTTTTACACAATCAGGCAGGCATTTATATCATCTACCCCAAGTTCTACTCATCATTTTCCTCTTCCATGGCAGGGGAAGATACTTGCAAGCTCGCAAAACTGGAACACAACCTTAGCCATAAAGTCTCTCAGACCAGCGTGTCTCTGGCTGAATTCCTTGGGGACATCCTGTACTTCCAGGTGCCTTTCAGTCTGATCAAGCTGGTTTTGGTAGCTCTGCAAAACAGAGAGCCACCAGCTGACTATAGTGGCAGCAAATAAGGCAAGAACAATCCCAGGCCATTCTGGGCTGTAAGGTCTATACAAATCCTGGAAGTCCTGCTGAATGCTAACTGGCAGTGAGCACCAATTACCGAGTAATGGGCTCTCCACATGCCCCTTTACTTAATAAGTAGACACAGTCTGCACTCACTTTTGGAGTTCAGTTGTCTCTGGTTGTAACACCAACTGAATGCTTTGCAGAAGGCCAGTCTCACAGTGACTAAAGCTCAGATCGTTATAGCAAAGTCTCAACCAAAAGAAACTGCCACGCTCTTCCCAATTGGAGCAGACAAAATAAAGGCTCTTGGACACAGTTCCTACCTAGGAGCCTGCCAGAGCCTAATAATTGCAACATGCTGTGACTCTAAAACAAATGTGTCATGGAGAGATACCCAGGCTAATTCTGAGGCAGTTAAATTTGCCTGGACGAAACTCTTCGTTAGCAGAGTGTTATTTCTACCACTGCTCCAGCYGCTTCTGGTTTCTGCCCTGTGTCCCAGCACAGAGTACATTCGCTATTGTGAGCCACGGATGGCAGCCATGGCCCCTCTGGGCAAAGCAGGGACATTCAGATCAGAAAAAAAGTTTGTGCTTTCTTTTCTCCTTTGCTTCCTATGAAATTTCAATTGACCATATTCTCGTTATTCCTTTGCCTGGACAGCACTATGTAAAATTTTTGCTGAATTTTGGGCACTATGGTCTTTTCACATTTTSTGTCACAGGACAGCCTTGACTTTAGCTAGATGGAGATGCAAACTAGGTTTCACTGAATGCTCGAGTGACACATTTTCTCCCTAGATCTTCAAAGGAATATGCTGAAGAGAAGATAACAGAGAAGGTCCCTGTGAAATCATGGTGCAAAAAGAAGTTACTGCCAAATAATCCCAAAGCATCTGAGATAGTTTCCACAAAGAAAGCAGCAGGGACTCCTAAAACAAAGTTCCTATACATCCTTATTAGGAATGTGACACCATTACTTTCACAGCTAACGCTATGAAAGGCTGCTGAAATGTTCAAAGGAACTTTGGTAGGTTTATTTTTCTCTTTGGAAAACAAAAGTTATCACTAAAGGCCTTATAAAAGGTACGAAACTTTGACAACCTTGAGTCTCTGCAGGCAGCAATTACATGCAAAATGTTGCACCCACTTTATATGCCCTAGCTGTTTTACATTTTTGACACTGAAAGGAGGGCRTTTGTAGTCAAGTAGTCATGTTATTGTTTAATGAAACCAGCTGCATGACTGAGACTTTTTTACATATAAGCAAGTTGGTGAATTCAGAACCATGATTTCTGCAGCAGCCATGGTTTTCACCCCATGTATTGTGGACTGACAGTATTATAGACAAGGAGCTATCTCTGTGTGTGCCAGAAGAGAGAAACCAGCCACYGCACTGAAGCCCAACTGAAGTTTTACGTGTCCCAAAAGACACATTAAATTCCAACTTCATGGATTTATTACCATACATTAAACTGATGTGGCCATTTTTATCTGAAATTAGTTTCTTCCTTATTTTGTATATACATGTGCAACACAGTGAGGTAATGATGACTGTTCCATACACCTTCCCTGTCACATATTTTAGTTCTATGCCATGACGTCCTGTTAAATGTAGTTACCAGGATGGACTTTTTTTTTAGTTCTAAAGTGCATATGGGAGGTGGAAATAGAACCCACTGACTGCACGAGTTCATTGTGTGAACCAGGCAGCAAATACAGATGTGGAACTCCATATTCATGCCTCAACATGGGTATCTCTTCAGTGYCGCACCTGCAGGTATTTATATGATCACACACTGAAATAAATGCAGCATGTGTGGGTGTGTAGAGCTGCACCTGTACATATAATGAGACATTCAAAGAAATACACCATGTTTTGTTGCAATCCCACTCAACAATATTCCTGTCCATTTTGTCCTGCGTATTCTGTGTTCTGTAGCCTTATCCTTGCTGCTGCTGAATCTTTCTCTGGTCTGGGCCGCACTGTCCTATGTACACATCTGCCTCTCTCATCCCAGGGGAAAAATCCTCCTACTTTGTCACTTCCTCACTGCTTGTGTTCTAAAGACTAAATCTTGTGAACCATCTGCCTGTCCAACTTCTGCTGAGCTTGAAGTAGCTGGAAATGAAACTGGGCATAGGAAACAATTTCCACATCCTTTGGGTCTGCTTATTTGCCTGCTTCATAAAGATCATRTGGGCTTTCCCTATAAGGCAGCTACTGATTGGCAAGTCCTGCTCTGGCACAGAAATATTACATATCCTGGGATTGGTTTTGAGAGCCCTCTTTCAGCCAGTGAAAGGACACAAACCTAGAACCTCATGGGGTTTGTATTGTGTAGAGCCTAGTGTTTAGTATATTAAAAATATTATTACATCAAAGAGCACAAGGAACACAGACATTGTTCTCGCCATTTTTCAGTGGAGGAAACTGAGCCAAGGTATCCAAGTAAATTGCCCAAGAAAGCATCAATTAGGCCAAATGTTGGAACATCCCTACTTACATGGAATTTCARGCTGTGAAGCAATTCAAAGCTCCTGAAGACTGAACAAGTGCCTGCCAGAAAGGTTAGACATCACATCACTGGTGGTAACTTAAAGTGCAAGAGAAAACACGAAGAAAATGAAACGACTATTGCTATGCAAAAGTTCTGAAACCACTGGATGGTGACTTAGAAACATTTGGATGTTGTGTTGTAGTTCCTCTCCACCATAGAGACATGAAGTGTGCATATCTATACACATTTTAAGGAAATAGGAATATTAAGAAATATAAGTTACTCCTTAACACTTCACAGGCAGTCTCGGCATTTCCTCATGGCAAATGTAGGAGAAAGTGCTGTCTAGTCTTTAGGCCAAGGGACTGTAAGTAGACGAACAAATTCCACTCTGATTCTTTTTCTCATAACTGGCTAAATCAAGCAACTAATCAATCAATCATTCCATGCCTTAGTTAACACATCTATATCACAGATGATATCCCAAAGTATTTCCTTTTACCAAAGGAGAGGGCCCCTCTTTGCCCAGTCACAGGTTCTGTTTCCACTTCCCTTCTGATGGATGCTTTGGTGAAAGAGAGATTTGTTTTATGACATTTACGGTGGTTGTTGTGCTGACATCATAGAGTCAATGAGAACAAGTATTTATACTTCTATTATGCCTTCATTGAACTGAACAAGGTGTTCAACAGGACATTTTAATTATAATCCCACTTCTAACAGCATGAGTAAAGGTGTTTAAAAAACACAATCAAGCATGAAATAGAACAGTAAACATGCCATTTCAATTACAAAATTATGTATAAGCACATCTTTGCACAGCAAAACATTTGAAGACTGCAAGAGATGCTAAAATCCTCACTGAAACCCTGGGAGGTTTTGTGCACAGGATTGGAGGAGCCAAAATACTCCTTCTTCACACTCTTGTGAATTCACGCTGAATGTTTGACTCCAGAGAGAAATTCATGAAGTCCCAAATTGACAATTTTTTGTCCAGATTTCCATGGAGAAAAGGTAGCCTTAAGCTTTTTTTGCATTGCACTGTCATGTCAGACACCAGTTCTGTTTGCAGATCTCTTTTTTACTTCCCAGCCCGACAGTGCTGAAATTGAAAAGCAAATGTCCGGACAGATCCTTGCATTGTTATCTAGCCCATCTACCCGCACCAGTAAAGTGTTCTCCATCAGGAATGCAACAGAGGAAATACTGTTTCATGTTTATAGTTACATGTGATCCACCAGAAACTCCTGGACATCTGCGGCCCCTCTGGGCASAGCAGGATACTGGGCTGCCCTGCAAAGTGCTGTAAATGCCCAGGCTGACACCACTACGCTGTGACTTCATCTAGACCTGGTTCAGGGAACTGATGCAATACATTGTTTTACAGTAGGCATTCGGGGAGCTTTGTTTCCAAAGGTGCCCCCTGGAAACAAAGTCGGAAAGCTGCCTTCCTGTTACAGAGACGCTCACTCCAGGAAGTTCTGAGCGAGTAAATGATGCCTCAGTTTGGCAAAGTCCACCCTCTCTCTCTCTCTCCAGTGAATCAACACATGCTGCTTAGAATAATACAACCAGGTTGCCAGAGAAGCTTGACAACTGTGACAGGCTCCTGTAACTCAGGTCTTTTCGGCATTGTAAACAAAAGAGAATGTTGATGCTTCCAGTGGTTAGGGCCAGGGACAGGACAGGGAGGCCTGTTCTGTCCATCTGGAGACAAGCGTGAAGCAAAAGGGCTGCTGAGATGGGAAGATGATGGTCAGGAGCAGATTTGCCAGCTTTCTGCAGCCAGATGAGGATGTGGATAGGTGGGACTTTCCCCTGTCCTTCAGGTAAACTCCTCTCTCCAAAGCAGCAGCACAATGCCCTCCTGTTTCTCCACACAGCCCCAGTGAGGAGAAAATTGGAACAACTTGTGTTTCTGCCATGCAGATTAGACTTGAACCAATGCTGTATGCATTAAGCTCACAAAGACATCTGGAAATCATAACGTGAAATCTGGTGCTATCTCATGATCTGGACTATTATCTTTTCCACAAACTGTACTGTTSTGTTTAATAGACTATGTGATTGTCCATGGTATAGAGTCTTCTAGAAAATTTGACCTGGAAATTACTCTGTTATTGTGATTTGATATTATTAACTTGCTTAAAAATTTTATGGTCACTTAGATGGCCCTGTAAATACAGTGGATAATGAGGTGAGGTATGTAAGCATCAATATTTAATAAGCTGTCAAACATATATGTAAAAGCATTTAATTGACAAGAAACTATATGGGCATCTGTAGGTATTTAATAACACAGACAGCATTAAAAGTTTGACTGCCATCCCTTTTTTGAAATACAATTTGTTATTCTTTCAGTAGCCTTTCAGAACTGAAGGAAAAACTCAGGGTATTTTTTCCATTTCTGGAAGAACCTGTCTTTCTCAAAATGCCGGAGCACATCATTAGTGGAAGCCTTGGTTAGCTTGCAGATAGCTGGCAGAGGTGTTTTGTTGTGCTTGTTTCCACTTCATTTTCCTCCACTATTATGAGTAAATAGAAGTAAAAGCATAGTTTTCATTGCCTTTAATGGGAGCAGAATCTGCTTTTGCTTCATGGCTATTTTCCATTCTTCTCCTGGCACTACACAGAAATGTATGTGAGGTGAGATGCAGTGGTGAGGGTTCCAAAAGCCAAAACTAAATRCAGATAACATATTTTTTACTAGTTATGCACATCTACGGGCCCTGACAGAAATTTGAGGGAAACCCTATATGGAGAAGTCATTAACCAAGATTTAAATTTGGGAAATCCAGGAAATATGGAGGAACCTGAAATTTAAGGCTCACATTTAATGTCTCTCTACTTAAAGCAAATCAGCAAATGAGGCAAAGCTCTGAAGCTTGTTAACACTAGAAGAAATGAACATGAGACCTACCTGATTCCTGAAGCTTCTCCTTGCATGTACCACTTTAGTTAGAGGAAAGTTGTGCTGCTTTTTCTGTCTTTCAGAACTGCTGGAGCCAGTTCAGGTCCTCCCCAGCTTCTGGATAAATTGGGTTCCAACCTCTATGACTGAACAGAGACACAGAAGGTTTTACATCATTTTCTCACCACTGAGGCATAATTATAAATTGGGATCATAACTACTTTGTCCTGAATARTTATGAGAGGTAACGATGCATGGGAAGGAAAATGTCTCATTGATGAAGAGAACATAATTTTAAGGGTCAGTTTTAGAAAGCCATATGTTTTATCTATACATTCAACACAGAAACAAGCATGAAAATCGGCATTTGAAAGGTCAGATTTTAAATTGAAGCCATTGTTCAAACATCGTCCTCTGCAATGAGAAGCAGAAACAGCCTAGGCAAAGCAATCTAAGTCTTCCCTGCTCCCTGTCTAGCTCTCTTGTGCACAAGGGAGCTAGATTCAAGAGCAGTTTCAGTGCTGATCTAGCTGTGCCTGCCTCCAGTAGGCGTTTGTTTCTCTTCTCAGAGACGGGCATGCCCAAGGGATGAAACCTGTGCAGGATGAGTTCCTGACCATTGCTGCTGGGCATTGCTGAGGCCCAGAGCCTGGGCCATGGGCTCAGCAGCCACCAGTCAGGACACTGGGCACTGCTGCAGGGCTGAGCACCTGGAGCACCAGCCAAGCCCATAGACGGGGACTGGGGGGAGAGCGGTGATCCTGGCTCATCAGCAAGCCCAAGGGGTGTCAAGACCTYGCGGGCACGAAGGCAGAGAAGAGTRAARAGGAGTTAGCTGAGAGATGATACAACTGCTCTGCAGAGCACAGCCACAAYGGGAGCTGTAATCACAGAGGAAACAGAGTGTCTGTCTGAAACACTATTTCTGCTTTTTTTTGTGTAAATATAGGAACTATGACTTCATGTCTCGCACTTCGAGAGATGTACTCTTGGGCTTGTTTTCTTCCATATCAGAGCTCTAAGAAATCCAAAACGTGTCTCTCTSTTTCAGTTCTGGCTGGAGGTTAATCTCTAGAAACAAGTAATGTAACATTTCCATTTATCTTTTCTACTCTTTTGGCAGTTTTAATTATACTAATATGCTATGACAATTTAAACAAGACACATCTCAGCTTCTGGCCTGCTCTGTAATGGTTCAGCTGCTACATGTGCTCCAGCATATTTTGCTCAGACAGGCTCCTGCTGGAGGCAAGGGGGAGGCAGAATAGTGCCCTTCTGTCATGAGAGGTTTCATTGCACTGATCATTGTATGTTTGACAGATTCTTTGTCAATGTCAAGTGTCTTTTGTGGTTAAGCCCAGTAAAGCTAAAACAAAAGGTCTCCTAGATATTAGATATATAGTGACATTACTGAATTCACTTGGAGGCAGTAATTTTTTGTCAGCCTATGAAAAGAAAAATGGAGCTAATGGGAAAACAAAAGGAAGATGCTGGCGTGCCTTTTTAGCTATTTTTGTTTATGTCAGACATTGTGATTGACATCTGGCCCAGAACACCCCTTCAACCGTTGAGCCTGGTGTCATGCAACAGAACAAAGAGAAATTGCCAGCCAAGAAAACACCACTGGCTCAGAAAGCACGGCTTTTTGTTTATTTTGTTTCATTTTCAGTAATCAGTATTGTTACACAAAACTAGTTCACTCACATCCACCCCCCACTTACTAATTGGACTTTTAAGTTTCCTTCATGTTTGCTTTCTTCTAACTTGCTTGAATGGCACCAGAGTGCTGGTTTGGTTGGATGACAGTCTGTCATAACAGTGATGTTTGAGGTTAGTGAAAACTGACGTGAAAAATACAATCCACTGGCCTTTAACCGAAATAGCAGCCCTGGTTTTTGTGGAGTTGGCAGGCAGCATTTTTAAACCCCTTTCATGGTGAAGGCAGTTACAACATGTTTTTCTCTGTATCAAGCAGTTCCATCATGAAGTACATTATCTACGTCTGTTGTCATATCAGGATATTGCCTTTGAAGAGCAGTTTGCTGTTTTTATATGGGCACTGCTCTTTTGAAGTGTCCTAAAAGGGTTAAGGTAATTTTATGGCCATTCTCTAGGGCCAGGCCAAATACAAAGCTTTAAAATTTGTTTAAGAGTGATTTCAGGGAAATGCCAGTGACCAGAATAGGTCCTGCAGACACCCAACACCAAGGAGTCTTTGTCACCACTATGCTGCAAGTGCTGCAGAATTTCAGAAACCTGGTCAAAATTATGTATCAGCAGGAGTAAATTATTCCTTAAATTTCTAACTCCATCTCGAAAGTATGATGCTGAACATAATAGCAAAATAAGACTTTTCACAAGATGAGAACAAGACAGTCCATCAGCCACTTCCCTCCATACATGTACATGCTGAAATCATATCAGAATGTTTACCCTAACAAAAAATTGCCTTAATCACTTTAAAAATTCTGTGGAAGTTAGCCCTAGAATGCATCATATGTGCTGGAGTTAAACATGCTTGCACCATTTTAACAGGGTATCTTTCAGTATCAAACACTGGGGTGTATTCCCCTGTAGAAGCAGACACTTAACTCCCCTCAGCATTAATAGCAGATATGCTTACACTTCGAGTGGAGAATTTCTCTCTGTCTCTTTGCACAGTGCTCTAAAAAGAACTTTGAAGAAATTGAGAAAAACAGAGAGCACAGTATATTAATTTTAAGGAGATGAAAGCAGTACATGTCATTCCTAAATTTCATGGAAAATGCACCGTTAGTAACAAAGATGAGTAGAAAATTTCAAAATCATTCTGAGCAGCATTAAAATCAGTCTTCCCTGATTTTCTGTTTTCCCCTTCTTTTCAAAGCACATACATTAAACTCATTTTATGCTTATAATGTACATAATGATTCTAGACAACATAAGAAGGACACTGGGATTCTTCCTATTTCAACKTATAAAGTGGCAAGCCAATTTATGCAGCTTAAACCATTGCTAAAGAAGATGTATCAAAAATTGCCTGTGATCATTACAAATAACAGCCTGAAATGTTCACAAGAAGCTGTTTGCTTATCATATTTTCATTAAAATATCTTTTCACCTGATTTTCTTTTCCCATGCCTGTAACCTGCATTGTAATCAGTCTTATTAACTGAGAACATAAATATGATTTATTATGGTCTGATAATGGAAGCTACATGGACCAAGAGAAGGGATATATTGTCCTTTGATAAAATGGCTCTTTTCTCTCAAATAGAGCTCTATCATGAGAGCATGCAGAATGTAGTGAGTGATTATTTCCTGAGGGTGAATGATGGCAGAACCCTACAGAAAATCTTCTTGTTGGCCATGACAGCCTTCAAGTGTCCCCAAATCTCACCGAGTTTGACAACCTGCAGACACTTTTGATGAACTGTATTCTTCTGTCAGAGACAGCCTGTCTGGGAGGAGAAAAGGGAACCTTTATCGTCTGATCTGCTATTATTGTCTTGATCTTTTATAAGCAATCTCTAATGCACATGAATATAATATCCTTTCACAGAAGTGCCAAACATAATAGAAATGTAGTTAAAGGACCCTTTTCCCGGTTATGTAAATGTCCTAATACCATAATTAGAAAAGATGGTTTGTGAATGATAGCAGTAAGGAAAGGGTAATCAAAATGTTTTAACATTATCTTTCTGTTTTAAAGACCAAAATCTGTGATAAATAGCATTTATGGTAGATATGGGGAACCAGCTTGTGCTGAAGCTTTTACCTAAAAAGAAAATAGTTTTGAGTGTAAAACTGTTATATTTTCATAAAACACATAAATGGCAGCTGGGCTCAAGCCAGAAATGATTACTGGCAGATATGACTTAAAGAAAATGAGTATTCCACTCAAAATCCCGGCATGGCTGTTACAGAGAGAACAAAGCGTTATTATTAAGTAGTGTATTTGGACAAAGGGGTGTTCAAGACCAACTAAGTTCGCCAACAAACCTCTCTTTTATCTACATCCAGAAGAACAAGCATACCAAAATCTTTTTCAATTAACAGCTGTACACATTAGCAAAACACCCGTCTTTCTCAGCTCAAGCAGTCTGGCTTATTTATCACGAAAAATGAACTGGTTTGGGGGGAAGGTTTCCAAGTTCCCCAGTAAAAGCAAGATACTTGATTTTTCATTAACCTTTTGACATCTGGAGCTGGGATGTCCCAATATTAACTACTAATGGTCTTTTGCATTACCAGTTGGTGTTGAGAGAAGTCCCAATTGTCAGAGTCAAAAGGTTAATCAGCAATTTCACACCGGTGATGTGGTCAGAGTTCACATGTTACCGCCTAAACAAGAGGAAGAAGAAAATAAAGTCATTAACAGAAAACTACATTCCAACATTATTAAATCCCTCTTCTTTTTTTTTTTTTTGCTAGAAAATATTTCATGATCTGTTTACTAAATAACCTTACTATTTAGAGGACGTTGCAAACCTTTGCTGGGAAGTCCAGGTCCAAATATGTGACCAACTTGTTCTGTTTATTCTACTTTTCAAAAGAAAAAAAGGTAAAATTTTACTTCCTCACCAAGTGTTCAGTCCAGGCCAGTGTGAGGGAAAAGTCTTCTGTGTCTGTTACCCATGAGGATTTCAATAAACCTATCCAAATGGGCCTAATTCAGCCTGAGAGTCGTGTTCTGTCTGCTGAAGTGAAGACATCTGAGTGTCCATTCATTCAGGGTGAATTTCATAGTGCAGATGCTGTATCAGAGCAAAAACCCGAGTGTAGACTTTTCCCCCCTACCCCTCTTTCTGTTTTGGTTGTAGGAAATAAGCCAACAGCAGCATTCCCTTAACAAATAAGGACAGCAATATTATTTCATGTTAAAGTACCCATATAAACAGCCATGCCAGTACCTCAAGTGGTATAACTTGTCCATAGCATACTTTAACTTGGGACCCAAGAGCTCTCCTATCCATGGAAAAAACAGATCTATTTCCTAAAACAAAATATAAAATATTGCTGAAAACATTACAGCTTGGCATTTGCTAACAATAACAATTTTCACACAAAATGACTTCTCATTTGCCCTGCTATTATTTGAAATTGTTAACCATTGCTTGCCTTGTGCTTATCCCTGATGAAAAACCTTCTGACATCACCAAATAAGTAATGAATCTTGCCCAAAACAACAACCTTCATCCTGGGTATTTTCTGCATCAGATAGTTCTTCTCATCTCTTTCTCCAGTTCCAACAAAATCTACAGCTAAAATCTTTCCTCTCTTGATTGCCTCGGTTTAAATGGGGACAGGATTTTACCCTGGAATGTTCTGAGAAAAATACCAGTCTTTCCAAGTGCCCTATTAGTTAGTCCACCAATTAGCTGCCTATGGAGCCTGAGTGTCCTCGTACATCATTCCAGTCCCCATCTGCATACTTGGCTGCATATGTTTATGCAATTAGAAATGGTGAAAATCTAATAAAATTAGGACAAACCTGAGTGAGCTGTAATTCTGTGTGATCTCTCAAACTGGATTGTTGAAAACTTGCTGAATTCCCCAAACCTCTCTCAGGTGCCAATGAGTGAGTCAATACCATACCAAAGATCTCATAGCATAGCAGATGTAAATTGTACTTCCAGAATCTCATACACACCCTCAAATAATGAATCCAATGTCTCTAAAGTACTGTCAGGAAAAAAAAAGCTGTTTCCTCCAGTTACCAACATTGTACTCGGTGGCCCAGAGTGTTGAAAAAAGAACACAGGGCAGAGTTACATGGGGAAGGAGCAGTCACTTTAAAAGCCTTTGCCTCCCTATACTGTATATGTATATATGTACTGGAGCAATCCAAGTCTCCTGCCTCCAGGGGAGGACCACTGACATTAGCATACTTGGCTTTGCTAGATCCTATTGGCAAGCCCTGAGAAACTCAACATGATGGGAGAATGAAAGTTTCTTTCATCTCAGTGTGATGTCTCTCCAGACTTTACTTTTAAAAGCCTGTTTTGCACTTTGTTTTTTAGTGCAGTGGTAACTGGCAGTTTGCATAAAAATAATAACCAGTCCAGAATAATCCCAGATCACTTCATAAGTGTGATTTTGGTTGAAATTAGGAGGAATTTTCCTTAAAAGGGAGAGTCAAAGCAGTGTAGATCAATTAATAACTGTTACTGGGAGAAAGACCCCGGGGATCTTTTTACTCAGGTTGTGAGGGCTTTGGGTTTGTATCTAAGCCAAACTATATATTTATTGCAGAATGGGCCTGTTCAGTCTGAGGAGGAAAATGAAAGCGTTGTAGCATTGGGTCAGAAGAAAATGTCTGCAGATCAGCTGGTTCCTTTTCCTTTTTCCCCCCTCTATATTCATTTTCCTTATAGACTTCATTTCCAAATATGTGCCTTGTTTATTCTTTGAGATCTTTCATTGAGAAGGTGATCAGGCCAGAAACAGGTTTTCCATGATCACACAATTGAGGTACTGCTCCCACTCATACACTGTGGGATGCTGAGGTCATAGAAAACAGAACTGGAAGGGATCGTCCAATACCTGACAGCATTCCCCAGATTTTTGACTACTCTGTCATAGAAATCCTCCAGTGATAGGTACTTCATCATCACTCCAGTCAATTATCCCACCAGATAACTCTCCTTTCCTAAGTGACAAATACTGTCTAACTGTGAGAGAGACCGATTGCTTTCTTAGGCATTATATGTTTTGTTCAAATACAACTTAAATGTATTTACGCGTTTCACCTTGTTTCTTCATTTATTTCTGTCTCTGTTACCAGTCCTTCACCATTTTTTTACTTCACCTTTCTCCGTTCTACCTTACCATTTCTACATTAAGTCACTCCCTTTCTTTTCTGTCTTCTGAACTATATGGTCATCGGTACCCTTGCATTTTTTTTCTGCTTTGCGTCTTTCCAAACACATGAAAAACAAACTCTCACGTGCCAGCAGCCTTGCTACAGAGACCTATCTCTTGACATCTCTCAGAGGGCAGATAAAATGCCACACTTTCATTCATTGCATCAGAACCACTTTTCTTAAACAACGAGAAATGAAGCAGATGTATTCAAATTCARATCTAAAGGTGATGTTCTTGAGGTGTGACTGAAGAGCATAGCTAGCAACAAGAAGCACACGATATGTTCTGAACACACATACGAAGGGGTAGGCATTACACAGCCTCTAAAAAGGGAAATCAGAACTCCTGGTAGTCATGGAAAACATGCTTGCTTCCTGCTGACTGTTAGGGTGTTTCACGCACAAGATGAGTTACAACACAGATCTGGACCTACAGGTTCCAGTACGCCAAATTAAGTGACTTTGTCTCAAATTTATGCCAGGTAAAGTACCATCAAAAAGAGTTAAGGTGGAGCATCACCATAGGCAGAAAATTATTTTACTTTTGTTGCCTCAAGTCAGGCCTACTGCAATATTGTAATGTACCTGTAGTTGTTCTGGGTATAACCAAGTATGTATTCTATCACCATCTGCATCAATGGGTCGTTCACAGTAGCTGGGTACACACCTGGTCCCTCAGGCTACCAGCTGAGGAGAGGCAGATCATGTGAGGTGGGGTAGTGTTTCTTATCTCAACTGTGATAACTTCCCCGGGAAGCAGCAAGCACCACACATCCTGAGTGGTTTATCTCTACTAATGGCCCATCACCAAACTGGATAAGCACCGAGGAACAGAACATCAGAAACATCCTATGACTCATAGGATTACATCATTTCCATGGTGGAAGTCCCCAGCCCTAGGGGAGGTACCACCTAGGAACCACCATATAAAAAAGGCCCAGGGGCTGAGAGAGACCACCACTGGACACCCAGAGGACCACGGGATACCCAGCAGAGGAGGCGAATTTCCCACAGTTCCAGACCTTCTACAGGACTACTGTTTTCAACAGCACTGCTTAATCAGACTGCAGCTACCACCCTGGTCAACGGGGTATCAGGTTGAACTCTGACCTTGTGGTTTTAAGCCAGTTTTCTTCCTGTATTCATTGCATTTATTTTAACTTTCTATTAAAATTGTAATTCTGACCTAAAATCTTTCTCCAGGTATTTGTGTGGGGTTAATTTCCCCTGCTGGCTTACAGTCAAAGCAGCACAGTAGTACAGAAGTACGGTACTGTCCCTGGGGTACTGAAGGCTGCTTGGTCTAACAGGTATTTGGGGATCTCAAGATAATATCCAAAATTCAGAGCAGCTCGAGCACCAGTGTTTCTTAAAAAAACAACTGTTTCAACTTATTCTTTCAATTTTTGTCAGAAAATTATTAAAGAGGCAACTACTCCTGCTATGGCAGGAAGCAGTGTGATAGGTAAAGGGGAGGACTAAGGAAACTAACTCCACACTTACGAATGGAAAACAAGTTTGTTTTCCTGCACATGTTTCATAGTGCATTGTTGCTGAAATGTAAATTTTTTGAACTGCAATGTCTTCCTGCCTGCTCTGACCAGCATCTGTGCCTGAAAGGGCTGAGTGCAGTGGTCTGAAACAAGACTATTGAGGTCACCTGATAGAGGAGCAGTTTGCATTAAGCACTCAGGATCCACAGCAATGAGAAGCTCAGGCTGTGCCTCTCCATAGAAGGTCCGAATATAAAGCAGGGAAACTAAACTTGGACTTGGGAGGCAGAGGTTGTTTGTCCCCCGCATGATCTCAGATGACACATTTCTTCTCTCCAAGCCTCATTTTTTCCCCAAAATAGAGACTGACAGCTTCCTGTCTTTTCTCTCGGCTTATGGCTCTTCTGGCTAGTAGCTGTTCCTGATTATGGGTAGGTCTGATGACTGTGAGTCTGACCTCCAGGAGGCCTCTGGACACTTCTATATTATATTTGATAATGAAGCCTCCTGTCTTATCCAATCAAGACAAAAAAAGTAAGTCAAACCAGAGAAAACTGGCTCAGCACAAAATGGCAGCCTCAGTGCAGCAAAGTCAGAGCCATTAGCTATTGACTACTATGGAAATACTGAAACTGCATCAGGGATTTCGTTTTTTAATTGCTATTTAGGGATTTAAATGAGATTTTTTTAAAAGAAAGAAAGACAGAATGTTTAGTCCACAATCACTCTTTGCTGCCAATACAGGCTATCATATAAATTACTTAGACACTTTTAAAAATACATTATTTACTCAATAACCCATAATGGGTCCAGAGCTCCTTTTACATGCTATTATAGAAGTACATAATTGCTGAATTTTCAAATGGATATTTCTTCTAGGCAATAGTCTGTAATGGCTCCTTCAAAGCTCTTAGGCTTTTATCATATGAAGGCCTAAGTAGAAAATGTTTAGTTCACTGATCATTGACCTAATAGAGAGCAACAGCTTCTCTGGAACAACTATTGTCTGTTGGGGCAGATGATGTATGAATGACATTTTAAAAAATTCTTGGAAGTATGTGCTGGAGAAAAATTACTGTTCTGTGCAAAGCAAATACTGCTGATGAGATCCTCAGAATTCTTGTGTTTGGTTCTGCTTGGTTTAGTTTTTTAGTTTCTGTGTGAGCCCAAGAGTAAAAGAAAACAGGTGGTTTTGTGTATGAAGTGCAAACTCAGTCTAGGACCCATTTGGATCAATGGGAGACATTTTGATGTTCTTAGAGATCATTCAGCTCAATTAAAAGTTGTCTCAAATGAAAATGCAATGTAAGAAGCTGAATTCTGAAATTAGAGAAGCAAGGGATGCTGCAATGGGGCAAATCACATTTCTTAAAGTCATGATGAACACAGTAAAACCCACAGATCTATCCTGAGCTTGATCTAGAAACGAAATGAGCAACTTGACAAGTTTTCAGCACTATTGCTACAAATCTCACAATTACTGAGCTGCTGTTCTGTACTTACATTTAGCTTTGAAGTCTGCTGCTTCCATTTCAGATGCAAAGAAAGGTTCAGGTTCCTAAAAGCTTGGTGTAAGAAAGCACATTTTCTCTCCCTACACACTCTGGTCAGTAAAACCCTTGGTACTACTGCGAAATGTCAATTGCATCTAAGTGCAGGACCAGCGAGGATGAATGTGAGCTGGGGGCAGTCAGGCAGAGACCCTCAGAGAGGCTGAAGGACACCTCCAACTCTGGGCCTGATGTGCCAGGGGAGAGGTCCTTGCTGAGTGGCACAGCTCCCTCACGGGCTTGGGTCCAATGGGACGTGCAGCTCACCAAAGAAGGCTACTGAATAGACAGCTCCAGAGCTGGGTGTGATCTTAACACTGTGTGCCATCAAACCAGATCAACTATCCCCAGCACAGCACTGTTTTATACACGATCTGACATCAGAAGTGCTCCCATTACTCTTATCATTGGATTTCTCTAGCCTAGTAAGGCTGCCTGGGAGTCCTAGTATTCTGGCATGATTAACACAAAAAAATACAGTTGCTGGCAATTCTAATAGTTGCTTCTGTTTGATGCATCTGATCGAAGAGAAAYTGAAATCACAGACCAATATGCACCCAGGCTGCACCAGTTAGCCTCATCATGCAAATGAGGCACACTTGCAGGTGAACTTATTAGAGATCAAATAGTTTTAGGCACCGCGGATAATGAAGGCAGAGCGCTTCTGTTGCAACAGTCAGAGCTGGAATTTAATCATGTTGTTGATACCTAGTGCAGCAGCGAACAAACACAGAAACAGCCACAAAAATCAAACTGTTAGAATGAAAGGAAGGTATAAACCAGACAAATAATAAGAATAAAAAAAGGAGCCAAACCAAGGAGCATAGCGGTTTTCGAGAAGGAAAAATCTTGCATGTTAGATCTGGAAAGACTTTGAGCCCTGCTTCTTTCAGCTAAGCAGTTGGATAAGTGGGGGTTGCAAAGAGAAGCTGATGGGGTGTCACTGTCTGTTCCAAGAGCGAAATGGCTCCTACTCTTGGAGATGGCCCTGCAAGGAGAAAGGGGAATGCCAAGCAGCACAATGCTTGAAATCAAGGAGAGGGTGAAACATAGCCCACACTGGGAAGCAGCATCTACCAGGAAAGAATTAAGAAAGAAGCAGAGAAACAGCCTCCTGGGGTGGAATTTATAACAGAGGTTACACAACTGACAGGCTGGATTAGCAATTTGGTAGACATTAAGAATAAATACATTCTTCAGAGGCATTAGCCCCTTCTGTCTCAATAACCCCTCACATGCTCTTACCATCCTTTATGCAAACGTCTGGGGAGTCCTGAGCAGACCCACTAAGGTTTGCTTGTTTTAAGAAGCAAAGATGAGATCCAGCAGGTGAAACCTGCAAAAGGGAAACATTTGAATTCCTTCTGGCAGACGGAAATAGATAAAAATACAGCTTGGCATTTCTTTTAATACCATTTGGTAGTGGAAGAGCTCCAAAGATGTCAACAGGAAGCCCTAGAGGTTAGAGGGAATGATGTAACCATATGTGACATAATGCTTGTTGTAGAGATTTCCTGGAACTGATTAGTGCCATTCACGATAACAGCAGCCAGCAAGAGTGTGAGGACTGGGTGAGGGCCCAGGCAGCATTCAGGCCTTGGATATTTTTCATTCTCTTTTAACGTGATGTCTGGTCTTCTTGTTTCAGATGCATAATAGAATAACTATGTGGTATTCCCATGCAGCTTTGTCTGGGAAGACTTGGAAGCAGCACACTTACCAGCAATGCACAGCTACTCCCACGCAAAGGGTCACAGAGAGAGAACTGCAGAGGTGGAAGTAAAACGAATATTCCAGGCTCCTCCTTCCTCTAGAATGCCCTCCCCTCCATTCCTCTCGTATTCCTAAAAGTATAAGATGCAGTCAGGTCATCCTCATCAGGATATTGTTTTATGCCTAGTCTATATAGAAATGCTATGAAGTGCCATCTATATTTAACAGGAGGCCTCTGATCTGTGTGAGTGGGTGGAAACTGATGGTGAGTGACATGGATGCTGACAATGGCACACAAACTCCACAACACTCTTAAAACTTTTAATTGCATTTTAAAGTAATGTAACAAGGCAATGTTTAATGAGTACTTTGTTAAAAAAATTCTGACTTTATAAGCTAATTAAAGAGAAGGGAGGGTTACTGCACTAGGGCAAGAAATCCAGGCTGCTGAATGTCTATACTACAGCAACATGTAATTCAGATTCAATTGGCAGCCTTGCAAATCTCCAGCCAGCCAGAATGAATGATTACTTTTTTTTTTTTGACGGGCAAATAAATTATTATTATCATCATGATTATGTTAATAGGAAAAAGTAAAGGACAGGCAAGTACTTTTTTTGCCAGGGCTGGTAAATTTTCATGACACTTTTTGCAAAGCTGTCATATGGCTGGCTTAGATGAAACTGGAAGGCTTTATGTGGGTAACATTTAACTTTAAACATTCTTCATGGAAACTTACATGGCATATAATTTACATATTCAATACCAGTGACAATTTACTTCTCCCATCTGAGCAGGGCTTTCAACTATGCCACTTGAACTAAATTAATAAACAGTAATTAGAGAATGTTGTGCGAGCGAGCTGTTGATGTTGAGAAGATTCTAATCAACACCTTCTTTTAAGGGCCAATTAAAGCTGAATGTATGCAATATAAACATCTTCTTGTATTTAGACATGAACTGGCGAACAAGGTAAAAAATAAAAATCAGAACAATTACATCAGGTTAGAGATGATCCAATGGAATGATGAAGCTTTGTTAATAGTGAAAGCAGCAGTAATTTCTAAAAACCAGTGGCCACCTTCCATGGAAAAGCACTGACAACTTGTGCAAGTTAATTCTGACCAGGATAAACCTCAATGCTTTCATTGTCACGCTTTTCTCTGAAAGCAGCTCTGTAGCTGTCTCCAATTTCCACTGCAGTATTCACCTGTCTGTAAGACAACCCTGCATCTAAAGTGAGTCCAGAGCTGCAGCAGAAAGAAGGCTTCCCTGGGGGGAGGCAGTAAAGGTGAATGTAGCCATCCCATTACTGCTGCCTCATAGCAGAGACAGGATCCCTGGCTGGGGATCTGGGGAAGAATTTGCACTGCGCAGCCCCCACCAGCACGGCTGGTGGGAATACAAACAAAAGGATGAGCCTGAGTGAGAGGTAAAGCTGCCCCAAACTGTCTCAAATCTATTACTGGGGAACAGGAGCAGTTAGGCCAGAAGAGCTAATGAACTTGTACCTGTTGCCTGTGAGTAGTCCTACACCCCACCGGAAAGGTAAGGTGGTTTACTCCTGAAAGGTGAACTTAAGACAACCCTTGTTTCCAAAACTCCGGAAGGACAGAGGAAAGGCCATCTTTGATTTAAACAGAGAGGATCCTTAATGTACCAAAGGGAGCCTGCAGTAGCAACCGAGACTTGTGTATCACCATTATGAACTGTCAGTAAGTTAAAAATAAGCATAACTTCATCCAAACCACAGCTCACTGCTTCCTAAAGCACATCTTAAAAAAAAAAAATCATCTAAGCTGGTGCAATGAAGCACATGCAAAATTTGTCCTCCAAGTTAGAAGATACAACAGACTAATAAAGGTAAGGGAAACATCTGTTCCAATACTGCACCACTATCATTTGGAGAAAATGACTGCATCACTTACAGCCGTTTGGTATCCAGAAATACTACCACAGTAATAGGATGTTGTCACCTCAGGCTCTACTGAAATCTACAGGAATTTTACTTGTTTAAGAATATAGGATTAGGCACATGATCAGTGTTTTTTCCCTTTGAAAATAAACATTTCCACTTAGCATTTCTATAGCGGTGTGAGATCATTATCTTGTGACAGTATTTCGTTCCACTGGCATTATCTCCTAATTAGCTATTTAAAAATATATGTAAGGGGGTGGACGTGGCAAGTGGACTTGCAAACCTGACAGGTCTGATATGTTCTTACAAGCTCTGCTAATCCCAAACGTTGAAAATATATTAGTAAAACCAAATTAGCACTTTTAAGAGCAACACAGCAAAAGCCTCATGTCTTGAACCCCGGGAGTTCAGAATGCAGCAGAAGGGTTCTTATACCCAGAGCAAAGCCCTTGGGCAGGGGAGAGGAGCAGAAGCAGGGAGAAGTGAGGAGCAGCATGCCAAATGGGAAATCAGCCCTGGGAAGAGAGCACCATTTAAAGGCTGATAACCTCTACATTGTGGTCAGCCCTACATTACAGTAGCATCATCACCTAAGGTATTTGGTGTAGGACTTTGGGGACTTACGAAAAGCCAAGCAAAGAGAAGTTTACCAGGGATGAAAGGATACAAGTAATACGAAGAGAAAAGATCTAACAAATTGTGTTCAATATCCTCTGCACTGTTTCCATATCYTGAGAGATTATTGCTTTTATAGGCACAAAATCATAAAAGCTTCCTCCAAGATGCTTCATAATATATGAGCAGGTCCAGGGTCTCAGTTGTGGAATGGTAAGAATTAGGAAGATGCGTATTCTGGTATGCTGGACTCATTTCTTCTCTCAAGAGGTAGGCTAAATTCCTAACAAACTCTCTTTGCAACAAAAGAAACCAGGATACATATATATCTGACAGGTCATTTTGGAGGTACTCAGACACATGCAGGAAGCACCCCCTTGACAACAGTATTCTTCCAGCCAGCAGAGCTAAAAACAGTGATTTGTTTCTGTTTCTGGGTTGCTTTTAAACCTAAATTCAGTAGATGTGTTGGTGATTTTCAGGGTATTCTGAAGGAGCAAAATAGATGTCTGAAGAATACTGATAGTATGAGACAGGCTCTAAACTGGCATTTACTCCAATATCTGCAGTTCGATTCAATATGCAGCATGCAATATGACTTTTATTCTGATCAGGTGAAACTTCTAGGCCCAAATCTGCTTGCAATAACCATGGCCCATCAGTAACTTCACAACAAACAGGGAGGTGTGGAGGGAAAAACTCATGTAAGCAGGAAGGGAATGAGTATCTATTAATACCCTCTGTAGATTTTTGTTTTCCATTGAAAGTTTTCTCTTGCCTAGCATGACTTCATAGAATCACAGAATGATTTGGGTTGGAAGGGACCTTAAACATCATCTAGTTCCAACCCCTCTGCAAGGGGCAGGGACACCTTCCATGAGACCCGTCCAACCTGGCCAACTTCAGTCCTTTTTTTATACCTCTTCAAGGCCACTTGGTCAATCAATCAAATTCAATTCCTCACTTGCTCTAGATACTTTTCAAATGCAAGCCAAGCCTCTTAGCCTTTCATACCTGGACATCTACATTTTTAAAAATGCTGTTGGATAATTTCTCTTTCTTTCATAGGCTGGTGCTTTGGCCTATATGCACCCTGTGCACTCCCTAAGGCTCATGCATAACTGCAATGGACGATTAGTCCAACTAAGTCTCCAGCAATTTCAATGGCTTATGCAAGAGTAGATGGGGCACAATATGTAATTTCATCTTTTTTTTGTAAGGGTTTTCAATCGTTCCGTGAACTAAATCATTTTATCAGTTTCATTCTCTCTTTCTTTTTTTTTTTTAAATTTGTCCCATTAAACTACAGAACTGGAACATATTCATGAGTAGTTTCTTTCTGCTTTAACTCAAGGAGTTCCTGACATAACAAAAACTGGTAATTAACTGGCTCGAAGACTTTTACAATAGCTCTTTAAAGAAGTCCTAGTATGCGGCACTTGCAGCACTGACTCCACATTGCTTATACCACTGCAGTGCWTCCTCTTTTAAACGTTTGCTACTCTACTTCAGCAACAATTCTTGGCTGTTTTCTTTGCTGCTCTCTTACCTGGAAACACCAAAGTCCTCCCACATTTCTTCACATGGAAAAGGCTACTGAGCTCCTCCACGATGATTCCCTGCTCTCAATCCACTTGGCTCTGCGACACTTCCTTAAACACTCCATTATCAGTGGGGCACTTACCACCAGCAGAAGGACCAAGTGGCAGGTCTCCAGAGGCTGGGAACAGCCTGGCCTCCCCTCCTAGCTAGTGTCACTGCTGCTCTGTGCTGTTGGCACAGATGCGTTTTCATACACTTTGGCAGTCCCCACGACCTGCTCCTGCCTCACACCCTACTCAGAGCAGGAAGGACTCTTCCTGAGAGAAGAATCAGGCTTCAGTTTTTCAGGTGCCACTCAGCAGTGTGTGATTTGTAGCTGCTGTTGCATGTTGGCTCCAAGCATAGTCAGTTTTGCCTACTCATGCTTATCTTCCCTGGTTACAGTACATTCTGTTTCTGATGAAAATATTACTCTGATGAGTGTTTGGCTCCACCATATATTTATGCTTCCTGCTAACTAGCCCAAGCCTTATTGTTGCAGTTCCTAATATTTTGCATCATTTGTAGAGCCAGCAATTTATTCTGTAAGTAGCGTGAAAGAAAACAGTAATATATACCTTCCCCCAGTGCTCCAGTCAGATTGGTTCACTGTGGAACAATTACATACATATGTGTTAGCCTATATTTCTTGTAAAATCAAATCATGTAAGGACGACTCAGCCAGAACAAGCCATAAAGCTAGATGAGGAATGGAAAAAAACCATCTCCAAATATGTACGGCTCAAGTTACAGAACTATAAAAAAATAAAGMAAAATTGAAAAGGGCAAAGGAGGCAAAATGTAAACAGAAATTTTTATACACTCTGTGCAATATAGAGTGAAAGTCATTTTGACATGCTGGTATCATGGCCTGCCAATATAGTTCAGAAAAGAAAGAGATATCTCCACAATCATGGCAATGCTGCTCTCTCACATCAAAACTGGTTACAAGATCTATGTTTGTGGTTGCTCGGTTTAACTGCCTATTTGGAAACTAAGCAAGGAGAAATAACTTCCTAAATAATTGTATTTAAAGTGTCCAGAAAGATCATGAATCTTCACAACCACCTGTGGGAATGCAGCCCTCTTACTGGTAGCCAACAACCACACCCCTCAGTGCAATGAGTGCCTCACAGCAGCTGAAAGCTCCCCCAAACCTGCTGCACTGAGGCCTTCTGTAGGACATCAAGGAAGCAATTGAAACACATCACTAAGCTGATTTTATACCTTTGAAAAATCTCCTCAACATAAATACTCTATCACTGTCAGTTGAACACATTTAATTTTTGAATTAATGTTATTTTTCAGAGGTCAGAAATGTGACAGTAACAACAGTCTTTTGCCAAGCCATGTATTTCAGGTCTGCATCTGAATTTCTCCAGAGCCCGGTACTGTTTAAGTAGGAGTAACTGCCTCTGGCTCATCGCTAATGCAAAACTTCTGTTCTCTGGACTCCTTCAGGGCTCCGATCATGGCTTCCTTCCCCACACAGGCATGTGGGACACATCCCCTCGGTGCCCTCTCCCACACTACACACTGCTCAGCAGGTCAGGCAGACCTAACAGCCAGCATGTGGGAATGATGGCAGTCATTTTCCCTCCCATTTTGTCCCCATCCCAAAGACTGCCAGGWGTTTCGGTGGAGCTTTAGATGATAGCCACATGGTTTGTGAAGACTCATGCCTCAACCAAGGGCCACAGCTGCCAGGCTGCCCTGGAACCACCAGCATGGCTGCTGGTCTGCCTAGCACTCATGGGATGGTGGGGTGGAGCAAAAGCCACCCTGGGAACCCCTCTGGGAAGAGGGATAGTGGCTGTGCACTCACATGGGTGGACTCTTACAGAGGAAGACAAAGCTGGTCTCCACTCTAGGGATGGTGTATTTTATATTACATTGCAATTGTATGAAATACCAAACCAGCACTCTGTACAGTGCATTTTGGTAGTTATATAGATCTAGGATGTTCAGAAGTATTTCAGGAAGCACAATTTCTGGAGGCATATGCAGCCCAGGGATGCCTGGCTTCCGGTTCTGGTAGAAAAAAGTAACATGTCTGCCCCACCACCCCAGTCCCAGCGACTCCAGCAGCCATTGGTTAGTCGCAGGGAGCTTTGGAACAGGTCTGGTCTGTGAGTGKTTCCAAAGCCCAGTCCCCATGATAAGGGAAGTCACAGATTCCTGCAGTACAGTTTCSCAGCAAGCCTCTTCTCGCCAAATTAACTATTTACAATACCAACTAATATTGCATAAATATTGACATTAGCTTTCCCCATGCAATAATGCAATAAATCCTACTCCTCTGCTGTGAACTGCTGAGAGTATTTGAGAGACACAGTCCCCCTCTSCAGACCTACCTCCAACTGTACATGGCAATTCCTGTGACTCTTTTTCTCTCTGTCTCTCAGCACAGGTGGGGTTCAGATCTTCCGTCAGTTAAATTTTATTTTCCAGCCTGCTTAGTGATTCAGATAGTGTTTTGGTTCACTTGGCTGGCACGGAGTATTTTCACCACACCCTTGTCTCTACAGACAAACAACCTCTTTTCTAACCTCTGGCAGAGCTAAACCTAGTGAGTAAGAATGAACAGTAGTTAAAGCATAATAAAGCCACCCTGAAGAAATACCTACACAAAGCAAGATGAATGGGCATCATCTACCTGGGCAGTGTTGCTGCTAAACAAGGGAGGAATAAATCAGACATGTCAGGAGCACTAGGATACCTGAAAAACAGGGAACAACATTTCTTCAAACCGTAATTTTATCTCTGCTTGTTTGGATCAAACACTTGTAATAGTTGTGGATTAATTTCCTTCCCATAGTCAAAACAATAAAAGCCAGGCACCATTTTATTAATTTCCAAACCAGTGTCAGATAAGCAGAATTGCATTTAAAAAAGTAAACACCCTGCATAGAATTGGAGGATATGTAAGCGTTTGGGGTTTTTTTCCTGTGTCTATAAAAGGAGGAGGGTTTTAGCATTATGAATAGATTTCATTTTGTAAATTGTGCTACAAAGCACTGATAAGGCCACGGGAAAGCAGCAGAGATTGAGGCAGAGCAGGAAGAAATACCACCCATATTAGGAGACAGCCACTTACTTAGTCGCTCCCATTTGAATAAAGATGCCATTGTTCAGCCAGAAGAATGCACATATTCACAGGCCCTGCACAGAATAGCTCAGTGTATCTAGAACTCCAGAAGTGTCCAAATTACAGCCGCAGGGCCAAACTGCCCTTGAGTCTTTCTGAAGAATGACCCTCTGCTTAATTAATCAGTGCTTTAACTGTGAGTGATCCCAGGACACACTTTTCTCAGGCCTTTTTCTTAGCCCTGCTTGTTCAGAACAAACCTTTAAATGTTCTCTGAGTGATTTTTGACCATTTTTTCCCCTTTCAAGATTATTATTTCCTGTTTTACTCTGAAAGCTCATTAGAAACGAAGACCAGAATCTAGATGATCTCAGTTCAGTTAACTTGGATAGGAAATGACTGACTCGGGATGGAGAGACACTGGCTCCCTTTCAAGGCCTATCAAAAAAGATTAAGTCCACAGACTGCCAGAATATTGCTACTGCAATTTTCTTTCCCTATAATGTGTAAGAATTATAACAGGGCTGATGAGTTTGTACATGCCATTCTGTTAGTCATATTTGATCCCATTGCCATAACTCCAGCCGTTGTGCATGGAATCTACCAAGACCTCTTTCCCATTTACTCCACACAAGACAAGTTTGGATTTTCAGCACTGAGAACTCCTTCTTTCTGTCACAGGCCAGGTTGTCTGGATGCTCATAAAGCTTTTTTTCTTTTCTGTCTGGAACAGAACTGAAATTTGATAGCAACGAGAAATGCATGAAGGCAATGAAAAACACTGCACAAAATTCCTCTCCAAATGGGACTCCACCTTGTCTATGTAGCTTTGATGATAAAATTCATTCTATTCTAACTAAAGTTAAACAAGTAAAGTCAAAGGTTTTGCTTAAAATGAAAACAGCAGTATCTTTTTTTTTTAACAGTGATCTTTACAGTGAAAACCAAATTCATTTTGACCATATTTATAAACTTGTAACAAAATATACAAACTAAAAAATGTCAAGGCTTTAAAAAAGTTAGCATGAATGTTTTGAAAACATATATAGTGATAACATAATCTGCAGCTGAGGAAGCTGGAGTCATACTGTTTGATAGGCCCTATCTTATGATATTCAATATTAAGCTAAGTAAAATGATATGACCRGATGGCCTAACTAAATTTAGTAGTCTGGTGAATTGCCACTCTACTAAATTTAGTCAGCCCATAATGGGCATTAGATATCTACAGCCCAAATGATAAAATCTGTCTTGCTTTTTTAGGCTCCCAGCAAACGCACAATATACTACATTGCACTATTAAGAAATAAGCAAATCCGCAAGGGAAAGCATGGGAAGGGGGGAATCGGGACCTTAAAGAACACAGAAGGACTCAGGGTGTGTCAATCCACATTCTCATGCTTGACAATACCCCGGCAGCAGATGAAGGGCCATGGGTGCTCCCCAGATATGTGACCCAAAGGGAGAGAAGAAAGAGGAGCAGCAGGAGGAGGAGGAGGAGGAGGAGAAGGAGCAGTCTCTAGGTGCTCTAATCCTCCCCACTATAAAGCTGCCACTCCAAACGTAACTTTGTGTTGGAGCCATGGAAAGAAGACTGGTTACAAGTGGGAGCTGGGCTCCCTGATCCTTGCTGCTCTTACAGAACATATGCTGGCTCTGTTTTCATACCATTCCTCTCACATTTTCCATTTCGGGCTTTGTAATCCTGGTGGTAGACAGGGAAGTATATTTCTACATAGATTTCCATGCATCTGTGAGCCAGCTTTACAGCTATGAAAACTGCTAAGTCACTTTTCTCAAAACCATATTTGAGGTGTTACTTACACAGTTCCTGCTGTTTAAGGGAATTTCTTCTCAGTCCATGTGTGCTGTGACCTCTCTACTGGTTTGAAACCATGTAGGACACATTTTTTTTATTAAATGTGAAATCTAACAAGGCTAGAAGCTTTTAAAAACTCTGCTATTAACAAGTGAAGAATAGTAATTGGACATGAAAATGAATGACCATAACATCATTCTTAAAAAGAGTTGCATCCTTCTGTCCTCATATAAAAAGCTATTGGATGCCCCATGTAATTCAGTGATACTTTTTAATTACAGACAAGAAATAGTGCCCTTGTCCTCATTTCAGTTCCCAGTGCAGCAACAGAGACATAGACATGATATTCAGGAGGTTCTGCAGATCTAGCGTTATGCTGAAGGTTGAATATCATAAACTGTAAGAGAGCTTTGATCCCCTCCCTCCAACAGGCAAATTTAACCTGTCTGAAGTTCTGTATGCATCATTCTCTACAGGAAGCAATTTTATTGATCATAGCTGGGTGTACACATTCAACAGTCAGACTGGCTTTAAAGAATAATATATCTCAAAATAATCAGTATAGAAACTCCTTATTTCTTTAACCATTTACACTAAAAGGGAACAAATTGCTCCTTGGAAAAATGCATTGTCCTTTTGGCAGGGGAGGATGGGAAGTTTCTAAAATAGTAGCTAAAAAATAGTTATGAAAATGAGATCATTACAGCTATTATCTCTATGTACTACATCCATGTAGACACAGTGTTTTGGAAACAAGAGAAAGGAGAGCGGCAAGGTCTCAAAATTCAGAGCATTTTGTTCATTTGTGACATTCCAATTTTCACTCAGAATTTGCTTTCTTTCAAGATTTTTAAATCTGAGTTCCGAATAAATGGTTGTGGGAAACGAGATCACAGTCTCCCTCCTCAGAACTTTTGGAAAGGTTGGCCATTTGACCCCAGTTGCATTTGGAGGTAGTTCAGGGCTCAAATACACAGGACTATCCCAGATATCAAGAAGCGCACCCCTACCAATGCCCCCACTGAAGCGCCAGCCCATCCCTGCCTTGGAGGGGCTGCCACAGAGGAAACCTATCAGCCACCTGAGAATCTAACCACAGCATCTAAATACATCGGGAACCAGGGTGTCCTAGTTCTGCTGCTCACASAGTAACTTGTTTTTCTTTTTATAATTATGTCTTAATCATTCTTTATGCTGAAATAATCATAACATATTTACAACCAGACTCTATTTTAATTTTTGTCTTCAGATCACTTTCTATGTGGCCTCATACTGCCATTCTCAGCCCAAATGACACCCTTCCTATCAAAGCCAATTTGGATTTATTTTCTCAGACACAAGTTTGCAAGGTATTTCTGTCAAATGATTTACTCAAGTTCAGATGTTGCAAGTAGATCTGCTGGTGTAAAGAGGCAGAGCAGCAACTCTGGATCTGACCCAGCATGTATTGGGTTTCTCATTGCTATATTTTGTAACTCTATAACGAAACCTCATTTGTGTAGCATGGCTTCATAACCCAACAAATGTGATGCTTGGCTTCATAACCCAACAGATGTGTTGCTTGCCTGCTCACTACAGTTGTGCTTCTTGCCTTTAGTACAGATGAATACTTACCGGCAGGTAATCACTGGCAACATTTTTCCAAACATGATTAGCTTTTTTGCGGCTGTTGTTACTTTTTTTTCTGACATGACTTTTTCTTCATCTGCCATGGGTAAATATTTGGAAAAATCCATTAGCTTCTCATTGTTCTTTAGACGAGTTTCATCTAGATTTGCTCATTTACACATGTTCATGTTTTCCAAGTTTTTTTCACCCTCAATTTTTAATCAACCCCCTGTTTTCACAAGGTCTCCAGTTCTTTCTAATTGTCAGTCCTTATTATTTTTGTTAAAGACCGATATTTTTCTTTAAAAAAAAGCAGCTCTGATGCTCATCCATTTAAAAATCATAATTAACTTCATCTCCTTCCTCATTTGCTAATGCATCTATTTTCTCTCCAGTATTTCCTTTTCCCCTGGTACAMTCATAAAGTCTCTCTTGTTTCTCTTATCCCCTTTGGCTAACTTTAACTCATTCTGCCTTAAGCTGGGGAAAGGGACACCTTCACAACACAGTGCTCAGAACTTCCACACCATTTTATACTTTCAAAGTCCTTTGCAGACACCAACTCATTAACTTTCATAACATGCCAGTGAGGTAGAGAAGTATTTATAGCTTTATTTTGATGAGGAAAGGGAAGGGGAGGTCCTGCATAATGGATGCTGACTGCAGAGGGGCTGCTCCAAGGGCCAAAACCCCTGTCCATGTGCCCAAGCAAGTAGACAATTAAGCCTGCTGGAGGGCGTAACACCATCAACAGTGAAGCTGGAAAGCTGAGCTCAGGGAAGGGAGTGAAAACCTCGCTTTCAGCTGCCTTTAGTTCAGTTTCTTTTTTAGGTGAAGATTCCACAGAGGTTACCCACCTAAGTTTCTGTTCAGTTCTGCTGGTCAGATGTTCCTGCACAATATTAGTACATCTGGCCAAAAACACTGTGGGAGAAAGCAGTGCAATTGTATTAAAACCTGTTGTCACTTTATACAAGTGCCTGACAAACATCTTTACTCTTTGATAGCCATTAGTCTTAGGAAAACAATTTCAAAACCATATGCTCAAGGTGCTTGAAGTAAGATTTAACTAGCCTGCTTCACATAGGGGCATATCATGGGTTAGGTTTATTTTCGCATGCAAATATGCCAGCCTGGGCTTCCTGTGATTCCCTTCAGTTTCGTTATACCCACACAGCACTGTACAGGATTGTCACAGTATTTGTTGGCATGAGGTCCGTGGATCACTGGTGGGCTACAAGAAACCAGAAAGTGGTAACTGAAACAACTGCACAATTTTCGAGGAAGACCAAAAGCCTAAGCCATGCAAGCACGTTTCACAGTGAGCAAACAAAGTGAAGGGGGGTGGAACCAAATTAACAAATAAACAATCAAACCTATCTGAAGTTTTTGTTGGTTTGCAAATGAAAAGCATTGTGGTTAGACACACAGCACAGCCTGGGGATATTTCTGTCATGATCTGAAACAGTTGTTAAACACWGCTTTGTGTGTCTGGAAATCTAAAAAGTTAAATGATTTTCATGAGACTCTTCTTCTAAGTTGGTGTCAGCAACAATTTTCATCACCCTTGCTTGAACTGTGGTACATCACAACATTGTTTCCTAGAGCTTATTGCAATTCTGCCCCTCTACGATTACTGACCAAGGGGATCCTTACTGAGCTCTCTGAGGAGTCCTCTGCCTTCCCATTCTGTCCACACTGCCCTCCATGCCCACCATGCCTCTGTTCTACAGGCACAGGCCCCTCCTAGGGGCTTCCAGAGGGCAAAGGTGGTGCCATGCTGCAATTTGTGGGGCTGGCAACTAGACGAGGTACAGAACTGTGATTTTCCTCTCTCCTTGGGGGGCTTCCCTGGGTGGAAAGTGAGATGTGATGGTCTAGTCCCTTCACCTCCAGTGCCTTTTCCAGAAAGTGGTTCACTTCAGGTCCTGGATCTCCATTTGTGTGTGGGTGTGTGTATGTAGGGGAAAGCAAGGGAAGCATCCAACCCCTAAAAGTGACTTGCAGGAGAGGCTCAGCATACAGCCTGCTTAGTGCTCCCAAATTGTGCTGGCTAAGTACCCAGTTCAGATGTTTATGGAGCTTTCTTTCTGAGGGCTGAAAGCTTGCATCTGTGCTTCCAGTTCAAGTCCTCTCACAAATCTGAACAAAAAGCTTGTAAAGTTCAGCATCTTCCAAATTGCCCCATATAAGTCACTACTGAAACCACATCCAAATGGCTCCCCCCTCCCTGGTATACCTTCCACAGAAATGACCTAAACTTTGTCAGGTTCACATGTCCCTAGAGATGATCTCATTTCACTGCTTCAAAAGAGCTTTGGTCTGCACAGCCTGTAGCAGCAAATTTACACTTCAAAAAGCAGACAGCTTTTTCCACATCTTATTCACTTAATGGGTGAGAATGTAAAATTAGTTCCGTTGCTGATGAGGACCTTGAGCCAAATGAAAAGTGTTCATTTGTCAGCACAGACTTACAGCCTAAAACATGATTATATAGCTAATCCAATAATGGATTTTGATGCTGAGCATTTATTTATATACAGAATGTCTTGTTATCTGTTGATAATCAGGCTCTACAATTTACTCTCTTTTGTGTCATTAGATATAGCAACATCTTCCAGACATACTACATTTGTGTGTCAACATACAAACACACACAAAACCTTCCTACAAAATACTCTCTTTGCCTATTTTCCTTGAAACAGCATTGGAATTTGAGGTTTTGTAGAATTTGTTTGTGTTTAAAATAATAGTAGGAAATCGTAGTTTAAAATAGCAGTAGGAAATTAATCATTATAGACTGAGAACCTCTCTGCATCTTAGAAGTCTTAATAGATTAAAATTTCAAACATAAATTTTGTTTTCTTATCTATAACATCATATGAACTGATTTATTCTTTTTTTGCCTGATATGAATACCAGTACCTAATTATCTCAGGTATAGATTTGTACATCTTAAACGGTCCCTGTTCCAAAGTATTCCATGTCCTAACATCAGATGCTGTATTAGACTTTGCTAACTATAAAAACACCACTATTTGATGGCTGAACAGATCCACCTTTTATAGAAAAGTAAATAAAACACGTTAAGGTCAATATTAAGCATCAATCCTACAGCAGGTACATTAAAATCAATCAGAAAACCAGAAAGCTGTTTGCATATCCTTTTTCAATTTTCTGACTAATTGATGTTGCTACTTAATACTCCTGCAGTTGTGTGTATGACTGTAACTAACACTGAAGTACTGGGACAGTTTGCTACTCATTTAAATACAGAATACATAAAATTCAAATATTTAAAATGGGAAGGCATTTTAATAGCTATGCTACAGTAACATTCACCAGATATTAAAAAAAAAAGTCTGTGGGAAAGTAAAATCACTTCAGTATTAAACTGGGAGTTAATTGCAAATGTGGGGCACACCTGCAAACTCTGTGAACAATCCTGCAACACCACACAAGGCAATTTCTGTGCTAAAGGATAGCTGTGCCTGCGGAAACACCCAGGAACACCTCTGGAGGTTGGATGAAGTCTTTTCTAAATTTGGCAGTCAGGAACAGTTTAAAAGTAAAGTCATTAAGTCAAATTTACCTCAAAGGATACTGCAGATCAAGGGTGCGGGTGAGATGATGTGTGAGCCAATCTCAAGCTTTACCACTGCCTCTCCTACAAGCAGGATCAGGCCTCACTGTGTGCTTTTGTTTAGCTGAAATTTAGTCTACAATAAATACTTATATATTGCTGCATCATGATGTTTTATTGGGCTGCACTAGTTTACTAAAAACAGCAGGCTGGTAATAGCAGTGCTTGTGGTTCTGCCTGTAATTCATTTGTGCATGGTAATGCACAGGGAGAGATATGATACAAGATAATAAGGCAAATTAAAAAAACTACTAAACTCAGTACTGGCAATATACAGTATATTAGGACCATGCTCAGACAGGATGATTCTTTGGATATTTTTATTTTTGTTTTACCTCGGCAAGGTAATTCATTAGATATTCGCTTGGGTAAAGAATAAATGAATATAGCATACACTACATCCTCACTTTAGTTGCAGAAACAAATCTTTCCTGTACCTGCCAATGTAATCTTCAGAGTTTGCGTTATATAAAACACCTCAAGAAAAATGCACCTTGGTAAGATTTACACTTTATTACTCTAATGATTCTACAAACACTGCCACAATGTGATGAAAGGCAAAGCAGTCCTGATCTGATTGAGAGCTAATAAAAATCAGTACTGAAAACTGAAAATAGCACCCTTATCATCTTTCTTTCATTTAGACCTGATTACTAGGGGATTATAATGCAATCACAGCTATGTGTGAGAGGTAGCTATGGGAACCAGTTTTAACTGTTTATCTAGCCAAAGATCTTAATTTAAGTTTGAACACTCTGATTCATTTATATGTAAGACACCAAGGAGACAAAATGCAGAAGAAACAGATGCTCACTTGTTCTTTCCATTTAACTTCATAAGCTACCAGCCAATTTGTCTTTCAGGGACAAAATTAATTTCTGATGACAATGTGAGCAAGTAATAAACTAGGAGTTCCTGTCCTGGGAAACTTGTTAAGGCTACGTAATGTTCTGGACTTATTTAGAAAAAAACAATTTGCTCATAGACTTGCAGGGACATCTGTAACAGAGTTTTCTTTGTCCCCGTGCTGTTACTCATTTCTGGGGGCTTTATGACACCTTTTCCAGAGGTTGATTTGAAAAAGTTCAAAAGGAAATATATTGCCCATTATTTCTTTCCTGTGGGGTATTTTCTTTTTCTTAGTCTGTTCCTTTTTTTTCCCCTTCATATTCACAAATCATGCAAACCTCAACCCACTCGCTTGGCTACTTTCACACAGCCAGAGAAAGCAATCACCAGCCAGGAGACCTACAAAATTAATCAAAAATTATCTGAGGAAAAGACTTTTGTTGGAAATTTTGAGGTAAGTACACACCTGAAAACATCTGACAGAGCACTGTGAAAAAGTCTGTGGCACATTTAGGTGGAAGGAGCTTTGCCCTTTAATGCTGTAAACTCTGTAACATTACGGTCATGAGCAGGGAAAAAATGTCAAAATGAGGCAGAGAGAGAGAAAAAGAGAGAGAGATCTCTCCCTAAGAGCTTGTATTTTCAATATGAGCTGTGTGTACATACTCCTGCATCACTTAACCAAAATGTTCTCCATCTTTCAGTATCTTTGCTGGTGCTATTTCCCCATTTCAGTATTTATGTCGCATGTACAGCTCTTTACTCTGGTAATACTTTGCTATCATTTGGCTCATTTATTGGGGTTTTATCCCCAYCTGGCAGTCCTTCAACATCTCAGGTTTTCTCTTAGGTAAATTCCTACAATCTAATGTCTGTCCATTAGCACGTTTAAAATCACTTCTTCTGCTGTGCTTAACATTCATTTACAGCTTATGTGCTTCACATGAACGTTCCTTTTCCAGCAGTTCTTTTGAAGAAAGTTTAAAGTAAGTTGCAAAATGTTTCTTTTTCATCTAAACAGGGAAATGAATTTAAGAAAGGAAGAGAAGAGCCTGAAGGTTTAGCTCTTTCAAAATTTAAACAGAATTCAAAACACTGTTGGAACACTTCTGTCACAGAAAGCATGAGAGCACCTGCATTTTAAGAATGAATCTCATCCCTAACTCCCTCTTTGATAATAGCTTGCACGAACAGCACCTTTAAACTACATCAATCCCAAATGCTTTCCATCCATCCAGTTATTATTTCCCTTGGCGCTGAAGTGCAACTACCTCTAGACTGAAGCTTCTCAGTGATGTGCAGCCTACTGTACAGCACCATGGCTCACAACAACAAGTGATTAAAACTATTCAGCTGAAATTATAAAACAAGGGGAATTTTAAACAAGTAGTTCAAACCCCAGCTTGGCCTGGATAATTCACAGAACAGTATTCACTCTTGATTTAAAGGCCAGATGGTTTCAAATACAAATTATAAGAATGAACTTTGGATAGTAAAAAATCTAAGAACTCAATGAAAATTATAAACTACCATGGTTCTGTTTGTATTTACACAGCAGGATCTCACCAACCCCCTGCTTGAGCACACAGGTCATGGCCTGGCTCTGTATCTGCAGTGAACAGTGCACCACAGCTCAGCTATTTCCCACTGCTCTGCTTTACCTTCAGTTAGTTTTCAGTGATCAAGACATATTCTGGGTACAGCCACCCACGTGTGGTGGCTTGGCCATTAGCACCAACAAGGGTGTCACTGGYGAGGACCACTGCAAACTTCGTACCAGTGGGACCCATAGAAAACTTAATTTCATTGCTTGAACAGCTATTTCTTTTCATACCATCTTAGCCACACAGCTTTGAAGGCTTTCATGCAAAGGCAGGATACGTGCTGAGGCCACACGGATGAAAACAGAGCATTGAAGCTCTCCTTCCTCATRTTTCAAGAACACAGAGTAAGGAAAGGTTCACACACTTCAGAAAAAAAACCACAACACTTTGCAAATTAAATTAGTGCTTTGGAGAGGTGAGATCAGTCAGTGCTCTGGAATCCTCTTTCACAGGGATCTGCAGCAGGGACATGATAGCAGAGCAGTGTTCCTTCAAGGGGGGGCTGATGAAAATTCCCACCAAGACTCTCCCCAGGTTTGGGACATATTGATTACTGAAACAAATTTAATAAAAAAAGAACGTAAGGATATAAAAGAAAGACACTGTCAAGAAGGTTTGGGTGGGGGATGCTTGACTGGTTACTTGTGGAGTCTGTGACAATTCTGACAATTCATGTTGGCCTGCTGGGAAGCACAAGAGTCACATTGGGGAAAACAACCAAACAGTGTTCTGGGCTGCAGGTATAGGAGAGAGAAGGCTGAGGTAGGCCTACAGTTCACATAATATTAATCCTCCACAAAGCAAATTGTTAGTTAGCATGCAATTAAGGTAGAAAGTATCCTCACTTAGATTTAAAAAATCCTAAACCAAAAATGTAGCTCATAAAGTACAAATACTAGGAAAATTGAGCATTTCAGTCCACTTCACCAGYTGCTAAGAGTCCCCGGCAAACTGACTCAGTAAGAGCAGTTTAAGGTGGAGAAGTGCATAAAGGAGAGGGAGTGAAGAGTTGGGCTGGGGCATATTTGGGAAACCTGTTCTACAGAATCACATCTGCCACTTTATTTCCTGTGAAAGTCTGAGACCTGACTCAACACCACAATGTAAAATTTCTTAGGTATATCTTTTAAAACTTTGCAGACCAGGAAGCTATTAGTAAAACAATGAAAAACTTGGCATCTAAATAACTCTATAAACTATTTCCAAAACCAAACAGGTATTTTCCACTCTTCAACAAAACTCAATATAATGTAACTTATTATACATTTTTATGCAAAAAAAATCTTACATAACCTGTCTTCATTTCAATGAAGCTGTGAATTTGGGGGTTGTATTTCTGACATGCAATTTTGATTAAGAAAAGAGGTGGCAATAGCACAGCTGGGCTGGAGTCACATGAGTCTGAGAAAAGAGAGATTCCACAGGGCACTCTAAGAAGCTCTCATCACAAAGTAAACCTATAACATTGCCTTTATGGTACTGAGACCACAAGCCCAGAAGATGACAAGCTCGTTTAGGGTGGGAGATATTGAAGCAAGATGCCTGTGCCTTGGCCTAGTTTAGTGTTTTACAGATTGTAACTACCATATTCCCGCAAAAACAGAAGTGACATGAGCTCCCTCAGCAGTACATTAGGGTCTAAATTGACAACAGAAAAAGGAAATGTTTCTTTTAGCTCTAAAAATTAGTGCAAAAAGCATATGTGAACTACATGCCAGCTGTGTCACTAATACCTCAGTCTTCAGTGAAATGATCCCAGACTGGTTCACCTCTGGTCTTGGAAGGCGTCAGTTGTCAGAAGACCAACAAGTCAGCAGATGCTCATCCTTTCTACAATGCCTCAGTAGAAACCAGATCTTTGTTTCATGGTGCATAAAGGCTGTGAAATCCATTAAGCTCAGAAATCTCAAGGACTACAAAATAAACCCACTCCTGTGCAGTGCTAATACAGGAAATTCCAGTGTGAGGGAATGGAGCCTCTGTCCAACATACCACAACCAGCAGAAGAATGTAGCTTCACAGGAAAAAAATTTTAACTGGTTCTTAGTGGGTTTATGCATAAGTTGACTTTGTGTTACAGTAACAAGTCCATTGGTCCATTCAGCCATGGATGTATTTCAGCTGGCCTTGCTGTGAGAGCAGCAGAGCCATGGTGGACAGCCTGCTACGTGTCCCACGTCGGCCTGCGAGACCAGACACATGTGAGGCATGAAAAGGGTGATCTGCTTCTCCTGATGAGCTTAGGGGAAGCAGGCAGTACTGTGAAAGTTTCTCCCTTTGTGTGAAATTAGAACTACCCTGAGGCTACCAGCTTCTTTCCTTCCTCATGAAGTCAGAAAAACCATCAACACCAAACATATTAATTTAACTGAGTAGAAAATATAAATTGAAGCTCAACCTGTATCATGAGAAATGGTCTTCAGTGTCTCCTGCAGCTGGCAAGACTAGCAGTTAGCACACACGATATTGTCCATACCTGTGTAATAGAACCTGACTCCTGAGACCTAAGACCCAAACCATGGAGACCATACATGGCCTTCAGAGATAACTATTCTGGAAATGTTGGGGGAAAAAAAAGAGAAAAGATGAGAATTGGACCCTGAACCTGGCATAGTTCCAATAATGACAGCTTAGAGCTTGCCACTCTCATCTTTCTTCTGATAAACAGGTGGCAATGGAATGCAAAAGATGCAAACCTTGGGTCTGAGAATCCCTCTGAAGTGGTCCAAGCAGAGTGGCACCATGCCCAGATAGTGACAGAGCGTGCATTGCAGTGCAGGTCACAGCATCTGCCTTTTCCTTCCCTTCCAGTTCCACCTGCCTCTGTGGCACAGGGCAGGGACAGCATGGACACACCTGGTGCTTTGAATTTGTTACTCACAGCAGTCCCTTACAGTGATGTGCCAAGTCAGCTGTAGCAAATCTAGTCTTTTACATTTAATCATATTATAAATGTTAGCCAGCTATCACAAAAGCAAAATCCCCCCTGTTTTTACAGAAGGGCTCTCTTCATCACCCAAGTGAAAGCTAACAACCTGAGAGCAACTGTTACCAACACATGAAAGCTTGGTTGTTGCAGCTAGATGAAAGGCATCAAACCTGAGACAGATATTTCGTCAACCCTCATGGGGAATCTTGTAAAGCCATCTCCCATCCTGTAACTGCTCTGTGGTTAAATAGCAGCTTCAGTTCTCTGATGTTGCAATCCAGCACCTTTTACAGGCATTAAATTCCCTCTAAATTAATTCTAAGGAAAAAAAAATGCTTTCTGCTCAGAGTTATTTCTATTGCCCAGTTATTTCATATAAATCTGATAACTAGTTTCCTGCTACAGAGATTACATCTTGAATACTTAATGCCAATTTGGAAATTTTTTAGACAAAACAAAAATACATCTAAACTATAACACACACAGTTTAGCTAAGTGTAGAACATTAATGCAAGACATGATTGGAAAAACAGCAAATAAATTGGAGGAGGGAAGCAGATTCAATAGATATCTCTCAGGGTTAGTACATGCTGTAACTGGTCATTCAGACATTTCTGGTTCTGAAAGTACATTTTTCTTTGCATAAAAATCTCAGAGTTCAACAATTAAGAAAAAAAAGTTAGAAGGATAGAGTGCAGCCAAAGGATAGCTTTTAACAACCATTTCAAAATGAAATCTAAATATGCTTACATAATAGATAAATGTTGGCTTCCAGGGAAGCTTTACAACACTTTAATTCCATCCTGGACTGGGATATATGGAAATGTTTTCAATTTCCATACATGTCCAGAGCTCTCTGCTAAGCACACAAGCTGATATTTTGATTCATATAATAGAAACTATTTTTTCCCCTGAAGTAACTCACTGGGCTCTCTTTGGCAACTGTTTTTCCTTTCGAGCTGCAGTAGAATTTTATTAATAGGACTATACGATAATTACTCTTCTCGTATTTTCATCAGCTACTGATAACTCAACTGCCCTATTTTTCGCTACATGGATTCCAGGATCTACATTTAAAAAAAAAAAGGTCAGAAGTTTTTACCCCCACTCGTTACTTAAAACTCAGTGAACATAGAGGGTTGCATATATGTTGTAAGGTTCACTTTCATGCCCCTCCTCCACAGCAAGTTTTTTGGAAGTTTTTCTTATCCTTCATAGCCAAACCAGCAGTGGCCAGTCCATGGTCTATGGCCCATCACACGCACTGCATGCACACGTGCACACAACACCTGTAGAACAGACAAATTAAGGCTCAACTTTGCCTAGCCTAAGGTACTGTAAGATGAGACCCAGTGAGTTGTCTGAATGGTGCGACGACCCAGGGAAGCAAAAGATAATTAAAGTAGAATTCATAGCAAAGAAAGTAGGTACTTTGATTTTAAATGTACTTAAAATTAGGGAGGAACTTGAAGGCCAAAGGAAATGTCCCATGGTGCTAAACAATTTTTATAACTTGTCATTGAGTACGATGCTTTTAAGCAAGTCTATCACTGAAAGCTGTCTTCTGCCACTGAACCCGAAACCCTGTACAGTGTTTTTGTCTATCTAGCTTTCCATGGCTACTGTACCTCAAGACAGGAGGGACATCTTACCAAAACAGGAGAGATTAGAAACAGCAAGCAAACCTGCTCAGCAAACAGATATTAATCTGGAGAGACACTCTCTCCTGACAAAAGCACATCCTACAGGTATGGGTTAAAATGGGTGAGATGACTATTCAAAAAAGTAGAAAAACCGTTTGGCTTCTGCAGACTGAAAGGTGATTCCAGACTGTAACTGCTCATTGGGCAGGGGCACATGCAAACCCTTTAGTACAGCTGCCCAAGCAGTAGCCCAGGAAGAGTAGCTTTCACAACTTGGCAGCTGGATGTGGAGATAATCATGTGTATACGGCCCCTGACCTCTCTGTTAGAACAGATAATAGAACAAAAAAAAGAGGAAGATGGCAAGGAGATACTTGACTTCTTTGGGTAATTGTGACTTGCAGTTTGTTATCGCGCTCAAGTTGAAAATCAACGGATTTTGGTTTTTTTGTGAATTTTTAGGGAAAATTGATAACATCAGCAGTCACATATCTCCTATTGCCACTCTCTTGCTTCCTAACACAACTAATAATTCAGACCTGATAGGCTCCCTTTGATCACTTTGGGCCAAGGTGTGGGGTAACAGAAAATGATTGCAAAAGAAGGCAGCTGAGAAGAGGCTTTCCTGGACCATAGCACTAACCTTTTGTACAGCTGAAAACCTACACTATGGATATAATGTTGCCTTCTGTATTCCCCCACTGCCAAGGACAGTGACTACTTTGACCAGATGGCTTGTTCCCTGGATGCAGGAACCTGCTCACATCAGCCCTTGCATTCTGTCCAGCATCAGGGAGAGGTTCCTCCACCTTTGAAAGACTGAAGCTCATTAGGCCTTGATTATCCTCAAGCAATTGCTTAGATTTCTGCCCTATTACTGATCTGCCTTTTTTAGCAGGGGTCGTGGAATGGGCAGTGGCTGTCTTGTCTTCGTTATAATGCATGATTTGAAACTTTTCAATTAAGCTTCAGATCAGGCCACAGTACTGAGACCACTTTAACGAGGGTGAGTAATGACCTTGTGCTGCATGTGATTTCTGGCACACCATCAGTTTTAATTCTTCTTGATCTTACTGTAACCCTTTGATACTTTGGATCAAGGGTTCTCTTGAAATGCTTTAAGCACATCGTAGGACTTTCAGGGACTGTTCTGACATGGTTTCTATCCTACTTGTCTCAACATAGCCAGACTGTCACCTGTAAGTTTTCCATATAAATTCAAATTGTCAAAGATTAAAAGGGAGCTGAAAATCCAGCTTGTGTGCAGAACCAGGGAAATCTGGTGTAGGTCCCCAGAGTGAGCGAATCTAAGGAGGATTCTGCTATGAGAGCAAGGTAACCCCTTTGATGTGCCATGTCCAAGTACAGCAGTGCTATGATTAGAACAGAAAGCTACATTATGCTGGAGTAGTGAATTTAATAAGAACAACTGAGAGAGAGAGAGACTTCCAGAAATTTAGACTTCCCAGTCAGTACCTGTCTTTACATTACATATAGGTCAAAACTAAAAATCTGTGGTTTTAAACACAGCATAAGACCCTCATCCAGTTAAGCCAGTGATAGAAATCACATTGACATCAGTAGGATAAAGGTCTCRCCTTTGAATTAAGGGCTATTTGGACCCAAATCCAAATCCATGCCTTGTAGCTGGAATCAATTTCTAAACAGGCTGTGTGTGGACAAAGCACATCAACCTTGGTATTTTCAAGGTGCTTTCACAAGCCTTGAAGCCTCATGAACCTGGATTTTCTTCTCTTGTGAGAAGGAAGAGCATCTAACTATAAAATTAAACTCAGAAAGTTTCTAGTAGCCTCTTGACTTCTCCAAGGTTTGTAGGTTCCCCACAGCTGACACAAGACTTCCATGAGCATGAGGCGATGAAATAGATACAGGTTTGGTCATAAAAACCCTGAAAGAAAATGCTTCTCATACAAAGTCATATAAAACTCATATAATGCTTTTAGGTACAAATGTTTCACAATGTCTGGATCCACAAATCCTCAAAACACAGAGTCCTTTTCAACAGGAGCAATGAGTTCCTATTAACAGCACAAGACCAAGCACCAGATGCCCTGAGGGGCCAGACTCAGCATCCATGAGGGACAGAAGCAGCTACAAGCATCAACCTCAAACCATGGGCAGTACCAAGCAACTTACCTATTGAGGAGACAGTGAGAATGGGATTGCAGTCTACGCCTTGCAGGCAGGTATGGGGGAGCCTGCATTGCTTGGCCCATAGCCCTGCTCTGTCCTGTCAAGGCACACAGCATACGGATGATGCTTGCCGAACTTGCCAGAGGGGTGAATTTGTAGGTAGCTATTGTCATCTGAAGTCTTCCCTTCAGACATCATAAAAGCTCCTCTTCYGGCTGACAAGGTACATTTCAGGGCTGTTACCCCTGAGCAGGCTGATTTAAGCTGACAAAGTCTCACAGGCTGCCTACCAACAGACCAAAGTGACGAGATGTTTAATAGTTCCCCTCCTGCTATAGTTTAGACACTTTCACCCTTAAAAGCAATGGACTGAGCTACTTAAAACAAAAAACTCCCTGTACTTTTGTTTTTTTTAATTCTTGAAGCTCTTCTTACATGCAGCATGAGGGGGGTTTATCTGCAAGGGTAGCAGAGAAATCCATGTGTTTTATTGCAGCTGGATGGTACTAACAGGGAAGTGAAAAAGCTTTCAAACTTGCTATCAGTCCCTTGATATATGCAGGAGTTGATTTTTATTGATATGCCTCTAGTCACCAGCTGAAATGGTTTGTCTTTCATTACCCTTTATAGGAGGCCTTTTTCACGCACTTGCCTGGTGGCTTCTGCAGAGCTGGTAACATTGAGCAAAACTCATTTCCCAAACCAAGCTTATTGGACAGAATATGTATTTTTTTCCTGGGATGTAGCAAGCAGAAAACACTCTCATCTGACACTTTCTTGGCTGCAAGGAGAGCAGGTCAGCAGTACCATTAGTGTCCTACAAGAGCAGGCATTGAAAAGAGGTGAGGGAATCCAATGGATTTCACTCTAGACAAAATTATCATCATCGCTATGTCAGGATTGACTTCTTTGTTAGCCTAACAGGGTCACACCTATTAGCATGAAAAAAGGCATTGGTCATTTAACACAACCCTGTTTACTGTGCACTGGAAACACACGTTCCAGCTCCTGTGAGTCTTAACAAAGCTGCAAAGAGCAAATCACAGCAGTGTGCTGTATCTCCATCTCAGGTTCTCTAGGCAGCAATTATAGAAAACGTTTCTGTTATCGCCACATTTCAAAGTCATAGTATGGCCATGCTGATGTGTGACTCTAAACCCAGTGGAGCTTGATCTATTAAATGCATAAAGGGGTCTGTGTGTCAAAGGAGTCTGGTCTAATCAGGGGACAGAAACCACAAACTTAAAAATTTGAAACCTAGATTTCTTTGGCTATTTGACCAACACTTCAGAGCACATCCATGCATTTTAAATTTCACACTCTAATAGAAATACATAGCAATGCTCCTTTCAGAGGTGTTGCATTGATTAATAAGCTTGTCATCTAGGATGGAAATTGCTACATAAGTGTTAAGCACTGTTAATTAATGAAAGACAATTCCATACATTCTGGTGGAATCTAGAGAACTTTAGCAAAAATTATTAGTTTCACTTGCATTTGTACTCTGTCTGACAACAGTGATCAAGCTGGTGAAAGTTACTTCAAAAGTTTGTTATGCTCCATAACTGCAGAARAAATTAGAGTTAAAATGCTGGCTCATAAGAGAATCGTGCCTGCTGAAAACACTTTAATATCTGAAATATATAAAGAGCACAAACAAATACTTCTCTCATCAAATATGCACACGCCTCAGTGATACTTAACTGAATAACTGTGCAAAGAAGGAGTGGTATCGATGAATGCAACGTACAGAACAACATTCTGCAGGGAAACTGTTAACGCTTTCCATTTCAGCCACATGTTCTCATTAAAGGCTCAGGCTTCCTGGCAAACTAGAGAATATCTGTTTCAGAAACTTCTAGCTCTGTTTTTCTGTGATCGACCTTCAGTGCCACATCACCAATGTGAAATACTATGGACCATCCGAGACTTTACCGGCACAGGGCTACAGGCAGTGATTTTGGATTCTCGGAAGTCAAACTATGTATTTCCTCAAATAAACCAACTGGATGAATCTCTGTATCTCTAGATTGTATCATCCTTTCTGTGAATACTTCCTATGACAGAGTTTGGGATTAGAAATTACATCCTTAAACTTCATTTCTATGCCTTTGTCATAAACCCATGGTTTCTCTTGATCAGATTTGTAAACAAACAAACAAAAGCAGTTGAGCAAGACTGGCGGCTTCTGCCTCCAGGACTTCCAGAGAAGAAGCCTGCTGAGTTTGTGAGTCGGCAGATGGGAGGCTGCAAGAGTCTCAAGAACATAAGATACTTCTCTGACTCTGGCCTACTCTGTGATGAAGCAAATCATTTTACCTCCAGATCTTTCCCTTTTTTGTTTTTCTGGGCCAATGCTGTCTCTTAAATTATGTTGGTGCTGCATCTCCCAGGATAATGGGGTTCAAATGGCTCTATGTGCTGTTAGAGTATGGTGTTCTCTCTGTTTTCGTTGTTCTAACCAACCATTTAGATATGGAGAGAGATTTATCTCTCTTTTCATTACATTTCTATGGAAAGAAAAAGCAAAAAACACTCAACAAGCATAATTTCCTGACTTATTTGTACATGCCCATTTTGTCAAGGGATGTGCTGTGCATCTAGTGAATTGCTGAAAATGTAAGGTAGCTGTGAAACACGATGTTCTTGTGCTTACCAGCCCTTTGCCTTTAAAAGATCTGTAGCCTAAACAGGCAGCTTTAAGAACTCTCCTGACTCAGTTGTAATCAAGATACCATCTACTTAAATAAGCATTTGTACTCCCAGTGATTTTAGGAGATGAATTACTGATCTTATTACCATAGTAAATACCCTTGAGGCAATGCACAGGCCAACAGAATATTGCTTTCTGCTGGTACAGTACCCATTTTCAGGAGAACTCTAGGAGTATTTCTAGCCATGTGGTAATAATAAAAGATTTGCTTARACTATATTTGCCAGAAAGTCCTATTTGCAGAAGTGGCTTTTAAATCTTTGACACTGTTCATGGGAAACAGCTTGTCAGCTATGAAAATATTCCTACCAGCTCCCGTGTATCAGCCTTACCATTGGGGAAAAGAGACTTTCAGTTGGCATCGCTCAATACCAAGCAGAGAAACTTTCCAGCTGACATGGTGAGCAGCAGAGTAGCATTACCTGGATAGGCAAAGGTGGTTCTTGCCTGCCAGCAGCGGTGCAGCCTGCGGTGCTCTTGGAGGACAGTCACCTTTCCATGCACAGCTCTGTTTCCAGGCAGGCAGCGGGAGCCAGAGGACAGGGAGTGATGGCGTGTGGGAGGCCTCCAGCTCCAGCAYACTCCATTTATTTATCAGTGAACCGTCATCTGGTCAACAGGAAAAGTTGATAAAACTGTTACCTTCGGGGCTCTGTTCTCCTTGGGAATAATGAAAAGGTGAAGCTGGTTAAGGTCAGTGCACAGGAGGCCCTATTGAAGGTGGGAGCAGGTTGGCCATGAATTACTGAGCATCATCTGGTATCACAGATAAGCAGAATGGGTAAGAGACTAGGCAGGCTCTACAATAAGGGATGGATTTAATTAACAATTGCACAGAGGGAGCAGACCGTAGCATTCTGGCACGAGGACATCCTACATCTGACAGTTGCTTAAAGAGACAGGGAGCACCCTATTATAAAAAATATATTACTCCTCAATGTATTTTAAAAATTACATGAGAAACAATAACATATTGTATTACCCCTTCTCTCCAGAGCTGCCTGATTACACCGGCACTGAGCACCGCAGGCTCTCTGCAGATATTCTGCACTGGGGCCTATTTAAAAACATCAGTCCAAACTTGGTTGCAAAAGTACAACACTGCTGAAGTCAGGGGGTTGTGCAGATGTAACTAAAGGCAGATGTTGATCCATATTAACTAAACTATTAAATACATCAATCTTACCCAACCATCTGACGCCTTGTCCTACTTCCCAATATTTTGTTTCCCAAAAGTTTATTTAAATTCAGCCGGCTGACAATTTGCAAGCTTCTGGGTTATCCTTTTTTTATAATTTCTTACTTTCCACCCCACACCTCTCTCTCTCTCCTTTAAAGTTATTACCTTAATGTTAAGTGAATCTTCTAATTATTTTGAAAGTTCAAGATTATCATCATTGCACAGTTCTAGCTGTTCCTCTCTTCAGTCAGTAAAAAACAACAACAACAAAACACCCAAGGAAAGAAGCTGAAGCAAACCAGAGTTCACTTCTTACTTTTTTTCACATATGTATTAGCAAAACAATTAATTGGTGCACAAACTCCTTAACTCATGGGTCCGCAGTCAAAAAAATGCAGGCAACCAACTCTGATGATCTCACCTTCAGTCCCAGCAGGTGTTTAACCACATCCCACAGATCAGTGCAGCTTCAGCTGATGGACTGTCCTCCCAGGGAGCCAAGCATGGGACACACCATTGCTAAAATGGACATATATGGAAAATAGAAAAATACATCCCTGAACACACCTGCACAAGTAAATCACCTTTTTCATTCACCTGAATAAAGCACTGCCCAGTCACTGGAAACAATAAATGAGGGGGGGAAATTATTTACTAATCAATCTATAGGAAAAGGGGTTCAGAGAGTTCAGAGCTTCCCTGCTAGTAATGCATCTGATTTCCTATGTTATGACACCAGCTTTGAGACCATACAATATGACTTACTCTGGACTTTCACTGACGACAAGCAAGACCCACCACTGGTGGGTCCTTTTCTAAACACATCTGTTTACTAGAGCCCATCCTGTAGAAGTAGATTGCTTTTTCTGAATCATACTTAAAAATCAGTGCTGTAAATGATACTCTTTTAGAAAAAATAAAAGACCATAGAAAAGGTGTGACTTGAATGCATAAGAATTTTTTGAATGAATAGAGCCCTTAATATTCAGTTTTGCCTAATGAAGCAAGGCATGAATGTAAAAGGATTAGTATTCCCGTAACATTCAATTCACACACACAAAGTGTAATTCATGGAACTTGGCTTTAATTTTTTTACATATAAATAATTAATGCTGCATTTAAAGCATGTTAAAATGTTTTATTTCTTAATCGGCTAATTTGACTGAGCAACAAAGATGCCTTTATTTTCATTTTCCTTGACTAGAGTTTCTGTAGTAAAAGGTCCCCTCCAGCTTTTGGCTTTTGACTCTCAAGTTTGCTGCTGCCAATTAGTTTTCTAAAGTCACTATTTTACAAAATGTATCTCACTTTTTAAAAAATGTAATTGAATGTCTGTACATCACAGAGTTTCTTGTGTGCAGACACAGGGTGTTAAACATTCTTTGGGTTGACTTGGGTCAGCTTTAAAAAAATCTCAGACACTGAAACTTGAGAAGCAGTCGTGTGCTAGTGTTTTCTCCACATCCTGTTAAGTATTAAGTGGTTATTTAAAATAGAGTTGTTATACTCAGCAACTGACTTAAAGTGCTTGATATAGTTTACAAGACGATTAATTAAATGAGAGCATAGCATGTGATGCACATGTATTTCCATAATCATTCACATTGGCCTATAGTTGCCCTTTAATTTTCATACTAATTAAAGTAACACATTGAACTGCAAATTGTAAATGACTGCATTTCTCAGTAGTTGTTAACACTGATGTAAGCTGAATGGCAAATAAAAAACCCCAAGAATTAAGCAGAGTGTTTTTTGACTCTGATCCACTCAAGTTTCCCCACTCATTCCATTACTGGACCATGTCCACATTTTAACAAGACTGCATTTTTTCTGTGTGTTCAGCCCCATATTTTTCTGACGTACAATGTATTTTTTTGTATTGTGGTGTCTGGTTAGTTGGTTTCCATCTGATACAATAGAGCTGTTATACAGGGTTTGCAATTACAGATTAGTTTTTTTAAGTGATAGTGGAGCTGAGGTTTGTAATCTGATGGGCAGAAAGAAAGAAAACCTATTCCACCAGTAGTTTTACCTCTTACTTACATCTGACCCATTATCCTCCTTGATTCTCGTTCAAATCTTGACATGGCTGACTTGGAACCTGAAATGCAAACTGGAGGGCTGTACTTTCAGGTTGTACCAAGGAAGGGGGAAGTCACTCCCTAGAACATTTACTGGGACTTGGAAAAGAGAAGAAACAGATAGGAACAATTATCCCGTGGCTCACACAGCTGCTGGTACTTCGACTTGACACATGCTCTGATGGGGACCCCTGCATCCACCTCAAGCAGTCTCTAGTATGTAATGGACATATGGTAATTGCTATTCAACGAGAAGTAACCTTGGATTATAGACATATGAAAGACACCTTTAAAAAAACCTTGACAAAAAAACCCCCTCTGTCAGGGCCAACAGCTCAAAAATTAACAACTAATCACTCCTTTCAATGTCCTCCATCTAATTGCTTCCATGATGGGGTGGTTTTATTTTTTCTTTCCGAAATGAGCATTATAAAAGATTTCTTTTTAATTTAAAATGAAAAATTCTTCCACTCCCAGGTGACCTATCCAAGAGAAATAATAATAAGCACTCGATTGCTCAGAGAGCATCAGCTCTCACACGTATTACGAGGCTGAGCGTTCATGCTCCCTTACACCCCATCCCACTCCCTTCCTGCAGCGTGTCCTATCTCCAGATTCTAACTTGGCTTGGCCCAAGATGTTATTTGTTAAAATTAACTCTCAGATCAGGCTGGAGTCAGTGTACTTGGCAAGGAGGAGAGGAACCAAGACTGCAAGGCAGGGAACGGCTTTAGGAGGCAAAGAGGGACGCTGTAGCCCAAGCAGGGTTTTTTAGGAGTGGAACAGGCCACAGCAGCACTGCAGCAGGACACAGAAGTAAAGTCAAGTTTGCTCCCAGTTTTGTCACAGCCACCTTGAACATTATGCTGTCCCCAAGTCCCTTGTGGGCCACACAAAGCCTTCCCCTACACCTGCCCCCAGAGCCCTGGGCTGCAGTCAGGCAGGGCTGAGCTCCTACTCCTGCCTTGGTGGGGGCAACCAACGTGACTGCTCCCATGATCTGCTTTATTTCAGCAAAAGTCTTTTGAAGTTCAGCCATGGCAATGCTGAACAGCCACGCATTGCAAAATGAATGGAGTCACGCTGAGGGAAGACTGATAGACTATGGTAATAATGCAAGACGTTTTTTCCCTTCATAAACCAAATTTCCCATACATTTCTGGAAGATTAATTTAGATTTAGGGAGGTTTCAACTGAGATACTGGAAAAAAGATTCTGAATGCAAGGTTGGTTTCTACCTGACCTTAAGTACAACATCAGCTACCACTGCTCCAGTACATTCATGTATAAAGTGTACAGGCACTTCAGCTTAATTACCTAAGGGCTTTACAAAAGAAAGCCTTTAAAATGTTTTAATTGCAAATTTAGTCTTTCTGAGAGCTACACAACAGTGGTATCATCCATTGACTAATTAACCACGGATTTAAAGAAAAAAATAAAGTAGCTCTTAGCTACATGGACACAGTCCTGCTTGTCTTAAGTAGATGATGCATGTAAACATGTGCACATACAGAATTAAGTAGTAATTTGAGTTTGTTGGATTTTTTTTCCTTTGAGACTGGTTGCTGTAAATGTAACATTAGATTTATTTTCAAGTTTATCCTCAAACTCTATTGTAAGAAACGAGGGATTATAAAGGGGGAAAAAATCCTAAAAGAAAAAGCTCATGAAGCTTTCTGACTCCTGTGGCACAAAAGGACTGCTATGTTTCCAAGTGGGAGGTTCAGTTGACTCTTCCGCTTGGACACAAATCTCCTCTCCCCCTCTCTCACTCCTCTAACTTTCATTTGCACGCACCTACTAAATACAGTGTGGACTTTCTCTTCCTCTGTTACAGCCTGCAGATTGCCTATGATGGGACAGCCAGTGAGACACAGGCAGGTGGTGTCAGCTGCTGGCAGGGCAGTGTGCTTTGCAGAGCACTGGGCTGGCACTGCAGCCCTCGTGGGACCATGGAGCAACATGCAATAAAAGCAGGGCTGAGCAGGGCTGAGCAGGGCTGCTTCAGCTCAGCAGCATGCTGGCCATCCAGCAAGGGTGCTTACATGGAAGCCAAGGGCCTGGTAAATCTTTCATATTTCCAGAATCAAACCCTTTTTACACAGACTCATGACAGCTGGTTATGATGAGCAAATTAAAACTAATTTAAAAGTTACTCTCGGGCACAATTGTCAGGCTTTCATTCAGGAAACTCTCTAAACAAGCACTTAAGTTTAAGCAGGTGCCTAAATCCCACTGAACACAGCAGGATTTATACACCTGTTTTAGTGCTTTCCTGGGCAGGGACAGCCCTCAGTAATTGGTATGTCCATCCCAGGAGTCCCAAAGTCCAGGTGTCTTATTCTCATCCAGGTTTAATTGCCACTGCCCAGCCAGCACTGGGATCACACCACTCCTAACTGGATTTTTATTTTAGTGCACATCCTGCCATACTGCAAACCTGCTGCAGCCCCACAGGCAGCTCTCCTGCTAACGAGCAGCAGCACGGAAATCTGAGAATGAGAGCCACCTAAGAAGGTTCACAGTCACAAACTGYCACTGTGGATAGCAATGGTGTTCTTTCCAGGCATGAATAGCATATTGAGCCATTCCTTGAAGTTGCAGCTGAGGCTTTTTTCTCTTTTTTATTCTTCTGAAGACTATCATTGCAGTCCTGGTGCAGCAGGGATAGCACTGGGAGCCCCAGTGCCAGAAGTCCTCTCCTACTACAGAAGCAGAGTTTGGTGAAGATGCACATTCATGGTAATTTCCTTTTTACAAGATACAGATGAGCCTGCTCAGTGGCAAAATTAGCATGCTGGGAACAGCTCTTCTCACCCCAGAGTAGCAAACTGCAGAGCTGGTGGGAGGAGAAGGGAAAGGAAAACAGGAGTTTGGCAATATGACAAGTACAGTGAAGCATTTTTTTGAGCATTAACACTGACCTAGGCAAGGAAAAAGTTGAAAAGTAGCAAGCATTTTCAATGAAAACCCTTCCATGTTTCATAAACTTTGAGTCATTCTTGTTACTTAATTGAAAAACAAACCCAGAGTTTTCATTTCTCTTTCTCTCTCTATGCTGGCAAGAGGAGGATGGGAAAGGAAACAGAGAAAGAAAGGGTCACCACTAAGCTTTCTAAGGTCTTTCCTTTTGATACTGTGACTTGTTTTGGTTATTTTTTCATTACTTATTTTCACTAAAGTAGAAGGTCTCCAGGAAAGCATTTGCTTTGGTTAAAACCAAAATTAAATCTGACCTATCACTGAGGAAAAAAAGACCTCACTCTAAAGAAGACAAACTCTGTATCAGTGTACTCACATATTAAAGAGGGCATGTACGAGTCAAATTGCACTGACAGACCAGCATAGGTCAGATCTGGGAAAAAAAAATAAGGATTTTTAACAATCTTTCAGCCCTCTCTTTATTAGACCTTAATTAAATCAATGGGTCAAAGCAACAGAGGGAAAAAATGGTTCAGCTAGGGGACACTAATCAACCCCTTTAGTGGACTGAAAGGCATCTTAAGCAAGAGCTAAGCTTTAAATCAACATCTGCCTCATGTAACACATAAACATAGACATTATTGCTTAAGAAAAAAGTATTTGTAGGACCTTTTCTTGAAAATAAAAACCATTTATAAAAAAAAATATTTCTAATAATCACTAGGTAGATCAGTGACCATGCTTGAATGAGGACAACCAGACAAATCCTTTGGGGTTTGGTTGAACACCATCCTTACATGTGGTGTCAATTTTAGAGAACCATTGCTGAACTGAGCACCAGCTCTCGAGCTGGTTGGTGCTGTTGGAATCAGACGATGACATTGCTGTGTTGACCATTAGACCTGTGAGTAGCAACTGAACCATTTTACTAGATTAATATCAAGTCTGGACTTGCCTTTTTTTTTTGTCCCCACAAATTTTTGTTAGAAAGCTGAAGACCCCACTCATATGCATGACAGAAGGGACAAATTCAGTTAGATCAATGCAAGCTCAGCAGCATTAGGAAAGCAAAAAGGCTTCAGCCCTCTGACTGAGAATGGCACTTGAGCCACCATGACCAACATGACTGACACTGTAAATGTTGGCAATACTCAGAAATAGAGTGGTTTCCAAACTAGCATGTAACTCCTGCAAGAGCTGTATGGCAAACAGACAATGCAGAGAACATACTGAAAGAAAATGGCAAAGATGAGCATCCTGCCCTGAAGGATGATTACTTGTGAGGATATTCAGCACAAAAATACCTTTCCTGATCTTCACAGCATATGTACAGTGTGCTTGCCCTGCAGGAGAGCCAAGCTAAATGGTAAAACTGAGCCAGCATGCAGCATGGCTGTATCCCTCTGTCCCAGCACAAGCCCAGGGGAGGGAAATGTGACTCAGAGCCAGAGGTTTCTCCCCTACTCACTCCTGGCTGGGGAAGCTGACTTTCCCCACGCCTGGGTTGTGGCTGGGGATGAGGAACACCTCCCTGGTTCTCATCCCTCGGCTAGATTTCGTGCAGATTAGGGTCATCTTGTATACATTTCTTGTAGTCTTACCCTAAACACAGAGTCAGGATCCAGGAAGCTTCTGTTACTGCCCTACGAAAGACAAGACAGATTTTGCCATCTTGATATGTGCCACATTAAGAGATAATCTTATATCCTAAAGATGAAGTAGTAGTTTTTAACTGAAGTATAGCAATCAGCAATGAACAAAGTCTGACTCACAATATTTATCTATTAAATAACATGTAATACTTCAAATTAGCTTAAAATTGCAAACCTGCTGGTTCAGATCCTATTGGTCATAGCTGAGTAGGTAACATTACTAAGGGAATCACTTTTTACCTGAAGAGCATTTGGAACCACATTCCATCTGCCATTTAGGCAAGGAGAGTTGTGATGTCTCCAAACACAATTGGCTCTGTGCAGTTTTCATGACAGGCTGCATCCAAGAAATATCACCAAGTTGCCATATGTCTTGCTTATTATAATAATAATTGTTTGTCTCTACTGCTTAAACCACTGTTGCATGAGAAAGCTAATATTTCCAAGGCACTGGGTGGAATACCTTTCCCAGAAAACATGCTCTCAACAGGAAACCCAAACACAGTGCTACAGAGTTATCTTAAGCAGATTTAAATAATTAAATCCAAAATTCTCAAACCACTTGCTGTTTCAAATTTATTTCTTTAATAACAAGCTTGTTTCAGCAACACACTGGATTAGGGTTTCATTTATTCAAAATTTAAGGTCTGTCCCACTCTGAGTGTTATTTTAAGTATTTAGGGGAATTTTTGTGCTTGTGAAAATGAAGAGATTGTTGCATTATAAATTCATTTCCTCTGTTATTGCACAGGCCATGCACAGTGCAGCTGTGAAAGCGCTGTAAGAGCCCCGACAATGTCCTCAAGCTCAACCTAGATGGCTGAGCCTTTGTTTTTGCACAAAGAGGAGCTGGTCCTTTCTTATGTCGTCAGCTACCAGTACTTCCTAAACAGCGTGACTGACTCTGGGCAGCCATGCTGAACGAAGAGAAGGCGTTCAATGACAGCAATGACCATCCACATTCCCTGGGGGCCAGGTGCCAAGAACCATTTTCATGTGGGACTTGCAAGAGAGGTTGAGCCCAGTGCCCACAGCCCCGCACCAAGCAGTACAAGCAGCTCCTGTAGCAGGTGTTACGTCCTAAGGAAGGGCTCAGCAGTGGTTGCCATCCACACCAGCAATTTTACAAACAAGCAAGTTTCTTATGTGTTCTTCATCACCTCCAGGCATTCATATTCTTTTTAAGTACAGAAACATTAATTAGATTTTGACCACAGACCCCAGATTTGACTTACCCTGACAGGGTTTCCATTAGTGTAATCTGTAGGGGAATTCACTGTTTTAACATCTGTGTGCCTAAGGCCTATCTCACATTTACTGCTGCTGCCTGAAAAGCCTCCCTTGTATGGCTGTGTGTTTCTTCATGCTCCCAATTTCACAGAAGTCATTTCAGCACCAAACGGTAATTAGCAAAGGGATGGGCCTCGGCTGACATGAATGCAATTTATTGTTTTCCACAAGGCCCTGAACCGAGCAAACAAAGAATGCAGTCTTGCTGTCTGGCATTTTATTAACTTGTATTGTGTGATGTACCTTACTGAAGGGASATCTCTCCCTAAATGCAGCAGCGAGTAACCAGTAACATGCGTGCTTTTGAGGAATATTAATTTCGGTTCAATTAGGCAAGTTTTGTGGGACCTCAGCCTCTAAAATAGGACAGCCACTTTTATAATTATCTTCTGTATTAACTTTATCACCACCCGACTTTTTACATAAATGCAACCTTTCATCTTTAAAATGCCAACACTTCTTCAATTTTGGCAACCGTACAGCATTGCTAATTATTTGCTCATTATGTGTGGTTAACTGATGAATCATTAATAAATGAATGAATGGCTAATATATTTTTATGGTAATTGGAGATATAACTGATTGCAGACTTCCTTTGCTTCTCAGAACTGCCCTGAATGAGCAGTAGCTGCTTAATTGTTTACAGATGATATTTATGCCACTGCCAAGCTCTTCCTATAGCCACAGTTTATCAGAGGTGAGCCCTTCCTGTGCCCGATGGTGGGCACGGTGGGGTGACGCTCTCTCTTCCCCACAGGCGCAGCAGATGGGCAGGCACACACATTTCGGACAGGTTTCCCACCAGTTCCCCACAACGGCTGCGAGCAGGACTACTGACAACATCACAGTTATTGTCGGTATTTCCAAGTAATACCATAGCCTGACATGGAAATGATACCTTTCTGCAAGCATTCTCCTGCAGTCTGGGTGTCTGCAGTGAATACCACAGATAGGGCAGGGAAATCAGGCTCCGGTGACATTTTGTTTTAACTCCATACTGTGCATTACAGTAAATGGCTTACACAACCTCTCGCTGCCAGTGCACAGTTAATGAATTCAGAGATAATTGCAGGGTTGATTTCTTTCTTTCTTTCTTTTTTTTTTAATAACCTTTCTTTACATAAATCATTCTATAGGGTACACAGTTCCAAAACACATAATTTAAATCTGCTCGACAATTCAAATCGGAAAGAAAAGATAGTAAGATGTCCAAACAAGGCTCCTTTAGCTATGCACACGCATCCTGAAGATCAAGTTAAAAATGCAAAGGAGATTACCAATTCTTAATTATAATTATTTAACCAGGTGGGTAGTTTCTCTAATGAACATTTCTATGAAAACAGAATAACTAATGATGGTCTTAAAGAAGTCTTTGTCTTCCCATGTACTAATGATCACATTTATAAATATGCAGGAAGGCCCCCATGTACATTGCTAATGATAAGTAATTAAGCACCAGGCGTCAAAAGCTATAGAAAAGGGTCAGGGTAATGCAAGAGAAAATTAAAAATGCAATAAAATAAGTTGTGGAGCAAAATTAAATTTCTGGCTTCTGCAGACCTGGCTATAAAGAAATCTTTTCCCCTTCAGTATAAACCACGGCTGCTGTGGGGTATCCAAACAAAATCTTCTAAGCACTTTCATTAGATTTTACTTGCCTCTGTGCTTATACTCATATTAAAACCAAGTGAACCACCAGCCATTTAAAACAGACGCTATATTCAGTAAAGCTGCAGTTTCTCTGAATGTTTATGAGAAATCACTGTGGCTGAGATTATGGCTATCACCAACCTTCTCAGAAGCATTTCAAAACTTCTGATGAAAGAAAACAGGGACGTGTTAAAATTGAAACCTGGTTTTGTGATTATTTTTTTAATCTGGAGGTCAACTCATGAAGGGCCTGTGATTCGATCCCTGGCAGGGTCTCCACCAAGAAGACTCAGACGCAAGAACTGCAGAGGGCTGGCTCAAGCCCACACTTACAGTTTAGCTGCTGAACCCACACCACAGACCATCACAAAGCGTTATAGGCAGTTTCCAAATTAAATTAACTGGGTTGTCTTTGGTAGCAAAGACATGTTTTTCTCTCTAAATGAAAAGCTGTTAAATTAGGTAGCGCTGACACTCATTCCCGGAGGCTCAGCATGGGGCTGCAGGAGCCCGGAGGTGCCTGTACTCCTGCTGGCTGCTGCAGTGCCCCTCGCTGGCCGCCACAGTGCCCCTCGCTGGCCTCCCCCCAGCATCCCACACCATGGGTCCATGCCATGGCTAATGCCCCTGCACCAAAACCCCATTTTCTGCTGCAGTTCAGGGTTCAATAAGACAACAGCCTGGGTCTGAAGGAAATAATATGCTATTATCCGTATTTCTCATTGAACTCAGGATTAAACTTGTTTGTAAAATCATGGTGAGGAAACAGTAAAAAGTAGAGAGACGGAGTGACAGAGTGGGGGGGCACAAACAAGCACAGTCCCTCTACCGAGCACCTCACAAAATGGTGTTTCAGTAGCTGCCACAGCCCTGCCATGCTGCAGGGCAATGGCCTCTCTCAGCACAGTCTCACATGGGTAGCAACTTCACAGGATTTCTTGGCCTGATCTCAAGTTTAACCAATGGGTTAGATTAAAGCACACACAGTCTTTGTATTTAGAGCTTGTGGACATTGTGGCATTAATTGCAAATGATGCTGTGGTACTTTTTTCAGGTGAAGCCAGTGACTCTCCCACATTTCTAGCCTTTCAGACCTTCTTTTTGAAAATTGTTTTAACATTTTACTTCCAAACTGACCTTTCATTGTCTCACACTGAGAATTTCCACCACCGCCTTTAGCCCGGCCATGGCCTTGGCTCTCACACGAAGTACCAAGAGTGCACAAGCCCCAGCTGAGCCAGGCGACGCCCGCTGACAAGCCAGTGCAGTTTCCACTTTTATGGGCCGTGCAGCCAGGCTGCCTGCTTGAGCTGTTTCATTTTGTCTGCAACCGAAAATCAAATAACCTGGAAGAAAGCTGTGACGGTGAAACGCTGCGGTGCAAGCGAGCACGCTTGGCCCTGAGAGAGGAGCGTCTGCTGCTGAGTCGCGGCGGGCAGCCAAGCCCCACCTGGGGCTAAGGCCCAAATCCACCCTCCAGAGATAACTTTTCCTGCAAAATAGCTGAGAGGACATCTCTGAAGGTGACAGTCTCAGGGAGTTCAGCCTATTGCCTTGTCCCTTGGGTTGGTGAGCCCACGCCAAGGGCCGCACTCACTCTCTGGATGTGATGTGTAGCCGCAGGCAGCTGCACACGCCTGGGACTGCCCGTGAGGGACAGCTCACACCACTGCAGTGCTGCTGCCACAGCCAGGGTCCGAGGGACAGGGGACAAGTGTCTGTGTTGCGGCTTGCAACCACTAAAATACAAGAGGGGTAGGAAAAGTAGGTATTGGGTTACAGTTATCTTCAATTAAAAAACTGTTTATCTTTGAAAATACGTATCTGTTACTGACAAGCTCTGAAAACCACTGCTCCAAGTCTGTCAGTAAAACCAAATGTTAAATGGAAAATATTTGCCAGGATTTAAAATTAGACCTACACATTACTTACAGATGTTTCAATGAAAAACACTTGAAACTCAACCACATAGAGTAATAAACCCCACAATGGTGTATTTTTTTTATACTCCAAGTTAATTTTTATTATATAAGTAGCCATATGAAGAAGCCATTGCATACTGCTTAAATTAAATGTGGAGGAATGAAATCAGCAGTATCCCTTTACAGCATATGGTCCAGCAAATCAAATTATAAAGCTTTCCACATCTCATTAACTGCAATGAGTACAGTGAGGTTTCTAATAAGTCACTTCTTTTTCATGTGAGAGGTGAGCAGTGACTTATTGTAACTATTCTCACAGGATGACCCTTGTGCTGAAATTAAGAACTAATCTAAAATGGGAAAGGTCATTTGGTCAAGTCTGATCATAACATTTCCTCGTTATTGTTTTAGTTGGCATTGAAGCACATGCTTTCCCAGTGCATCAGCTGAAAAATGCCTTTGATAATTTCACTGACAGCGAGTAACCCACACAYTGCCATTTAATGAGTTTGGGCTGGATTAGCTGACAATAAAGAATACAGTATAAATGCTTTCATAGAATGAGTTTTTCAGCAGGAAAATTTCATAYAGGCATACTTTACTAATTTATTTGCATTTACCACTGAGATGTCAGTCCAAGTACCACTCTGGTGAAAACTTCTGTTCCCCAATTAGACAGCAACCTCACCAATCTCTGCGTCTCGTTGGAAGGAACCTGCTCCATGACCCCTGCTCACGGGCCACCTGTAGCCACAGCTTCAGTTGCAGCAGGCATGCCAAGGAGAGAACCGCATTCAAAGGCTCACTTCCTCCTCTGCACAGAAAATCAAATCAACATACAATTGCTCATCATGTGGCTTTGCTTTATGTGGATTCCTGATTTAGTGGCAGATCTGATTCAGGAACTAAGACATTCCTGGCTCCCTGTCCCAGACTCAAATCTCTAACGTGAATCCAATCTCCCTTCCGCCATCAGTCTGAAATTGTTTGCTAGAGGATATGTTGACCATAAAAATACAGTACAGTGCACAATGAGAGAAACATCTCAAGACAGTGGAAAAGAGAAAGCTCAGCCAGGCCAGCTGAAACACTTGGGAGGAAAATCAACAGGCTGTTTTTAGCAATTACAAAGTTGTTGGCTGATCTGATGTAGCTGGGCAGGAAATTCCATAGTTTTTGGAAACCATTGACAAAAATGTTCTGGCACTTCTATTCTCCATTTTGTACTTCAAGAAGAGTAAATGCACTGTGCCCAAGAAGTTCAGCAGGCAAAGCAAAATGGGAGAAAGCTTTTCAAATAAATATGGAGACACATTGTCTTCCACAGTAGAAGAAAAATCCTGTGACTTACTTGAAACCTCCCGATGTATTGTTCTAATGACTGGGCAGTAGTGGGAATGTGATCATTCCTGCCAGGACGTTTCACTCGGTTATTAACCTCATGGAAAATTCTGGAGGACTGTAAACCAATCCTCAAAGGATGGATTTCTTATTTGGTCTAAAAACACTGCCTTACTTTTTGCAGCCACTACTGAGAAGTCTGAAACCGAGCTACCGTTTAGATTAATTTAATTCCCCCTTAATGTTCATTAAATACTAAGTCGTTATTTTAGGGCACCTCAAGACGAGTTGTTAGAGCTAATTTTTGGAAAAACTAGTGTTTGAGTGTAAACCCCAGCGTGCAGGGGATGTTCACGTCATTTCCTTTGGGCTATTTTAAGAATCTAGCATTGAATTGGTTCAGAAGACCTAAGGTCCTCAGGCCCATGAGTGGGGACCAGCAGGCACCTGCACCCATCCCAAGCCACAAGAATCGGGGCACAAGGTCTCCAAATACCTCCATCAGATGATAGCCAGCCATGGGCTTGCCTTGAGTGGAGGCTAAGCCCGGGATCAGCAGCAGCTGAGGAGAACAGGAGAGGGAGGATGGACACCATGAGGCCATCTGGTTCCACTGCCCCACAGCCACACTGTGAGGAACCAGCTCCACTGTCAGCTTGTGCTTCCCATGTCCCATCTGCAACAGCCAAGCCTGCCTTCAACCCTGCTTCTCAAAACATTTGGTGGGTTGGGTAGTATTTTTTTCAATTGCATATGAAAATTCGGGGGGTGGGGAAACTTTAAGAACACAATTTGGAATGGTGACACTCAGACTGCAGAATGCTTGAAATAACAATTTTTTTTGGCAAACATGGTCAAATCTCACATCTCACTAGAATTAACTTTTGACCTCCAGACCTCAGAGAGTCGGAGTTTCAAAAAACGCAGCTTTGCACAATGTGCACTGAATTACGGCAGTTCTCATGTGCATACAATCGGGTAATTATGTATGCAAAAGATTAAATTAAGGCCAGAACAGACAAAGTACTTTAAAACAGAGTTGTTTCATTGCAGTGAGTTAAGCTGAATGCAACAAAAGGTTTACCAAATAAAAGCTCTACCTCTTCCTTTGTGCAATGATTATGTTGTCCTAAGTACAGTCCTTTGGCACACCACTGCCTTTGGCATCTGCTGAAGATCCACTGCAGAAGGAGGACAGCGTATGATGGCACAGTTACAGGGCCTTCAGTGAAAAGGGATCTCATTTAAGAGTGCATTTGCAACTCTCCACTGAATTCATCTGATGCTCTTGACAGTGCCTAGTTACTACATTTATCTAACCACATATTGACATTCTGGGTATATGGGAAAAACCCTGGGAAAAGCCAAAGTGATGATACACTTGAGCACAGCACCCTGCAGCTGTTCTGGAGGGATTAATTTTCAAAACATGGGGTGAGCCCTTAGTAAACTTGTAATTCCTACCTTGAGAGCTCGGACAGGCTGGTCTGCATGAAGGTTCAGGGTGTATGGTGCAGACATGAGGTCACCCTCCCAGGCTCATTAGAACCACGACTAAGCAAAGCTATCACTTTTCAAACACCAAATGTGGGCAATTGCTATCAGCATCCCCATGCATGTTTTACTTTAAATAGTTGCTACTTGCTCATCCTTCCCATAGCTGAAAATTACCTACATACCTAAATGCATACACTTCTTATGTGCCTGCATATATTTATTTTAAAATAGCTTATGCATATATAACACAGATACACAAAAGTTCTCTGATGCTTGCTCCTGGAGGGGTAATAACACAGAAATATTTAAGATGCTTCAACAGTGGACGGCTCAGCAGATGTCTCCAGCATGGTGCAAGACATTAACGTCTGCTGACTCATCATCACAGTTAATTCGTGCCTGGCTCATATTCCCGTCATCTCAGCAGCAATTTAGTACTTGGTGAATTTTCTCTCATCAGGAGTAAATGTTATCACAGAGTAGTGATTATGTGCTATTTGAAACTGGTAGAGCTAAAGCCATGTGTGATAATAAAAGGTAATTGTTTACCTTTGAAGTTGATATCTGTGGCCTTCGCAGCATTCTGCAGGAAATTGGGCCAGTCCACGACCACTTGGGCAGTCAGGCTGTGTCTGATACCCCTCTCCAGGGTGTGAAAATGAGGTGGGTGCACATGCAGAAGTTGAAACAAGCTAGTGGCACTTTTATAGACTTGTTTTCCCCTACTGAGTGAAGCTGACAACAATAAAGAATTCAGTAAGGGAAAGGTTCCCCTTCTACTCAATATAATGACATTGCTGACTAGATTTTCTGGCAGTGAAAGGATGAGAGATGCAATACCTTCTACATACCCATAAGCACACTTGGGCACAGGCACAAGTGTCAYAGACACGATGGAAGGTAGGGGAGTGTGTCAGCGTGGGGGTGCCAAGCAGCTCGAGGCCAGCCCTCAGCCAGCAGCACTGCCATCTTCAYGGGGCCCAGGCACACTCCCTGTGAGCGATGCCTGAACACCTGAGGCCATCGTGTGTCCTGGGACACAGCACAGCCAGCATCACCTCCATGTCTGGGACCGGATACACATGAGCTGATGGATACCCTGCAGGAAACAGCATTTTGGGTGCTTCAAGGGCAATTTTTCATTCAGCAGGCAGAAGCTGGGGTGCACTTTCATGCCATCCTTAGGAAGTAGCGCCATCAGGACCCAAACCTGGCTCTGCAGTGACTGGCCTGGCTGCAGGGAGACACAAACTGCACTTAACCATGAATTCCCTGATCTAAGAAACAGAGAAAGGTGTAAATCAGAAATACCAGTTGAAGGGATTTAGTGTTTGTAACATATGTTATTAATTTTCTATATAACATATATAACTATATAACATATTAACTATATGCTGTTAGCTTTCACAACTCATTTTCAGTGGATTATAACTACTCCTAACAGAAATGGCCAGGGAGATGAAGAGGTCTCAATATTTTTGCCTGCTTTTCCTTTTTCCATCTTATCCTCTCAAACAATCCACATCGGAATTCATAAATAAAGACATATGCACATTTGGAGCATGTTCAGATCGATCATCCCACATCATTTTTTTTGGAGCTGGGAAGAAGGTATATTGCCTAAATGGTAATGCCTATGGATCTTTAATATTAATGTGATGCTCAAGAGATAATTACTTCTCATGAACCGGAATGAGTCTGGCCAAAAAGGTTGAACACATCCAAAATTCAGCTGATTTGAGTGCAGCTAATTCTAGTTGAGGTTTTTTTCCACCCTTCTGGACACACTGCCAGATGTAATAGAAATAAACCCCACTGAAACTGGCTGAGGTTACGTATCATATTCTGATTGGTAACAGATTTGCAGATTATTGGACAGGGGAGGAGAATTTACTAAAAAACAAAAGTCAGTTAAAATACCATCATGGTTCAAGCATAGCCCCTCCAAGAAGTAAGTCTTTCCCAAGGGGAATCCTCACATGGAAACATACCTTCTGCCCTGGCACAGGATCCCAGAAGGAAGAGAAAGGAAACCATTTATTACAACCCTGCCCATGGCTGAATGCAAGAAAACTCTGGTGCGAATAGGACTCCTGGAAAAAGAAGAAAAGATTAGGTTTGGATTGAACTACAACCTAGGAGCATCAGACCTGTGGCAGGATGCTTTGTGGGTAACCTACAGGGAATGGCAAGGTTCAAAGCCTGAGTGAATAAAAGCTGCCTGCATCACTTTACAAAGGGAGAAGCATCTCTGTCTCTTGTACCACGGCATGGGAAGGGTATGAGAGCCCTCACGTACCTGCCCTGCAAAGCAGCACTGAGCCCAGCTGACACAAGCACAGCAAGTTAATTCCTGCAGCCTGGCAAACTGCTCCTCTCCATGGGACTGCCTTCTAGAAAGCTGCCCAAAGGAGGGGTGGTGAGTAAGGAAAGCAGCTCCTGGGCAGCCCAGCTCTGCCCTGGCTCCTCTGTCTTGCTGCGGATGAGTCATGTACGGAGCCGGAAAGGAAATAAATGCAAACACATGGCAGTCAAAATGGCTTTCACAGAAAAGAAAACATTGGGCTGGAGCTGCTGTGGGTGTGCAGCACGGAGCTGCTCTTTGTGGGATGGGCACTTCTCGGCGTGCACTTTTGTGCAGCCATCTGCCATGGCACGGGCAGTTACCAACATTTCCTGACTTGCTAAAGCTGTTTGCCAAGGTCAGGTTAAATATATAATTTCTTCATAATTGGGTTTTAAATGTTTAATTTATATGGTTCTGTTTGACATAAAAAAGGCTGGAAGAGGGAAAAAGGGGCAGCAGAGCAAAGGAAAAAGCCAGCAACCCTGGATACAGCAGGAGTAGAGCGACATAAGGAGAAAAATCTATCTAGAAAGAATACATCTGTCTACTTCTAGCATTAAACACAAATATACACTTAAACATGTAGGTTACACATTCAAATCTGGAAATATCATATATATATCCCAGGCCACTTTTATTCCACTTTCTCACACAAGGACTGTTTATGGTTTTTAACTGCACTATCATGTTCTCACCTTTCCATAGCATCTCCCTGCAAAGGAAGGTGGTAGGTGACAGATGAACTGTGGTGTAGCAGATCCCTCCTGCAGGAACCCCCTTTCCTTTGCTTTGGAAGAAGGCTTTTAGCTGGGCCTGGTCTTGCTTCTCCTCAAGAAGTACCCCTGCAGCAGCTCATGCTGAGCTTTCTGCTCTAACAGGAGTGTAAAAGCACCTATAGAACACCCCTGTAATTTTAATTTTGGTGGTCTGACAGCATTTTTCCAATAAATTAAGAGGAAAAGACAACTATATTTTCAAGAAAAGTTCTCAAAATTTGACAAGATAATGGCCAAAAAAACAGTCCTCTCCTGGCAAACTTTGTCTGCTCCTCCACTCAGAATGATGTGACTTTTTGCAAACCATGTGCCAGTACTGCAGCTTCCTAAAAATTTTATCTCTAAGCACAGTCAACGTAATGATTTTTACCAGTCTTCTCTACCAACACAATATGGACTTGCTATGTGTTCTTGGGCCTTATTCCTTTTACCATCTGGGAAGACCTTTCCATAAACAAAGAAGATGCCCTTTTTTAATAATACAGTGTATCTCCAAAGTCAAAGAAAACACTCATGATTGAAGATGCTCACAGAGCAGGATCATGACTTTTTAAATGCCTGAGTGATAAAATAATTCAACCCATTAATATTAGTACTTCAAAACTGAGAGGAATTCAGTAGTTCTCGCCAGAAATATTTTTCATGTATATCATGGATCTCAGGTTCTTATTTTATGATAACTACACACATACATGCAAAGCCATAAGAGAACAGCCAGCCACGACATGTTTTGTTAGCATGAGGCAAGACGTTCCACTCAGCTTTTGCATAACTATCCAGCCATGATTTTAAGTATTCAATTCTACTTGTATGACTTCTTAAAATTCCCTGCAATGTAATTATACTGATGGGAATGCAGAAAGATAATTGCTTTTAGAGGAAAGTTTCTCTTTTGTTTCACAATCATCTGGCTTCCATAAATAGGAGACCTTGAACAGCAGCAATATGCATCCATGTGTCTCTAGCTATTTATTTACAAAGCTAGACCTTGACAAATGTAATTTGTTCAATAAAATTTAAAAGTATGCACAATAATTCATTTAGACAAAAAGGCTTGAAAAGGAACGTCACTAGGAGCGTGTCTCATCACTGGAAGTGATCAGCTGATTCCTGAAGAATTGGCAGGTGCTCTCCTTTTGGAAAGCAGCAGTGAGGTAGTACTTAAGAGAGGAAAAAAGTGAGCTAGGAATTGGAGCAGTTCTTTATTCAGACAATAATTATACAAATTAGATCCATGAAAGCCAGAGAATGACTGTGCCTTGAACCCTGTCTGTGTGCATAGAACAATGGAGAAATTAATAATTAAATCTATTACATATGCTCATAACTCAGCACAAAAGATACTCCACTAGCTCAAACAATTCTGCATTTTCATTTGAATAAAGCTTTCACACATTTTTTTCTCATTATATATGTATTATATTTTAAATTTAACAGCTTATTTTGTTGCCTTTATGCCTTGAATTAATAAGGCCACACTTTAATGCACTAATGTTGAATAGCATCAGCATGCTTTACAGTCATTACTTGGGGGGAAAAAAAAATCCTTCGTTTCCCAGTGGTGAAATCAATTTGCCCATAACTTCCTGTCTCTCATAACCTCTGCTAGCATAGCTTGAAACTTTGTGCTGCTTTTCGTACCAAAGGACTTGTTTATATGTTCTGGCTGCGGCTGGGGCAGGATCTGAAGGTAACACTATTCTGTTAAGTTTGCACAAACAGTTCAGGAACAGACTGAAATCTTTTCAGCCAGTTAAAGCAATTAGCAGCCAGATACACCGACCTAATACTATTTCCTTTGCAAGAAATAATTTAGCCTCAGAAACACAGATGGCTCAGTGAGTTCTGACCCAGAATTATTTTCCTTTGGCCAGGCGGGGAGATGCAGACACCCAGGGGGGCTGATGGGAGCACAGAGCAGGGCAGGGGCTGGAGGACAAGCCAGCTTTGCCCTTTCCCAGCTGGAAAGAAGGACAGGCTGCAGCATCCAAATGCCGAGGGTGGAGGGAAGAGGATATGGGGGAGAGAAACCACTGAGAGACTTCAGATGTAAAAATTATGAGAGTTCCTCCAAAGTCCTCTTCCTAGATGGAGGCTGACTCTGGGCCCTCACAGCCTGCAGCCCACGCAGGCCCTCCGACGGCTGCCAAGTCAAATAACACTAATTGCATTACAGATTGCAAGCAGAATTCGCTGTTCTTTTCAACTAAACCCAAGACTTTCCATTTCCATTTTGTTTGGGGAATTTAAGTGGCGTGCGTATTACTACCGCTAGCCAGGATATGGGGTTAGGAAAGGGGTGGCAATTGCTCAGTCAGAGACCAAAAGCAGATCTGTAAACTTGAGAAACCAGAAAGGGTAACTGATGGAGCAAGCTAGAGACTGACAGCTGTGGGAACAGTAGCTTTGGAGGAGGCTGGCTGCCGCTTGCACACGCTGGGCAGTGCAGCCCGACGGGGGTGGCTGGACCCTGGCCCGGTGTGGGGAGTGCAGATGCTGCTGTTTGCAGGTACCTGCAAACCTCCTGCTCCCCAACATCAGGCACCCACATCCACACCCCCTCTCCCACTATGCGAGGCACCAGTGGGTTCAGTCTGCAGAGGACACTGAGCCACAGCACCGCCCTCACCCATTCCCCAGAAACAGGAATTTGGGACCCCATCTCAGGGGGCACAACCACAGCTAGTGGTGCTTCCTGCAGCAGCACACAGGGGAGTGACTTTCAGCATCACAGCATAAAATTCCCCCCATAACTTTTGGACTAAATTTAAAAAGGTTTAAAACCTTCTGTAGGAAAACCAGATGCTCCTATTTATCTTCAAAACTTTACGTCATCCTATTATTTCCTCAGAAATCTGTAATACAGAATCGCACACATGTGTCCTGTCTCTTTTTGCTTAGTTGCACGTCACATTCAAAATCCCTAACACTACCCAGTGCTGAAGTACTTTGCCATTATTAGGATGGCTCCTGCTGTCTGGCAGCCTCCAAGGAGAAATGAACTCCAATTTTTGGAGTGTACAGAAATTCTGACAAACCCTCCCATCAGTCATTTAATATGGGAAAACTCCAGTCCTCTTAAAAACCTCCTCAGGATTGCTCACCCCACTCCATCAGCTGCACTGTGATACACATTTCGCACTGCAGCATCCCCTTCAGTGACATTTCAGCCAAAAAGAGATGTTAGACTGTCACGCTTATTTAAGCAGAAGGGTTATCACTGTTCCTTCACACAATACTATATAGCTCAAAGGTACAGTAAGGAACCCCAGAAATACACGAAAATGGTTTGCAGAAATAAACAACGTCAATTTGCTCCTTTAAGTATCATCATGACAAATTTACCGGGAGGCTGGAGAGATAAAATGCAGCACTTTAAATACCTAAACTAATCAATAGAGAGAGCCGAGCGTGCAATCCATTTTCTGAGAAGGGCAACCTTTTAAGGTTAATTCTTCATTCATATAAATACAATGCCAGGGTCATTATTTAACTTGAAGCAGCCCTTCATCAAACTATAATAATTAGGCTCAATTTAGCACTGCAATTAGCCGCCCAAAGCAGCCACCTTACTGCAAGCGCGGGCCGAGCGCGGGCAGGCCGCGTCAGGGCCGTGCCTGTGGCGGGGGCGGCGCGGCCGGGCCTGCCCGCTCCTCGGGCGCCATCTAGCGGCTCTCGCCGGGCTGTGCGGGCGCGCTGCCCGGGCCGCCCCAGGGCGCGGAACGAGCGAGGCTGGGCCGTGCCCCGCCCTGCGCTCCGGGCTGCCCGCGGGAGAGAGCGGCGACCCGGCACGGGGCAGCAGCAGCCGGTGTGTGCCTACCGAGCCCCTCCGGCTGCCTCCCGCCAGCGGTCCGTAGAATCACAGAATCCTTAAGGTTGGAAAAGACCTCTAAGGTCATGGAGTCCAACCGTTAGGCTAACACTGCCAGGTCCACCATTACACTATGCGCCTAAGTGCCACACCTGCACATTTTTCGAACGCTTCCAGGGGTGGTGATTCCACCACTTCAGAGCCTGACCAAGCCTGAACTCAGCAGCTACTGGTTTATCTGTCCCCAGATCCAGCTCGGAACCTCATCTGATTAACGACTAGGCTTTTTGGTGATAAAGTGACAAAAAGCACAAATGATCTTTCTGATTACCAGCAATGTCACTGTGACTGTGCAACCGCCACCTCCTAACACGGGCAGGGAGACCCCGAACAGCTGCACACAGCAGCACCCAGCGTCCACATCCTGCTCTCCCTGTGCCCACCAAGATCCCACAGCAGCTCAGCACGGACAGAGGTCCTGCCCCTGCCCTGGCCTCGGGCAGCTGGGTGTAAGCCTCTGTTTGCAGAGGGGGGTCTGAGCAGGGAGGCCAGGGCCCCATCCCCCTCAGACACCATCCTCCAGGGCTCTCTGGTAGCACAGGACTTCATTTGTTGGCCAGAACATTSCATATGTTAGTGTCAACAAAAAAAATTTCCTGTCTGACCTCAGGGAAGCCACTGGATCTTGCCATGCCTCAATTTTCCCCTTTATAAACCACAGCTGAGTACTTATTTAGATTGTATAATAGCACTGTAAAAATCCAGAGCTGTTTCCATTGTGCTCATCCCTTAATATCCCTCTTTTTGTTATCTAATTTCTGTCCTCTAATTAACTCAACTACTACTCCATCACCCTTCAAATACTGCTTAGAGAACAAAACAAAGTCTCTATGACTAAACAAACAAATAAGCTTTTCACAAACCTTTTTCTCAAACATTGTCCACTGCGCTCTAAGTGACACTGGGGAACATTGGTATGATCACCAGCTGCTGAGGGGCAGCACCCAAATGGGGGCAGATACAACCATCCCCAGAGTCCTGGGACAGACATTGCTCTGGCAGCCACTGACCTGCCACACTGTCAGTGTTCATGCACAGGCAACTTCGCAAGAACGAAAAGGATTAGCAGCACTTCTGGTAAAAGCAAAGGAGATAGCACAAGTTCAAAATTACTTTCCTGTGACCACACAGGAAATCTGCAGTGAGATGGAGGGTATGACCGGAGACTTGTGACCAAGGCTCACGCTGGGCACAGCAAGGGGCCACACCTTCAGCAGTGGTGGAAGAGCACACGCACAAGCTTCTGAGATATGGATATGGAGTGAGCTTAATGCCTTTCCTTGGCATAACCCATCAGCAATGTTCTTGCAACTGGCCTAAAAGGTCAGTTAAAAGTGAACTCTCTCAGCATTTGCATTGGATTTCTTTGCTTTGGACTTCATTTCCCATAAGCAGAGCATTACTTAAATTTAGTGAACTGAATTTTAAAAAGAAAATAAATTCTTATGCCTATTTACTAAAAAAAAAAAACCCAAACATGAAACAAGTCCTTTGCCTTTTGTGAGTCATCTGCAACACGCAGCCATGGAGGGTCTGTCCCCTGTGCGTGCTGAGCCCTGGCAGCAGCCAGGAACTGATTTCACTGGTTTCCCAATGGTAAGTGCATTAGCACAGATTACAGCCTGAGAAGTCAGGGCAAACACAGGAGACACGTGACATCTACAACAAGAAGGCCAAAGGACGTAGCAGAGCCGTGGAACTCTGCTGGGTTGGCAGGGTGGGGATTGCTCGGAAGTGGGGGTAATGACAGCATTCCTGGTGGGCACCACAGATGTCACGTGCCCCGGACATAAAGATGCTTCTATCCCCATAAAAATGGAAAAACTTATTTTGAAGGGCAGGGGGGAGGGGAGCAAAGAGATGTAGAAACAAATGGGTTCAAACAAAGTTTTATGAGGAGGGCTGGAGTGCACTCAGCCTGTAAAACAGCCCATGGTAGTGTCAGGCCACCACTGGGCAAAGGTACCTCATGATGGTGTATAATAAGGTTTTATGAGGGGGGTACCACTGTCAACAGGTGATTGAATAGCTTTTTGCATGATGGACTTTGCCAGGGATCGGCAGGGGGAAAGACAGAGACAGCCATTTACCTTGACATGCTTCTTCCACACAAGCCAAACTAATTGCACACGTCAAAAGGAAAAGGCAACGCATGGCTTTCATCCGCTCCCGATAACGATCAGATAGGGCTCTTCCTGTCTTCTCCAGCAGCCCTTCCTCCACCATAGCATGCAGAGGAGGAAGAAAATACAGCTTTGAAGGTCAGGTAATGGCCTAATTAAAGCAGAATTCCAACTCCAACGCTGTGGCCCTGCCCTTTTAAAGCACAGCACTGGGTCAGGCTGTCAGCTGTGGTTTAGTGCACTGGTGCTGTTAGCACACCCCTAGTAATATGCTCTTTGGCTTAACGTGGGTCATTTGACAAGGAGGTTTCTAAATAATTGCAGCAAGTGCAAAGAGACGTGTTAATTTTAAAGCAGTTACTGCCCAGTGAAGGGTGCCTACCCCCAGCCCTGCTGGACACAGGGAGAGCTTTCAGAGGTCGTGAGAGCAGGTCTCCCCTTCAAAAACCAAAGCACAGAGTGGGTAGTCAGGGATGGGGAGGACACCACAATGGCCTTTGTAGCAATGGCTGGGCAGAGTTTAAATCTGTTACTTGCCTGGAGTCCCAAAAAGTGTGCAGTGTAGGTATGGAAAGCCCTGGGAGCATTGTTCTCTAAAGCAGATGTGATGTTCTAGCCCTCCGCTTGCACAGGCATGTATTTATGACCCAATGGTATTTCTTTGGAGTGCAGAGGGAGGTAACATTCCTTTTGACAGCGTTACTGCATGGCAAGGGCACAGGTGCTCTTGGGCATGTTTTTAGTTATACATAGGCCTGAATGTATAGCAAAAAATGAACAGGTCTTTTTTGGCATGATCTCGATCCAATATCCTCATGCCTTCATTTTGTATGACTAGTCCTTCCTAGGGGAGGGGAAGATGCTTGCCTTCTTTTTCAAAATTAAGTAAAATAACATCTTTTTACCCTATTAAATATTAATAGTTTGGGCAAGAGGGATGTTGGTTTGGGAATAAAAGTGCGCAAGTTCTATCTAATATGACGCTTTCTCTGTCTCCCCAATTTTTTCCACCAGCTGCATACTTCACCACAAGGCTAGCTGAAGCATTCACTAGACAGGACTCTGAAACACCACCGTTCCCAACAGCTACAGATGTCCAAAATGATCAGATCACCTCCTCTGATCTTCTTCTTGTATTTTCAAAGTGGTTAATATAGCAGGCAAACAAAGAAGGTAATGGTGACATTTCTTTTCTCCAATCACACAAAAGTTCAGAAGCAAGAATCAGACCTGGGAAGGAGAAAAGCAGGCACAATTGCTGCACTGTAATCCCTTAATGCTGCCAGCACAGACAGCTGTTCCTGTTCTGATTCTTTTCCAAATGAGCCAAAGGAGTTAGTTCCAACTTTCAGAAAGTTGTTGTATGTTGCTTTATTTCCCACTTCAGGGACTAGGATTCATTCTAGAGTCCCAAATAACATCTTGTTCCCTGATATGGCCAACAACAGCAAGTTTGAGTGATTCATAACTCATGATCAGTGCTGCAAATACAGCACTCCCCTGACACTCACACCTGTTCTTTGACCCTTCATGGTGCCTAAAACGTGAGAGGCAAGTAGAAAAATTAAATTCTATATTAAGACATAAATTATTACTTTATTATATTAAAATGCTAGAGGTTAGTACACATTAATTGGGAACATTAGTCATGCCAAGGTAGAAAGTTATATGGCAAGAAGATTAGCGAAAAGATATAGGCGGAGCCTGTGCAGGGCTCAGGAGGTCTCAGCTGAATTCCTGGCTCCTCCACAATGTTCTTGCCTAGCTGTAGGCAATTCACATATACCAACACTGCTATATTTGCAGGCACCACACTCTTGGCTTAGGAGTGCAATGAAAGTCTTGCTGTTATCTCAGCACAAATCAGTATCAAAATATCTCAGCAGAAAGACCCACCAGGTCTAGGCCTCATTCCTCAAAACTGTTCCGGTTTGCTGTACCTGACAGCTGGCAGCAGCATTCTCACTGCTGGCAGAGATGGGAACCCAATGAGGCATTCCCTCCTGGGCACAGGGCAGCCCTGCTGAGGCACCAGCCGGCCACGCTGTAGCTGGGCAAGGGGTGAGGCTGCACACAGTCAGCAGCAAGGAAAGGAAGATGCAGCTTCTCAAGACAGATAAATCCCACCACTGTTTCAGTGCCTTACTTCTGACAGAGGAAAACAGTATCAGATTTTCTAACCAAAACATTGCAAAGGATGGGGACTTTATTCAATACTATCCAGTAATAAGTAGATACTATGGCAGCCACATGCCAACACTGTTTATCAACACAGGCTTCCTTTTGATCTGCAGCACTGTTGCTTTATGCACCAATAAAAATATTTATGTGCAATAATGCTAAACCAGCTCTTTATCTAAGCAATCTACAAAGAACAAGCATCTATACTGCTCCAAAACAGCAAAGAAAGCACTTACCTGATGGAGAGACTTCTCTCTGCTGGATAGATGATGATGACAACAGGTGCCCAGAGATGAGTAGAAAGACGAGACGTGCAAGATGCAGCAATTCACCTCTGGCATCTATGTTCGTCTACTTGCTTTGCACGTGCAGGGTGAAATATCTGTCTGATGAGTAACTGGGGGGAAGTTACTCAAATGGCTCAGTTATGCTCTGTGTCATCTGAGAGACTGGAAAATCATCATTCCTAAAACCTGACACCAATATCCCACAACTAACCTTTCTCCTACCTTTCAATAGGCAAGTCTTAGCCCAGCAGCCATTTTCACCATCTCTTGGATATTCTTCACAGAAATTTGAGACATGAACAAATGTTGCTAATAAGTCTCATTATTTGATGCATTTATAGAGTTGATACATCAGCTGAAGCCTAGAAACCAATCTGCAGGACCCTAAGAAACACTCTTAATCTCAAGGGACGTTCAGAGGGTGGAATCCTATCAGTTTTGAAGTGATGTGGGTAAGGATTTGCACCAGCTTTAGGCAGGGCAAAAATTTGGCTTTGTTTTTAATTTACATTGCTTAAACTTTGTTTCTCAAAAATACTTTAAGATTCTGTTGCTGGCCTGTTTTTTGTGGTGGCAACATCACATGAAAACCAGCTATTTAGTCCTTGAGGGTTCCCCCTGCCCCCACCTGATTTGGGAAGAACAGCAGTATGGGKTTTTTTTGATTTATATGGAAAGAGGAAACCACCCTGGGCAAGAAAGTCTACAGTCAGCAGAAGCAGCACTTTGTCTTCAAAGGCTTAGACACAAGGCTCCCAAATGATTAATGTTTCTAACTCACATTTTTCTTACAGATGTGATTACAAAAGAGAATACGAAGAGGAAACAATTTTTAAAAAAATTGTTAGAAATGTATGTATGTATTTTCATAACAAGGAATGAAACAACAGAAAACAATTTTCTGGGTAGTTTGAAAAGAATAAAGCCAACAATTACAAACTCAGATGCCAAAGTGTTGCCATGTTAATACCTTGCCAAAAAACTAAATATTCTGCTTTCCTAGAAAGTTATTGATACTTGCTAAACCTGAAAAAAACTTACCAATGAACAATTTATTACATAACTACATATTAACATAAATAGCTAAATTCAGGCTCCACATTTGAAAAATTGACAAATACTGTCAAATATCACAACACTCAGTTTGCATTGCTTTTAGCTATGGAATATCGCAGACTCCAAGAAATTTTAGAATATCCTGTACTGCTGTGATACCCAGGTCCCCATTTCCTAGTCTTCTGCAGCATCTTTGGAACTAGACAGTAAGATTTCCAGTTTTCAGTCATTATTTGAATTATGATAAACAAAATGAGATTGGCACGGGGTAATCTACCAGTGCAGCTACAGAAAAAAGCACATTCTTTTGGATTTTGAACACATCTTTTCCACGCATATGAGAAAGGACAAGAAAGAGTTTAAATCACCACACGTCGGACATGACATGAAATGATGAAATTAATTTGAACAATCATCTGTGAACATCTATGATAAACCATGATGACATCAAGCTTTCTCCCTCTTCTCTCAGTCACAAGGTACACTTGGAAAACACTGGTGTCAAAGGAGCAACAAGCTTTAACATCAGGATCTTTCATTGCAGAAAGCTCTTTTGAATTTGTTTCCTAGGTACTTGAACTGAGTACAGCCCCAACTCCCAACTGTACTCTGATGCTGAGAGCTTGTTTCAGATACACAAAGAGGCTGGGTTTTGAAAGCGCATTCATGCATCTGCCTGGGCCTCTGACTACTTACAGGGTTTTCAACCTTGTCTTCCAAACCTGCCTTTGAATCTTTTTGGCTTTGTAATCCACCCATCATTTTTCTCAGTACAATCAAGCGATGAGAACTATGACTTTTTATGTGTAGACACACATGCACACACACACACACACACATATATATATATATATTAGAAGACATTCCTGAATGGGTGAGTTGGGGAGGAGCAGGTATGGAACCAAAGATACACATAAGCTGTGTATGTGCAAAGGTTTGCTTAATAAAACCTGTTGATTGCAGCCTGACTTTCATCTTGTCAGGCACTTTTCCTGCACAAAGATTAAAAGAAAGAAAAAAAAAATCCCCCCCAGTTAAATATCCTTGCCAGATATATGGGGTAAATGTATCCAAACTGTTGCATGCACTGTCACCAGCACACACGAGCTAATGCAGCACAACACGTGGGCGCTGCCCCGACACACAGGACAGGGACCTCCACTGCCACCAGGCTCTCAAAGGTGATCCTGAGTAAACACCAAGTTTGATAAACTCTATACTGGACCGTGATCTCATGTCCTACAACAATACCTGCAAGATAAGACTTGTCCTTTGGAAGGCTTGTGAAGGAACAAAAACTAGCACACTATCTCACAGAGCCAGCTGAGAAAAGGGAGAGACTGAACACTTATGTCATACACTCATACACATTTTTCCATACACTTCAGGGGAAAAAAAATAAAAGGGCACTGACAAAGAATGTTTGCTGGTGTGGGGAGGGCACTGACATGTTCCTGTTTTGCTCTGTTTTAAGGGGAAAACTTSTTCGTCTTCAGAAAAAAAAAAATACTCAAAACCTTGTTGAAAATTTTTGTGGCTAAACATTCACAGCAATTTTTGCTAAAAGTAAAACTCAGGTTTCCAACCATCTCTCTGCAGTAGCCTTTGGTATTAACAGATGTCTGGCTGGAATCTGCCTGAGCCAGTGAACTCGTTCTGAATGGACACCGAAATAAGTGCACAATTTTTGCTCCACATAATCTGAACGTAAGATGCTTTTCCCCAGACTTTCTGGATTTGACTTCTATCATGCAATTACTATTTTATCTTCAAGAAGCAAAGACCTCAAACACAGAGCACACAAGCCTCCCAGTCAATGCAATTTGCTTTTCCAGATCTATAGCTTAGCTATAAGTAGTACTGGAGCAAAGTGCGGGAAGTAGGTATTTGGTCGGGGGTTATAAACAGGAGACATTTCATTTGTTGGTGAACAGGCCTTGCTTATAATAGCAGCAGCCTTGATGGCTGCAGCTTTCAGTTCATTAATTCAGTCAAGAGAAGACATTGAAGATCCAAAGCAGATAATTAGGCCACAGATAGCCATCATAGCTGTTAATTTAAGCAATTACTGCAATATATAGTGGTTTCTATTTCTGCCTGTACTTTCCTCTGTTCTTTACAGACTGTCTTCACAGATATAAATACATCCCTCCTTCCTCATCGACTGCTTTCCACAACGTTTGCCCATATTTACACCCATTGTTACACACTGCTGTGAGGGAGTCTTGAAAAAGCCAGCCTGTAACTGCACAAGTCTCTAGCACTTAAGCATTCGTTCTCCTCTTGCCAATTCTCCAAGTCACGCAACATTTTAGAAGTTATTAAATTCTAAATAAAGGAGATTAAGTATGCCAAATTCTATTCTGTGCTAAAAACAGCAATCAATATTTGTCAAGACAATAATAATGCCTTTAGAGCCTGACGGCCATTATTCTCTAGACTAGCTTTTTTCTTTTTTTGGTAAAGAGACACTTTATAATATTTTCCAGTAACTACTGCATCAAACTCAAGAGTTCTAGTTGAGTTACAGCATTGAAATTATCATGCCAAATTGGGTATGTTTCTCTTTCAAATAGAACAAAGTTTTTCCTTATTGATACTGAAATTATGTTTGAAATAACACATGCATGTATACACCATGGTAGTGAACCAGTTCTTAAAGCACCAGAGGAATGCAATATGTTTACTTGAACTATAACCACAATTCTCATGAATCACCATTTTAACCTATTTTGTTCCCAGATTTTAATTTTTTTTCAATAGGAAGGTTATTCTCTGTGCAATTACTTTGACAGTTATATTTATTATGAAAAGTTAATTTCTGTGTGTAGCAAATGTGAGAATGAATTCAGGATCAGCCTTGTAAATGTGCAGAAAATGGGCAGAGAATGTTTATCACAGTATTTTCCATTTTTATGAGGATGCAGTTGGTTATTTTGACAAGGTGAAAGGTCTCAAAGCCTTCATTTTTAGGCCACAGGTGTTCTTTGTAGAGKTTTTTTTTAATAAAGAGTATTATTAGTCCTTTAAATTAGCTCTTATTGAAAGTTACCACATCTGTGTTATGTGGTAATGAAGCTGGGGGAGGAGGTCATAGCAGGGGACTTATGCTTTAAGAAAACATCTGGGCATTGCGTTGACATTCACTAGCAACTTTTTATTTTATTAAGAAGTAAGGAAATTATACTGAAATCAATTCCAAGATGCAAACAATAAATAAAATGAAAATACAGGATCTGAAAAAAAAAAAAAAAAAATTGGTTGGAACAAAAACCACCTTCCCCTTCTCTTGCTCCTCTCCCAGGAACTCCAGCTGATGAGATTAATTACCTGTGCAAATGGCAGCATCAGTTAAAACATAGTTCAACCAGTATTTACCACATACACTACAGTCATTCCGTCTTTCAGAGGAGGACCTACTGTCATTTTAAATAAAGCTTTTTATAGTATTGGAACTTTTTTTGGCTGTGGTTTTATTTACTACACTATTTCTGAGACAGGTACAGTGACCTTAGGAAGTCCTGTACCTTTATATAGGCATTTCTTTCCTCYGCTTCCCCCTTGCTGATATAAGCAGACAGACTTTGTTTCCTGTGCACAACTACACCTATCACTTCCATTCATGGTAGTAAAGAAAAGTCTATTTTCAATGAAAGAGGGATTTAAAAGCCATCAAAATCCTCAAGTGGAAGTTGCTGAGTAACTGCATGAGGGTTCTTAATTGCCAAGGCTGATAACTAAATATTTAGGAACTACTGCATTAAGAAATTGGCAGGGTCAGAGGACTGTTCAGCTCCGTAGCACACAGAGCCAGGGATGTTTACAGGGCAGTGGTTACAGTATGCCTCAGAAATCCTAAACAGCAGCATACCCATGCTCACTGTATTTTCTTGTTCGAAGTCCTTGCTTACATATGCGAATGACATTTCTAGTCTACTCAAGTTCCTACACCACTGCCGGCACTGCAGTAACCGAGGGTGTTCCCATACCACAGCAATCGGTCAGTCATTTGTTCCCTCAGGCAGGGAAGCACAAGTGTGTCAATCCTCTCCTTTAATGCCAGTTGTCTGTACTTACAAATATTGGCTTTAATATTACAAACTTTTCATTGACACTTTCAGCACAGCGTATACCCTCTGCAAACTTAATACACATCTGGCCACAAAGTCCATGCAAATTCTAAAGGCCTGTAAATATATTTGGTTATAGCTGTCTGAAATTATTACAGACAAGCTACATTCCAGCTCATCTCTCCCCTCCAAAATCACAATAGCTGTCAACAAAGTTCACAATACTGTACAACAACATGTTCCAGAAAAAAAAGCATCCAGTGTGAATGTGACATGCAAATATTAAGACAGGACACCAGACTTCTTTTCTTTCCCCTTCCCACTGGGTGTTTTATTTTACAGCATTTGCATTAGGTAATCAACTGAAACACTTAACAGAAAGCTGGCAGCAYAGTGAGGAAAAATGGAGATTATTTCTCAAACAGCTGTGACAAAATGGTTTCAAGTTGGAAGRGTATTGCACAAACAAATCAATTTACGGAGGGTGAGTGGGAGCAAGCATCTTCAACATGGATTGTGAGGAAAAAAGGCACTATTTAGCTGTGTGTGTATTTAAAAAGAAAAAGGTCATGAAGCACAATCCATGTTTTTCAAAATTACATTCAGTACTGCTTTAGAAATGCTCACAAACCTGTCTCTTTTACAGAAGCTAGGGAAAGCTGCTGATGTAAATATCAGACAGTACAAGTGTACGAACATTTATAATTATGTTCCAGAAAAGTCTCAGGAAGAGGGCTCTTTCTATAAATACTGCTGCAAAGGTTACACAGTTGCATAGGCTTACAGTAAAGGAAGCATCCATCCAACTAAGCAGCCTTATACTTTCCTTAAATTTAATCTCTAGTAGTCATAAAATATGCTCTAATTTTGAAGAGCTAAATTGGCAGTGCACTTAAATCAGGCTTTTCCATTGACTGCTTAAGCAGCACAGTTCCGACAGCATCACCCACACACCTTTTTGTCACATACACCTTTGGCCACGCCTGGTAAGCTTAATGGAAAATTTCAACAGAAGTGTAACAGAAAATAACTGAATTTTTCCCGATATAAAATAGAACTGCTCTGAGACCATCAATAAGCAAAAGTTTATTCCTGTAATGTAAAAATAGCTAGGTATCTTCGGAAAAACTAAATACCCAGAAAAGGCATTTCAAATGACCAGGATGGGCTGGTTTTTCATCTCCTATATTGTATAGCTATAAATTTTCATGCCTGTTTGAAAATGAAGCCATGATCAGCATACCAATAAAAGAGAGACTGCTACAAAATCCACCCAGAACAAGCAGGAATGTGCACAGAGGACATTCTGCACCCTAGCCTTGGGTCTGCTTATAGATGCACTAACAAAATAAGAGTGAAATTCTTGTTGCATGGCTGCAGAATTATTATGGGAAGGAGCTAAAAACACTGTTGCTCTTCTGTCAGCCCTGCCTAGTGTATCCCAAATGGTCCAGGCATGCTGTGGGTGCAGCTGTGTAGTCGCCAGCACAGCAGGACCTTGTGCCTGGTGCTGACATCAGAGTTTCAACAGGGCTACAGTTTTGCACAAAATCTGGGCAGTAATTTTGTACAGAAAGTACAGAACAGTGTAACAAAATCTACTCTCAACTATATGTATATATATGAGCATTTCAGCACCTTTCAAATGAACTTAGCCCTGCAAAAAGCCAATCTCACTCCTCTGCAGAGAGTATAGTGACTTCAGTTAAAAGATCTGCATTCAGGAGGCTGCATAGTAGTTTACTGGTCATACAACCTGCAAAAACAAAAATTCACATATTGCTGCTTTCCTTTATGAGTCATTAAGGGAAAATAGATGAGATAAATCATACTTATATACTGTAAAATATTTTTAATGGCAACAATTTGGATTGTTTCTGTTTCCAAATAGCAGACGAACAGAGTAGATTATTAAAAATCTGTAAAGCTCCTTTTTCTAAACTGTCTTTTAGGAAATCCAAGTTTGAAAGTTCTGAATTCAAAGGATCCTAAGTTCACAGTTGACTTTAATGGTTGCAGTAAATATAAAAGTAGACAGTCTTGGTTCCTTCTGTGTTCTACAGAACATTTTCAGAGCTCATCTGGAATGAGTACCTCTCCAATTGTTGCTAGCATTTCTAAAAAATACTCCTAAAATTCTTGTTTGTCGCAAACTTGACAGTTCACAGCAAAGAACAGGAAGTGATATCTGATTAAATAAAATGTGTTATCTTACATAAACTATGAAAAATATATTGCTTTTTTAAAAGTAAAAAAAATTGCATTGTTCTATTGTTTTTGTTATTGAAGACTCATAATTAAGAAATTCTAAATCCTGGAGTGAAAAAAAAAGAAACATAACTTTTAAAATTGCTGAAAAAATAGATGTTTCAGTAGACCCTACTGAAATCAGTAGAAGTTTTGCCTATTGTTTTCTTGCCAATACCGAAGCATTTGTCTACATACCTATTTCATTACTTAGATGAATATTTTATATTTTCACTTAGCAAACTCTTCTGCTCTCTTAGAGGTGCTCTTCTGAAAATTCTGAACGAGACGCAAGAAGGTAAACTGATCTGAATTATTCTGAAGGAAAACAACATAGTAAAAAAAACAATCTAACATAAAACTATCACTGAACAGAAATCTTTCCTGGGATTATAAATATTCATTTTATTAAAAAAAAAAGTGATTGCTTTTTAATGAAAACTTTTAGATCTTCATTAACTACTTTTTGTGTATGACTCCTCAGTTCCTTTCATTAGCTAGGAAACATGTCTTCATGTGTGACCTGACACATCCTATATCCAAACATGTTGGCACTATTATTGATGTCAATAGACAAGAACTAGAACAGGAAGTCTTACGCATGGTTCATGCTATATAAATGGTAAGTTATGAGAAGGAACTTCCCTGATTATTTGGGAAGAACAAAGAGAGGGCTATTTTTAAAATCAGAAGGGAAAAATCTAAGAAAACAAACTGCTAGATGTACTTGATAGTCTCTCGTTATCCTCTCTGTAATTGGGCTGTTGCTTTTGGCTGCAGACATCCAGTTCACAGACCATTTTCCATTTCCTTTGTTTTCATTACAAGAACAAGCTGGTTAAAGAAACTCCACTCGGTAATTTTAAACTAAGCCTTCAGCATCATACCTTAGGAGTTTAAACCTTTTCCACCATTCCTTTCTTTGTCTCCTCAATGCCTTCCCCATCAAATCCTGTGAAAAGCACTTTTAAGAAAAGGCAGGTGTAAGATGTGTAAATACTCAGATCTTTAAGAAAATTCAATAGGAAACAAATTCTTGCAGTTCTCCACTGCCATTTGTTATAATGCAGTGGCCTCAAACATCTGTTCTCAAATTTCAATTTACTTCATCTACCAGGTGTTTCACATTGTTAATAATGGCAACTCACAAATTTACAACAGTCACATAAGGCAGTTACATAAATACAATTATGTCAATCAAGTTCACTGCATCTTTCTCAACCAGACTACACATGGCATTTTTTCTTCTTGTTCTTTTACCTTAATAAAAGGATGAAGACTACATTTCTGTAAAGAGAATCCCTGGACAACATTCTGGTATTCAAGTCAGAGAGGTCACTGAAGTGCGTTTCAGCAATGTCCAACGGTTAACTCAACCAGGAAGTAGATGTGATGTTTTTCACTTCACACATAACAGAACTGGTGCAAAAAACCCACCTTAAACTAGTTACTTTAAACCTTTTGGTCCAAATACATAAAATAAGCAGTATTTACAGCTTTTTACTCCTTTTGTAAATGCAATGCTTTAAAACACATTATAAAGCACCTCAGTAAAAATATTCTACAGATAAAAGTATTGAAGTAGTAGGAAAACCCTAGCCATACCACAGCTCACTAATAGAGTCATAATATGGATTCACCAATACCTCAGTTTACAATATTACAAAGAATCCATGGAGAAACTGAATTTACGACTTTTATACCACTGTGTAAGGACCAACTAGAACTGCAGACAATACCAAATTTCTTTGTAGTTTTCCCAACCTCAGTCAGTGGTGGTGGGGATAAAAAACTAAACAAAACAAAAACCCCACTGCTCTGATCCTTTAACTCTTTACAATATTAATGTGGAAATGACATTTTAACATTAATAAGTAGTTGTAATTTTTTAATAAAACCACATATATAAATATGGGCCATTCCAGCAGCAGCAGCATTTCTCAGCAGAACATGATTAACCATCCCAATTAATATCATATGACATGATTCACAAAAACAAAGCACAGATGTCAACCAGTTATTAGGACTACTCGTACTGTATACAACCAAAATTTCCATGTTGAAAGCTGGGAAAAATTATTTCCTCTTCACAGAAGTATAAATGAAAATAAATTGCTCTGAAAATTAAAAAGAGCATCAACAGAAGCGGTTTTTTGATTGTTTATATTTTCAAATTGAACTGCCATGTATTAATTGCTCCGAATTACAGTGTAGATTTCTTCAGGTTAAGGATATTGACTCCCACTCAAAGTATTAGTTAGAGATAAAAGAAAGGAAGCCTTTGCTTCTGGATTACCAACACAGCTATATCCAAAGCCCTGGAGGTGATCCACAACCCACTTTTCTCATATAAAGAAATGTCTTGGAGGTCTACAAGCAATCTAGTTTCCATGGCTGAGGACTAAGATGATGATGTGACCAAAGATTTAGGTCCATAAATCTAACAGTATAGTGTTCTTAGTTTGATTTAGGGTAAATCTTTTCATAGAAAAAGTTTTGAGCCAGAATATACAATTCTCCATCTTTTTCCCGAACTGCATGTGCTCTGACAAACTGAAATTGCTCCAGTGCAAATTCATAGAACTCATTCTCCATTTTCCAGATTTCAGACTGTTGTAGCTTGGCAATAGTTTCTTTTGTGGGAAGTTTTTTCTCAGTGGTTTTCCTAAGATGCGACTTCTTTCCTAAATGCAAAATGAAAGCAATAATTTCACTTTCAAGTTCATGTGCTCAAAAAATGTTTACAGTCCTTTTATTTACAGAGTTTTATACTCTCAGCATGTTGATAAACTACATTAGAAGGGACAGGTTTTAATCCAGAATTTATTAAAACAACATGCAGAATTGGAAAACTGCAGCCTCTCTCACTAAGCGTTAATGAATTTCGCATCCATTCTTTCAATTCTTCCTCCTTACTCTAATAAACCCAGGGAATGAACATTCATTTAAGGAATAAGATTATGCCACATAATGTACTTGGAGCAAGACTGGTCTTTCAAAATTAATTATTTAGACGTTAATCTGGTATCAAATGTTAAGAATTTTAGAAACTGTAGAAGAGACTTCTTTCATTGAATCATAGAAACATTTAGGTTGGAAAAGACATTTAAGGTCATCAAGTCCAACCACAAACCTAACACTGCCAAGTCCCACTAAGCCATGTCCCTGAGCACCACATCTACACATCTTTTAAATACTTCCACCAGTTCTTACATGTCTTTTAAATACTTCCAGAGAAGGTTATATTCAATTCAGACTACCAAAAATCCCTCTGTTCTGGTGTAGTTCTCTTTAGTTCTCCACAAAGGAGAAAAAAATACTGGTTTTGCGTGATTTCAGTTGTCTATTTCTAACCAAAATATAATCTCTACTAATGGCATTTAAAGCATTATTCTCCCATCTGAATCGGATACTATAGTCTTATCATAAATGATATATAAGCCACATCCCTGTTGCAGAGTTTCTGAGACAAAGACGACCAAGATGACCAGATTTTCCCCAGGAAGGCCTACCTGTCACTTTGTAATTAACTCGTTAATACTACGTATCTAGGCTCTATACATCAGACCCTTTTCTCCATCTATTTTTAGATAGAAGCCCTGCTAAGATGGACCTTTTCTTCATTATAAGTTGCATGGCCAGCTCCTAGAAACTGAGCTACTAGTTGTTATATCTTACTAGGGGCCCAGGAAGATAAACATCTACTTGGGTCTCTGCATCCCTCAGGCTTTATTGCTCAGCCAACCAGGCTGCATCAAGCACAGTTAATTCCAGAAGGGCTTCTGAGGAAATGGAAATCTGTCACATCAGCCACTTAACAAAATTGAAGCCACTACAAAACCTTAAAAAATGTTCCATTATAAACACATCACAATGTTTCGTGCAGTATGCCTACACAACTGCCTTTATCCCCATCTCAAATATTTACAATTTGTGTAAGGCAGGAAGATACTTGGACTAGTCTCAAAAAAAAAAAAAAAAAAAAGTAAATACTGAGAATTTTTTAAAAGGAGTTTGTCTCTTCTGTAGGAGCATCAGCCACCTGAGAGGCAAACCTGGCAGAGACTCAAAACTATTCATCTATATCTAAAGAATTCACACTAAAAAAGGCAATAAGAAGATGGGAAATCCATGGAATCCATGGAAATCAACTATTTAAATACCTGTCCGGTACAGTTCTGTGGCACCCCTGAAGAACCGGGGCAAAGCTGCCTCCAATAACATGATAAAGTCTTCAAGCTCTTCAGTAACTCCCACTAGGAAGTATTCATTAATCAGATTGTATTTGGCTTGTTCCAAAGCCCATCTGCTTCCCACATTCCTAAAATGACAGAGAACAATTACAGCAAGTTCTGATGTCAGCCAACAATCCTTGGTCCCTAGATGGAGATTACTTCACAACAGGACATTTATACAGGAAAGGCAAGACTCATTCCAAGATAAAACCATTYCTAACTTCATTCCCCTTTCCAGTTTCTCTCATCTGTGTTCTTATCTAAAAATGTGACTCCCTATTTATAGAAGAGTCTCCACATAAACACCCGATGTGTTTAGATGGTTAATGTCTCTATTCAGGCAATTTTTCAAGGATTTACATTGTCTCAATGTTAATACCCTGTCTCCACTTTCATATTAGATACCAGAAATCTGGTAAGAACACACCTTCCCTTTCGCATCTTCTTTCTTTCTCTGCTTCTCCACCTGTCCACAGAGTAGATAGGTCAGACCAAYAGGCAGTAAAAGAGGAGCTCCCAAGTGGCCATTTACTTTGCTTATGCTTAAATGAACAATACCTTTGACAAATAATCGCCCTCAATATCACTCAGAATCCTTCGATTCATCTATGTTCTTTTTTGTTTGCTAAAGAGTTTTTTAAAGTCTGTGCCATTGTTATAAAACATGTGGCATCAACAGATGGACACTATTTGCTTTTGTTTCAGTTCCTGCTAAGTAGCATTGACTACTGGATATCTGGTAAAGGCTTAAGGAGATAAATTTCCTTTGATCTCAATTATTTTGTACTCCCCAGAAACTTTAGGAGTTCAAACTAAAATATCTCCATTCTGAAAGAAGGATACTGTAGTCTGGCATAAGAGAAAAATGTCAAGATTCTAAATTTGCAAAAATAATTTTTAAAATTGAAAACATATGTTTTCCCTCATAGCATTGCTGATACAGTATTCTAACACATTACTGGTTTAAAGAATTGCAAAACTGTTTCAGTAAATGCATCTTCAACAGAAAACACATTACTCAGGTACCCACTGCTTCACTCTGTCCAGTCCCTCACACTGTCCCCAACTGCACTACATATTGAAATTCGTTAAAGTTTAGATTTAAGCACTGATGTAATTGACTAACAAGCTACATTTATCTCCCTACCAGCATTCAGAGCTGTGGCCACAGAAGAACGGAATTTGAAGCCAAAGTTTCTCTGGAGCACAGTCGGATCCTCCAGCTGCCACACATTCATCAAAGGTCTGGAACAAAGACAAAATTGAACTCAGCTTTAAAATCTCATATACGTATCAAATGTCTCAAACTGGTTAACTGCTAAATGTAGTGTGGACAGAAAAACACAAGATATGATGTTAAAGAAAAAAAAATTTTTGAAGTCTTGCTTTCTCAGTGTTATTAGAATGACCTATTTGTCTCAATTAAAATACTGCTTAGACTCTCTTTTATGGTTACTACTAATGCACAGTCGATCTTACTAATACGTTGATATCCCTTTGATATAACCTTAGCAAAGGCTATTTGTCAAAACTAGCAAAAATAGTCAATAAGTGTTTGTATAGTTGTTTTCTCTTATAAAAGAAGTCACTAAAGATACAGCACCAAACACCATCAGGAATTGTGATACTGAAACAGCTGGATCTTGACAACACAGAACATTGTGCATTTTGTGCTTTAGATTAAACAAGGTTCTATTATATTTTAATTATAACAAATAACTGCAATTTAAGGGGCTAATTTGGTTTTGGCAATCAGAAGAACTGAAAGGAAGTTGTTCACCACATAACAGAATATTCCATACACACAATATTGCTCCCTACATGGGTACACACCTGTAGCAACAGAGTTTGAACTGGAGTAACAGTTACAATATGAAGTCTATTAGCATTGGAAAGAATCTGTAAATGTTTTACCATGCCATCATAAAGTAAGCATTTGTAATATTTCTAGTCAAGATATCGGGCCTGTATCTAGGATAGATTAAAAAAAATAATAGTAAGTGATCACATAGACAACTTTTTAGACTGCTTTTTCTGTATAATTACAAGTTTCTGTTCAAAGCMACTATGTAAAAATATATTTGTGTAAGTATTTGGGGTTAAGAACAACATCATTTGCTTCTATTTTGAGGTGAAGTTTCTCAGATAATCTGAAAAATTTATTGATGCGATGTTAAAGCAGGGAATAAACTGTGGTGTCTTGGTTCACATTGAACTCTGGAGTTTAGAATAGCTTGTACATGTCACACATCATAGATAAAAATGCAGCTTAACTAGCAAAACAAGACATTGGTATGCTTTCCATAGCATAGTTCTCTAGGGAAATTTTGCACTGATCTATTGTTAAATGCACCTCCTAACTTATGAACGTATATACTAAAAATGAACTAGTATCTGTGCAAAGAAAAATTTCTTTGATTATACCTGCAGTTATTTCACAGTTAATAAGCAAAAGGAAGCAAGTCATTTTCTAAGCAAGATGAAATAGGACAGACCTCCTTCCACACTTCCTCTTATGTACCTACCTTGACTGCTCCATCCAGAGATTTTATTACAAGAGACCCTTGCCTTTACAGACCCCATTTGCAGCCAAGCTATCTATGACTGGAAGCACAAGGATACAGAAAAAAAATGAATGAAGAATTCTTCCATATAAACACCACGGTATGGACTAGGAGGGGACAAGGGAGTAAAGTACATTGAGATTCCTTTCCACTAATGAAGGAACAATTCACTTCCACTAGAAGTAATTTTCCACCTTCCCTAATTTTCATTTGAAGAGCTCTTAGTGAACCTTGTAACACATGCTACAATAAAGACAGTGCAATTGGCTCAGTCCATTTTTGAGCTTACTTAATTTTATAACTAATGTATGCAAAACTTGCATCATCTATACATGTACAGCTCTCTAAGGACACCTTGGAAAAATAGTATTACCTGATTTAAATGAAAGAAACCAGAAGCTTGATACAGGAAATGAATTTCACTTCAAATGAACTTGAGATGCTTACAGGACATGTTAAAACTCTATAACAACAACTAAGTCTCAGACCTAAATAAAGTGGCATCATAGTGACAAAATGAAAAAAGCTTCTTTAATAGAAAAACAAAATTAATAGTGCAATGCATTGCAAACATTATAAACAGGAATGCATTTCAATTTTTTTCCAGCAAATCAGAGCTTACAGAGCAGCCTATCAAGCAGCAGCATCAGGGATTTTTGGCTTAATGTTTCCCAGTGACTACCTAACAAGGCTGTTTGGATTATAATTCRAAAATAAAACAAACACTTAAATCTCACTCTTCTTAGTAAGTTTTATGTCCTAGAAACAGCTCAGACTTCACAGCATGCTCAGCTTTCCAACTGACTGATCTCCACCAGGAAAGAACTCCACTGGCCAAATCATGCTCCTCATGAGTAAGCTACAAAAGGTGAGATCCTCTCTCTCTTTTTAAAAATGCCTTTATGGTATCATATCACCAGTTCATCTGTTTAGCCAGTTCTATGAAGTCAATTTTTTAAGCTTAATTTCTATTTATTCGTGAAGCTTTTCTCTACCTATGCTGCAGGATACCTGGACAAACTGAAATGCAATAGCTGAAGGTGGCACTAAACCCTAGATATCAGAGGAGCAGTTAGTTCCCAACTGGAAAGAAAAAAGGAATGGTCTGCTCCCAATGTTTGGATGGGGGCAGCACACAAAATTATTAGTCACATTTATCAGTTGTTATGGTATTTATAGACTAAGCTATATTTAGTGTGATTTTTGCTCATTTTTTCAACATCTCTTGGTTCTCACACAGCATAATACTAAATTGTCAACATTACAGAAAAACTGCATCAGCTTAAGAAAATATTGTCACTCAAATCGTAAAAAGTGCTTGGCTCTGTACAGTACAAAAACTCATTACATTTTATAGGATTCCACACTGTACTACCTACAGTTTTATAAACTATACTCATATACTTAATACTCTACTTTTCTTSCTGATTTAAGAAAAATCCAAAGCAACATGCTCAGAAAATGTCTTACTACAAACCACAGCAGTGGATGTATAGATTCTTTCTGGAAGAAATATATTATGGAGCCTGAATGACRTTGCCATTCTGCAATGGTATTAGTAGTCAAATGTCTGAATGTGCTAACCTGATCTTATACCTGCAGCCGCCTAAGACAGAAGAAGGAAGTACAGAATTGTATGTATCATACTCCACAGTTTTCAAAAAGACTTGCAATGATTACATTCTTAAAAAATAAAATAAATTGGGTTGCTAATTATACAAAAAAAACCAACAAAGCCAAAGCATCAGCAGTTCCATAGCTTTTGCTGAAAAAATGTGTGTCAGTCTTCAACAAGAAGAGGTGTAGCCTTCTTATGTAGAAGGATAAACTTAATTTGATACTTACAACTCCGGATACCTAAAAACAATTTTCAGCCTTACAAAAAAATTTTTAGATTTCATTTAATCTTTTTTTCAACAAATTGCAACATGAAGTGAATTTATAAGGGTACAAAGAACACACTTAATGTCATGCTCTGCTCCAGTATGAACAGGAAGTGGAGAACATTACTTGCAAAGCCACCATTATCACCTAGGCTGACACAAGAACGATTCAGCTTTTATCAGGACATTTTTTAAATTGTTTTCACATTAGCTTTAGTAAGTACAACATATATAATAAAGTGTACTTTACCTTTTTATCCCCCTGTTTTCGCCTCCTTAGCCCTGGTCTGTAATCATCTCCAAAGCGCAGAAAGTAATAATAAGAAACTAGTCGTTCTATAGGATCCCTTATGACATTTATGTAAATTGGTTTCTTTTTAACACCAAATCTAAAGTAAAAAGAGGAAAAAGCATCTTTCAAAGGACAAATCAAAGCTTCTCATCTAATACATAAAAGCCTGCTTCTATTGATACAACTGAAATCTATACTCAGAATAGATGATACCGAGAGGAAGTTTAATGATCACTTCTTTTCATCCTCATATCCGGTGCATTACATGGTTGTGAAAGTAAGTTCAATTTCAGTTTGCCTAGTATTATGATTTTAGGGCCTTTTTTTTTTATTAAAGAAACAAACAAAACAGACATATTATCACACAAATAGATACTAGAAATGTTTACACAACCATCCTGACTCTAGAAATGCCTTAACTAGTTTAGCAGCCACATACATGTTTAAAAGAAGTACAAGGAAGTTAGATATTGAGTTCCTGCCCTCATGAACTGGGCTCTGCAATGCTGTGAGTGGTTTTCCTGGCAGGTCTCCAGTTGTCAGAGACATTAACTCTAACAGTTAGAGTTAGACATTAAGCAGGAAGACAGAGCTCAGAGCCCATCCATTACATGGGTTGAATGCATATGGCTATACTTATTAAATATAAGTCTAAGATAGTATCTGTAACCATATTAACTTCTCTATTTAAAGATATTAAATTTTTCCTTTGTCATTTACCCCAAGCAAATTTTGATCTACTGCAGCACAAACAGGAAGCCTGATGAAATGAGGTGGTAAGCTCATATGACACATGAGAAAGATTTAAATCACCAAAACTGTTTTGTGCAAATGTTACCTTTCAGTGATCTACATTCAAGCCAGCTTTTATAATACATTTCTTAGCTTTATTTTGTCTCCCATTTGAGACATCCTGTGGCAAATAATTATGGTACCCAAACATTACAGAGTTTATATCACAATAGAGATTGCAAGTGTGTCAAGTGCCCTGAAGTAAAGCTAAAAGCTGGAAAAAAAGTTCTCTTCTGTTCCCATGCAAACTGGGAAAGTGTTCTGCATTGACAGAGGGCCATTCAAGCCTCCTAGCTCGGCTAGAACAGAGCACTCATAGTTTTAAGATGCAGTACCATTATTGTTAAATGGGTAAATTTTACTACCAGATACTGCACATATGAGGAATCTCAAGTTGAAAAGCTGAAGAACAGAAACACAGCATAAGCAGCAGAAAGGAGGAAGTCAGAAAAAAAACTATTAACAAGCATTACTTTTGCCAAAGACCAGCACTACAGACAGAGAAATTGTTAAAGGCTACAGAAAGAGCAATTGATTCTCCAGTGCTGCCAGCAGAGTACCAATGAGTCAGACTGGAGCAGTCAAAGGCGGCATTGCTGACATGTGTCTGCATGCCAGCTCTGACTTCCCAAAGTCTGCAAAGTAGAGTGTGTGAATGTTTCAACCATTTTGATGCAAAGTCCAGACTTTGAACTGCACCCTCTTTAAGGTCCACTTTAGTACACGAGACATGTACCTGTCCCCTTCCACAGACTCTACTGCAAATGCTGAGAAAGCTGTAACAAACCATTTTGATGTAGTAGCCGACTCACCAATGAATAACGCACATCCATGGGTTAAATGAAGATGTCCAAGTCCTTAAAAATGCTTGTGCTGGATTGTACAATCATATGGATTTGCACATGAGCTCGCAGAACTAGCTTCAGTTACAGTAATATAAGCCTACTAGAAACATAATTTACTACTGTAACTTTATTAATAATGACAATAAATTGGTAGTTGCATTGTCAAAGAACTTTTTTCTCCAACTATTTACCAGAGAAAATAGGGAACAAGAGCAGATAAGAAATTTTTAAAAAAAAGGGAAAAAATTTAAGCTTTTATTACTGTAATCTCTACGTGGATGGATTACGATAATCTATCCTCAATATTGTGAGTAATTGATGGAATCCAGTATTTTAAGTTTCAGCATATTTTAAGAGGTACTTCCGATATTTGACAGTGGACCTGACGTTCATGTATAAGGAGGCATTGACTTTTCTGAAATATTTTACACTTGTTAACTACAAGAATGTTCATTACAAGAACATACCTCACAGCCTTAAAGGTGTGGGCCTTGTCAAGCACAACCAGCGTATTCAAGATACTATTTTAATAATGAAAACCCAAAGTATGAGAAAGCAAGCTGTTGTGGGGAAAAAAAAAAATCACTTAGGTGAAAGGATAACAAACAACAAAGACAAGGATAACACAGTCCTGGAGGGAAGATGCAGATGAAAGAAATCTGAAATTGCTTAGATGCTTTCTAGATGTAAAATATAATTATTTTAGTTTTAGAAGTTCTGGTATCTGTAAATGTTTACAGCTTTATGAAGTAAGTAATGTATAAAATAACTTTCAGCTTTGCTGCACCAGAAAGCTGTTAATCAGTTCAAGTGGTTATTAATGTTGAACCATTTTATTTTTAAAAAGGCAGAAAGGAAACTAATGAAATTTGATATATTTTATTTGATTGATTGATTTGCAAGTAACACTTTTTGCCTGTTACTTTTTGTAAACTTGGTGCCATTGGTCATTTTCAGCTACTACCGTAGCTTTGGCACTTTCTATATATAATATACCGTACTGGGAATCTATGAAGGTCTCACTTCCCCATCTCATTTTTTGTAATAAAAAGTTCAAATTAAAAATTAGTGTACGTGACAGAATGAATAATTAAAAGGAATGACTAAACAAAAGGAACTGTTACATACAAAAAAGAATTTAATTAAATAAATACTTAAATGCACAGAAACATAACAACACTAAGGACTGACTGTAAGCAAGAGGTAAAAGTAGTGATTTTGTGCAGTCAAATATCATGAGATCTGAAAAYTCCACTTTCAATTTTAAACCATTTTCCACATGCTCCAAGTGCAAGATGGAGCACTGCCTAGTAAGCATCTTAAGCAAAACTGACTTGTCAGTTCAAGGGGAGATTTCATAAGACTGAGCTACTGAGGATCACTGCTTTAGATCCAGAAGCAAAAATAAGACAAGAAAAGAAACATATGAAAGTGGGAATAAAGATATGATCCTGAACCTTTGAAGTCAGTGGGAGGATTTTTACCACATTTTATTTTAATTTAATTTTAGAAGTAGCAGCATTTAACTTCACAAGAATTATTTAGATGCTTTTTATAGCAAGTCAAACTACTATAGACCAGAAAACTACTTCAAAATATAACTTTTCATATTTCAATAAAGTGTAAAGGGATACTAAGGTAGAGAAGAATTACATAGCTTAAGAGGCAGGTGGTATTACTTTTTATATGAAACATTTTTGAGAACAGGTATGGTAAACTTTCCTAAATGGGAAGCCACTCCTAAAACAGAACTGCCCGTGTTTCAGAGAAGTCATGATTTTCAGCAAAACAAGCTTGCAATTTAGACAAGGAATACTAATGCCAGTATATAAATGTTTTGGGTTTTTTTTAAATGAGACTCCACTACATTTTATCAAGCAAGAAAGTAAGAGAAAACGGTGAAAATCAACCCCAAATATCGCCCACCATGGGAACGTCAGTGTGCGGATTTTTACCAAACTGCAGTTCCCAAGCTCTGACCACTAGAGGGCAGTGGCAGCCCAGCTGGAGCCCACTCCGCGCTCCACAGGTCCCTYCAAGGGAACGTACTTGGCGAAGTCCAGGTAAGATATATGGCCATGGTAAAATCCTGGCTTCATTTCCTTCCACGAAGTCACATTCTTCACAAATCGGACCTGTAAGAGTGGACAACAGAAAGTGTTTCTGTACTGCTGGAACTCASTATGTTTCCCCATACACGGTGTCTCCTGGCTTGTAAGTAAAATCTTAAAATGCATTAGACAAAAAGTCTATTTTGAATATTACAAAAAAATTTGTGCCAGCTAAAATAGACTTTTCTGCAGAATACAGACGACTGATTTTAGATCATCAGAATTTAATGATCAGAAACTAAACAAAAGCAGAATACAGCATCAGAAGGGCAATTCAAGGAAAGCAACCACAAAAACATCAGCAAGACAAACATTTATATTTTTGTTAGGCCATTTTATCTGTAATTTGAAAGGTATGTGGAATTCCTTCGGTAGAAATGCAAGTACGTATTTGATAGAATTGTTTTATCTGTATTCAGTCCCTCAAATAAAAGTGTACCAGATTTACAGCACGTTCTTAGACCTATTTTACTGGGACATAAGAAATGAATCTGATGGTTCATTTGCTACTCTACCCCAAAATGCAATGCACAAGTAATCCAGAAATGTTGTAAATGCATGCAATGTAAATCAGATCTACAGTTTACTGTTTTGCATAGTCACCTTAAGCCCAACATTTCAGTGAAATTTTCATGTTAAAGCATGAAACAGCCCTTGAACGAGGGCTGATAAAGCAGTTATCGGCAAACTTCACAAAAATAGGAATAGCTTTACATTTCAAAGAACAAAATAAGACACACACCCCAAACCAGAGAGTGTGATCAAATTAAGTGGGACATGCAAATCCTGATAGAGTCTGGCTTTATTAGATGAACAGAATATTTTAACATCAAAGCATGTAACTGGAAGTTATTTCAAAACTAGTGAATTGGATAAAAAAGAGAGGATGACAAATTTGTACTGCCTGAGCTGTCTCACAATGATATGCCATTTCTGAGGCTGTGAATTAAAAGACAGTGTTCCCTGCTCATCTACARTATCTTTTCTGTTATACTGGGAAACAGATAACCACAAAGATGCTGAGGTGAGACAAGAGAGCCAAAAAATGGAAGCTTGAGAGCTCAAGACAACACACTAACATTCTTAAGGTGAAGTGGATTGAGAGTGTCCTGAAGCATGATATTTATTATTTCTTATAACACACCAGTTGAGGATTTTAGAGGCAAGACTTGCCTGCCACTATTTCTTCAAATGTGCAAAACTCACTGTCTAGGATTTAAGAGGTTGGTAACCTGTACTTACTTCTTTAAACACTGGCTTTTGGACTCTCAGATAAAAGAAATGCATATTCATTTTTAATAACAGGCAACATTCATTTTTTCAGTGCACAACTTTCACAGTGTGAGGCATTACAAAATTTAAACTATATATTGCACATGAAAATTGTCACAAAAAAGCACTGCACAACGTTATACAATGGTGTTTCATAAACTGYATTGGCTTTCTGTCTGGTTTTGTCCCCAGCACAAACTGATTAAATGGGACTTTGAATCCAGCTGAATTATCTTTACCACTATTGGAACAAAACACACTTCCACTGACTATATCTTTTGAAGATTAATGACAAGGTATTTTCAGTGGAGAGTCTCAGCTGTGAATATTTCTTTACCTGGGAAAGAAATGTCCTAAATACAAAATAAAAATCATCTTTCCTTCCTTCACCCACAAAGCCCAAAATGTCATGGTTGGTTGATACAACTCCACAAGTAAACCGGTTATGCTATTTAAGGTATGCAGCRCAGCCTACATATTAAAGTGTACATTTCAGTTATGTTTCCATGAAGAAGCTTTCTGAAGCTTTACGAATTTTACATCATCCAGATTTCAGTTTCTAATAGACTAGGACTAGACCTAAGGAAATGTTAAGCACAAAATCCCAAGGTTTGTGTCTTAGATCTCCATGCCAGCATCTGGCATCAAACTTTAGATGTTCCGGTAACAGTTAAAAAAAATCCCTTATTGCCTTTGTCTTACAATATTGTTGTCTGCTGTGGAAACAATTTTTATGAACATAGGATGGATAGCTTAGCCTCTAACTTTAACACCAGCCAAGCTAAGAGAAGGCTAGGAAGGTTTCATAAGACAGCTGTGACATTTACATCTGTCTTAAGATGGACCTGCAACATGCTGAGCCCCTGAGAACTATAGTTTTCAACACCTATAACTAGCCTGCAGGCAAGAGATCTTTTTTTTTTTTCTCCCACGGTTTGCAGCATTCCAAAAACCAGAATGGTTCCAGGTCACGGACAGCCTAATGACTCTGGATTCACACATTTTAGGTCACAGATGAATATTGCTCACTGCTTCATACTGTTAAATCTGATCAATTCTACCTTTCTTTTCAGGGCTTAGCAGATAGTGGAGCTTTCAAGAGACAGAGCAAGCTTCTCCATCTGAGCCCAACTGAATAAAATTTGAGGTGACTTTAAAAGTTCAGCTAGACGTGAATGGAATTCCTGTGAAGTTGTTTCATGGAGCTTTTATATAATCAGCTACAAAGTTGCTTCCCAGCCTTTAGTATGTGGGAAATCAGCTGAGGTTCACTGAATTAAAAAGCCAGATCAAACGTACTCTAGGGGCATAAGATGTCCTGAAAGGTAAGTTAAATACATTCAGTTTCTAGGACGGTAAGAATTTAAAACAAGTCCCAGTGAGCCAAAAGGAGAAAAAACCCAACCAGTATACCTGGTCTGAGAAAAAGCCATGCGTGCAAACTAAMGTGATGCTGTAAGTTCTTATCTCTGTTCATTAACTGCAACCATCAGTCCCTCTTCTCTACAACCTGACCACACACACACAGAGCCCTTTACCATGCCCAATAGGTGGTACATCATTGCGCTGGGGCCTGCTATCCCATGAACTTCTGGATACCAAAGAAGCCACAGCTCTTCACATGATTATATCCTAGTTTTCTTTGTCCATTAACTGACCTAAAACCACAAAGAACTGGAGGAATGAATATCATCAGCCCAGCCTGGTGAGGACATGTGAGGATGTTCCATTTGAACTACAACAAGAAGGGCTYTCAAGTAAGACTCAGATTCAGATTTCAAGATCAAGCATGATTCTCAATCAGAATCCCTTTGCAGCAAGGCATTGGTAGCTTAGCTATACAAACTGTCATATCAGCTAATAACTTAGAGTTAGCTCTAAGTCAGAGGTTCAGGAATGCTGGAAACAGGCAAGCAGTACACCTTTGGCTGCATGCCATGAGCAACCACAAGCAAGCTCAAGGCAAGGGCAGTTGAGAAGCAATTTTGTAAGATGGTAAAAAGATTGAGTTCACCAGTTCRGCCATAGTATAGCCAGGACACCTGCCTTGCACTAGTAGTTCTTTCTCAAAAGGAAAAATACAATTGGCACATGTGCAGCACTCGTACTCAGTAGGCCATCTAACTCCAAGAGAAAAATTCTTAAACGTTCAGGAGCACATGACAGTACTTCCACTTCTAACAGACTTGCTGCAACCTTTCACTTGTTCCACTTCTGACAGCCACTGAAACCTGCACTAGCAGAGGAAATAAGTACCACTAAAGTCAGTATGACTGTGCTGTCCTCTGAGAGACCAAGTGTTCTAGAATGCAAGATGGAAGCAAGACTGTACATTTTCAGGTTGCTCTTTTGACAAAAATTGAGAGAGAAACTGAGGGAGAAAAAAGAACAAGAAACAGAAAACAGCAAGCTGAGTGAGTGAAACACTGGATAATTGTACCATTCACAACAGTATGGAGAATGTTTTCATCCCACTTTTTAAATAATATTTCAAGAACACATGCTGTAATGCAGAACAGTCATTTAATTTTAAATGTTTTAGATGACAATTTCACCATGTAACAAAACCAGTACCGTTTGCGTGGCTGGTATGTCATCCTGATAGCCATAACACAGGCATTCTTGTGTGGACAAAGTGTCAGTGCTGAAACATGCAAGCAACAAATAAAATCCAACCAAACAACTACTCTGACTTAAGAAGAACACAAGTATTTCTACTACAGACCACACAGGTCAGAAATGCAATACAGGCAACGTGGCACTCAGCTTGCTGCAGAGAGAAGGCCCAACGTGGGGAAAGAAGGGCAGTTCCCAGGATCCTGCTGCCAGAGATGCTGCAAAAGAAAGCAGGGCTGCTGGGACAAGTTCCACCTGAAACTCAAATGGGTGTTAGGGACTCTTATCAGTTTATCTCAAATCAGATACAGGCTATATTTGGAGYGGATTTTAAATAGCATTTTTTTCATATTGCATTCAAGAAGTAAAGGTTTCACATATGGGCAGAGAACTTAAAATCTGTTACAGAATTACAGTAGTTTGGAAAAAGTACAGCACAAGTACTGCACAAAGGAAGGCTTACTATTTTTACAAGTTTCTGCCATGCCCAAGGCAGTGCTTTGCCTAGGGAGACTTGCTTTAACAAACAGTATCACTAACAGAACAATTTTGTCTCTATGATGTGTTTACGTATTTTACTACTGGTGCATATATACCTAATGCACTCAAATGAGTTATACTGGTGAAGGTGGCATATGAATATGTCACGCAAATCCAAGCCCACGCAGAGTAAACGTCATCAGCTACCACTCAGCATTCCTGCTATCTCCAGAATTATGCACTATGATTTATAATGGCAAGTTATCTCCATGTATTAAAGATGAATAATTATTTCTGTGTCTTTGAACAACTATGCAATATATGAAGTTTTTCACTGTCAGCCTCTCCCTGTTAATGTCCACTGAAGAAGAACAGTATCAACTGTCTAATTAAACTACATAATTTACCACCTTGGACAAGAGCATAACATCAAATGAAGGTAGGACTGACAGTATTGTGTACATGCCCAGCACTGATGGATTTTAATTTTTCAATAGATTATTGCTAGCAGGAAGGTGAAGAGCTTCTCTTACACAAAGCTAAGCCAGTGAAGAACAAATTTTATTTGAATTAAGTTCGAACAGAAGTAGAAATTTGAAGGTAGCCTRTGTTTAATTTACACCATCAACGACTAGCTCTCCTATCCTTCATGACAGACCTCCATTTCAAGAGACACTTTGACAGAAACAAAATTTGRTGAGAAGTGCAGCACAAGGTATAACTGACTTGAGCATGATTTTTAAGTAACAGATACAGGCTTATTAAATCTTTTGAAAAATCACTCTGCTCTTAGTGCACAGGTCTTCAGTACTTGTTCAACACAGTGGACAGGACTATAGTGATGGCTACCAGATTTAGTAATCTCAGTAATCATGTATGACAATATCACCTTCATATTTAAGAAACAATTTCACAGCAGGAAATACTCAACAGTAACACAACCCCACTATCACAAAAAGGATTCCAGTATCACCCAAGTACACTATTTCCCCTGCATGGAGATTCCTACCTCAACCTTTCTCGCACATACAGAACTGAAGTGGAGGGCCTTTAGTATCTGCTTCCCCTTGCCCCAGTCCAACTGTGCTGAGCTGCTTCTGCCTGCAGACATGCACTTAAAGGAGCTGGAAGGCTCAGTGCTGACATGCTGCAATGCAGAACAGCTCCTGCCTCTGCTGCATATCAACTTAAGATGATCAGCACACAACCAGCAGTACAGAGTTTGGAAACATTTGTTTTACAGACAGCGATGATGACAAAGTGATGTTTCAGATCTCTAACCTGGGTTCYCTGCAAGTGCACTTATGACATGAAAGAAATATTAAAGAAAATAAAACAACAAACCTACTTCCTTACCCTACCCTAAGAAAAACAGGGCATTGATCCTTCATCATCTTTTTTTAATACTCACCATCGATGCAGTGGTAGCTGTGAYAATTTCTAGCCTGGTACTACACTGATTTTAGTGAGAGCTTTAAATGGATGCAAAGTGACCCGTCCTTCGCAGTGCAAGCTATTTACAACCACTTTTCTGTATGTTTTTTATCACCTGTGAGACCTGACCAGACCCAGTACCAAAGAAAAGACACAAGTCTAGCCCTGACAGCATGGCACAGTGCCTGCACTACTCAGAGAGCAAATCGCCTAAGACTGCATTCACTGCAGATGGAGATGACAGGCAAGTACTACTATACAGCCAAAACAGTTTTAACAACAAAGGTCATTTCTGGCCCAGTCGTGTCCCTTTTTAGCTTTGCTTTTGTCCAATAAACAGACACTTACCACCTCCAGTAGCCCAGCAAAAACCTAAACCTATTAAGAAATAATGTTAATCCTCTAAAAAGAAAGTGTGAACACATTAGAATTCATTTATCTTGGAAAACGTGACAGAAAAGCCAATTACATCAGTTCACCTAGGGTTGCAATAGCAAATTTTTCTTCCTGTGCTTGCCCCTTGTTTCATAAAGGCATCCTAAATGCAGCAGCTTACCTGATCTTGCAGAGACATAACAGGATTATTTTTGGTTGTATTGATATGTAGAACATGGTATTTGTTCTTTGCACAAAGATCATAGGCAATATTTGTGAAGGATGTGCTGGCAGTCTTGGGTACTCTGTTATAAATAATCACCACGTCATCTTCTTCATCCAATGTCACATCTTGTCGGGGACCATCTACTGTATGACGTTGTTCGATTTCTCTGACTTCATGTCTTGCAATAGCCCTTTCTGTTAAGGATGAAAAATACAAAATTTCAATGTAAATATCAACAATTCTGAAGTTCAAACTTTAGAACACAAATAATCTGGTGAAAAGCAGTAACTCCTCAGCAACAAAGGAAACACTTGCTGTCCTATTCTGACATATCTGAAGCACAACTTAGTCTATAAAAATGTACAAAAGACAGTCCAACACAGAACACAAAGCCTAGAAAACAATATGCTTAGGGAACACAGACCATATTCTATGATTCACACTGATGTTACTGAAAGCCATCATCTCTAAAGAAAAATGTCTATCATAATGCACTATCAAAATGGCAACACCCCTGAAATATCCCAAATAATTTCTACAATACATCTACTTAAAAATTATAATCAAGGAATAACTCAAACAATTTGAAGCATATGAATTTTCTGGAAACAGCAGAAATACTAACACGAGATTTAGTCAATTAAATGTGTAGAGGCACTGTCAGTCAGATGAAACCGTTGTTTTGTTATTTCAATTGATACAAGCCCCAAGAGTAAAGCATTACAATAAACGGTGTTGGAAAAATTCAATTAGTTTTATTAATTTCAAGAGTGACAAGAATAGAAGCAAGAGGTGCTTACAAAACAGGTAACTAAGGTGAGTGATCTCTGACTACTGAAATACATCAAATACATCACAAAGAAAGAAACATGGAAAGGCAAGCTATGAACAAGACATTTTGGCAGGGTGAGTACTTTGCAAATAAACCATCTTTCTTTTTATAGAAAGGGCAATACTCTGAGTAATTGAACACTGCTTCAAGTGCTAAAAGCTTATTTGGAAAATAAAACTCACAGTATTACAGCATTTTTTATTTTTTTTATGGTACTGAACATCAAATACCCTGTGCTTATTGAGACACAGGTTTTTTCTGTTCCAGATAAGTATGTACTTTAATACAATTTGTAATACAGATGTCAAAGCACTTTTTCTCATTCATTTATGGCAATATTGCCCTTAATAATGTATTCAAAGAAATCTGCATTTGTCAACAGTGTAAGCTGAAGTTGATATCACAAGAGTAACCTGTAATTCTCTGTATTATGTTCTTATACAGCTCTTTCTGGATGATATGCTTTCAACAGCAGCAGCAGCTCTTGGCCTTTAGTTCCCTTGCTTCTTTAACCCAGCTCCTTCTATTGTCTTTCACCAAATCTCTTTAATTATAACATAAAATCACTTTTAAAGCAGAATCATTAAGCTGTGAATAGCTTACCCTGTAATTCCACATAAATTGTCTTAAACCACAAACTTCCATCTGTCTGAAACGCTTCAAAGCTTAAACTCACTCAGTCTCTCATATGCTCATATCTCACACCCCATAACTAAGTTACATCAGTATGAAAATGTTTGTAGAAAATGCTTATTGAGTATATCTCAATTTTCCACATGACATCTGTTGCTCCCCACTACATCAGTCACAGTTTTTGCTCCTTCCTTTCTCATTTGCTACCTCTCCCATCACTGCTGGCAAACGTCCTATTTTGGAAAGAGATGAGGCAACAGACTCAGGTTTCATCTCTCTGAAGATGGCTACAACAAAATGGGGCTGGCAACTCTCCTCTTCCTGCCAGTAACAGATTAGAGGAAGCATTTGGTAGAGAACATAGTTAACCATGTGGCTGCCCAAGGCTACATGGATTCTGAATACCACCTAGAGAGGCTGAAATGAAACAAATTTAATTGGTATTTTCTACACCAGAGTAGTAGATCTAAACTAGATTTGAATCATAGCTGCACAGAACCCCAGGGCTGATGAGGCTGGCTGGCGCAGAGGGAAGCTTCCTCTTTTACATGGAAGAGGGAAACATTTGTGAGAAAAAGACATGATTTGCAAGAGGATTGATGAGAAGTATTCCTCTAATGAGGTATTTTAAACCTCGATGATTGAAGAATTAGTGTGATAAGTGCACTTTAAAGACCATGCATAAGATATAAAAGCTGCATGATTGGATGCAATTAGCAGAAAGGCTATTGCATCCAACCACCTTCAGCTCCCCATGGCGAGGGGGAAAGCAAGAACTCATGGAAGGAGCAGAACCTTCACAAGCCTGAAGTATACAGACAGTACTATTATGAAAAAATAAGGAGGGTTTAAATTTCAAACTAAACCAAAAACTAATCTTTAAGATAAAGCACTGAAATCACTTTTTGAAATAATTGCAATAGTTAAAAAACAAAAGCTGAAATGAAGTGAAGGATATCAACTGCTGAAGTACATGGGAAGTTAAAGTGAGAAGCAGACAAAGCACCTCAAGTGTCTAACCTGGTCAGCTACCRTAATGGTCTATTTCATTGTAGTCTATGAGTAATACAGTAAAGAAAATTGCAAGTTTTTTAAACGTGCACATTTTTTCCCAGTCACAAACAGTTTGCAGTTTTTCCTGTGAAGCTAGGAAGCTCTTCTGATACCTTCTGAAAAGTCAGTTTAACTCTAAAAATAATACTTGATTGATGCATATGGATTTTATTTATTAATTATTTGGAGAAGGGGAAGAGGTCCAGTAATGGTAACATGGAACTGAGAATAGTCTTTGGGATACTTATGTAATCAGAAGTTAGAGAATTTGAGGAGCTGATGGGCATTTGAACTTCATTTGCTCTTCTATAAAATTTAAATAATCCTGGAAGTAGAAATCCTGTAATGGTTGAAAAATGAACCATGCTTATATGTTTTTAGAGGTATGGTAGAAAATGCAATGTATGCTTTAATGATGTTTTACACATGCAAGACGGGGAGGAAGAAGATGGTAAGTATTTATTAAGTATATTTTGTTTACCAAAAACCTCCTTAGATGACAGCCCTGCAAATTTGATTATGAGAACCTGTTTACATAAGGTTGGACTGGTTTCACTGAAAACAATTTAAGAAAAAGATCAGGATAGGTGATTTCTTTCCTATCAGAGATCCAGTGGACAACATCAGTCCATTGCACAGTCTCATTGTTTTCCTTGCATTCTATTTAAACTTCATGTTGTAAGAAAAACATCTATGCAAAATTATTAAGAACCAAATGCTTAAGCAGGGTTAAGACCATCCACTCTAAGTTTGACATTACATAACTACATCCATTTAAAAAAGATATTCAGCATTTAAGCAAGTGTTACCTTTGAATATAAGACAGATTTTCATAAAACTGTAATACAGGATAATTTTAAGGCATAAAATATTTTGTCTCACACTTTTTTATTATTGCTTGTTTAGGTTCACTGTAATAARCAATATAATTGCTATACACTTGGGATAAATTCTGTTCTGTCATCTGCAGTTGTCCTATGAGCAAACTTTCATCAACTGCAAGGACATTTTGCACATAGGCAGTACCAATATGATCAGTGTAGTAACAGGTGCTGCCCCGATTATTTACCAGCAGATGAATGAATTACAGAAAGTCTTCAGTTGGCTGAAGCAGCTGTTTTATAAAGAGCAGAACAAGTTCATTTTCTCACCTATTTGTCTATTCTTCTAAATCCTCCTTTATCCCATTTCTGTAACTCAGCACCATCCCATGACTTACATTTCTCGAGCCATCCTCTTGTAGCAATAAACCACAGAACACCATGGCTAGCAACAAATTGATTTGCCAGTCAAATGCTACCAGAAAATAACATATAATGGGCAAGTTGTCTCCTTCTTCAGCACAAGCACTAATAGCAACATTTCATCCATACGCCATCACTTCAAATTTGCCACCCTTCCAAGTCAAAGCAGTTTCTCAACAAGCTCAGAAGTTACTAACAAGAAACACTTGGAGAGAAATGGACAGGCCAAGGATCTCAACTAATAAAATCACCTGTGAAAATGCAGTGGGTAYACACATACTTCTAAAAATATTTGAAAACCCAGCTGAACAGTGTTTACATAATTACAGAAACAAATCACCCAACTGAACAATATTTAAATAATTATAGAAACAAACGACTGTCATCATAAGCAGTTATTAGCCTACATTCCTTGCACATTCAAACAGATGAATGTCTTAGGTAAAACAAGCTTATTAGCATTTACTTCAAATCCAAGTGTTAACTGCATAACTGCATACAGAATCTTCCCAAAGAAAATAGTGTGTCGTGGATTTTAACAACTTAAAGATTAACAAAACCAAACATTTCAAATTCCTCACATTTTTCACAGAAGCATAAGAACCTCCTGGGACTTCTGAACAAAGAAATCTATCAAAATCAGAAATTCTTCTTTACCCAATAACTTAGCACTTACCACTCTTGATGAAAGACACATTTTGAGCCTTGCTGGCTGTCAAAATAAAGTTCACTGAGTTAACTGGAAGAATAATTCAGCACACACTGCTGTACTTTCCCAAACTATGCTCTTTGTCCTCTACATCTGTTTTCGTTCTGTATGTATCTACGGATATTATTTAGGCTCTCTCTTCAATGTGTCTTATGTGCCTGCCACGCTTCGTTGTGAAACCTCCCACTCAGATGAGGAAAGACTCAGTCTTAAAATAAATTTTAGCTCAGCAGCCTTTAAGTGTTGCCCAACAGAAGAAAAAGATGTGGATTCAAACTGCACTTACACTGATGTGATGCGGAGGAACTGGACAGCTAACGTTGACAGCACCATGCCTGAGCACACAGTTGCTGTATATCTCCCATACTGGATGCCACATTAAACCAACGAGCGAGGTTCTTCCAGTTGGGAACAACACTGAAGCTGACTTGGTGTCTCAGCTTTCTTTCCCCACTGTGCTCCCAGGCCAATTAGGCAAGCAGCTGGTAGCCTGAGGCACTGAGCAGCTCTCAAGCTGTTTCCCTGCCCAAAAGCTGCTTTAAACACACGATTGGCCTAAATCCTGAACCCGAGCAGGACTGAAAACCTAGTCACTACGGACTCCATTCTCCTCTGATGAAGAATGAAAACTGAACAGCAGCTTAAAACCAAACCATAATTCTGTAGCAAAGTTAATGTTCTGAATCATTTTCAACACCCACCACATACACACAGCCTTCATCAGTCACTGAAATGTGGCCTCCTCTGGGAGCTGTTTAGCAGCACACAACTTACAAACCACAGTGCAGCAGTATGTAGATATCAATACTTCAGGGATGGAGAGAAGAACAGAAAGAATCAATGGCTACGACAATTTATGGCCATGGAGGATTTGTGTCACTATACCAAATTAAAACTGAAGGAAAAATATAGGTTGCATTAATAAAAAATGCCTAAAGTTAAATTTGTGCAAGGTATCAGTATTAACATACCAACTTTTTCAAAGACCTTTATAAATAACAAGTCTATTCTGCTCTAGTTTTAGGTCTTACTAAGAGCAGAACCACCATGGATTCTTTAGCAACTTCATGAATTACAGAGCAAAATGTATTCGTCGGCAAAAATAATAAAGGAGATTTCTGAGAAACTAAACTGCAATTTTAGTTAACTTTTTTTCAGTTACACATCGAGAACACTGGTACCCAAGCAGCAGACCCCTGCCCTTAGTCAAAAGGCAGATGATCCTACTGCATTCCCAGCCCCTCACACACACTACTACCAATCACTTCACAGCTTCAGAAATTTTGGTTAACAACAATACCATTCAGAGCACGACACTTCTAGAAATCACTGCTAATGTCAAATGGAATAGCCATAACTTATTCTGGTTAAAAAAATAACTTGGACCTTTTGCTTTCTTCTTTTTTTAGGTATTTATTTGTGTAGTTCAGACCAACCTTCCTAATTAAAAACATCTTAACCCTTAAGATATTTTAGTTATTTGCATTTTAGACAAAAAACTGGTCTCATTTGCAAGTCAAGCTGTCTTTAATCACCCTATGAAATACCTGCTACAACCTTTAAYTTAACCTTTATCTTTAAAAAGTCCTCAGATCCAGTTCAGCCTTAGCACATATGTGGTCTGAACCGAGTTCTAACCTACAGCAAGCAAAGATCATTTGCAAAGCGCAGACAAGGATGGAAACAGAGCACAAAACTTAAAATAATATCAAAAAAGTAATTCGAAGTTTTTTCGGTCAGGTCAAAAAAACATGTTTTCTTCCCCTTCTAAGACTTCTGTTGCCTTAGCATCAAGAAATTCTATTGACTAATTTTAGAAACTTTATTCCAGCTTGTTTTTTTTCCAGTAATGCATGAAAAGAAACAGGTATAAAAGATTTTCTGTAATAAATCCCAGTAGTTTAGTGACCAATTAAAAGTCACTAATACTGCCAAAACATTTTTAATAGTGGTTAATGCACTTTCAGAACAGAAGGAAAAGACTGTTCTGCACTTCAGAACATTCCAGACAGAAGAGAATTGTTTTCAAACTCCAAACTTTAAACTCCAACAAATGCTCACTGGAACTAGTTAAAAGAAAAAATAACCCCCCTCAAAAATCCCAACACAGACCACCAAGGAGGCACTGAGATCATTAACTGAAATCTAATGCAGCAGCTGCCTGGAAATTATAAGTAGCAATTCCGAATAACCTTCCACAGTTCCATTAGCATTTGATATTTGTCACTTTATTTCAAGATAGCATTTTTGCCAGGGCTTTGTTTTGAACACGTAAGTAGAAGCATATTGATTAGTGAATAATACCGTTAAGGCTTTGATTTTAAACTAAAAGACAAAAGGTTTACCCAATAGTGAAATCCACTATTTCACACGTACATCCAACCTGCTTTTAACATCAGAGCCTGCATTTCTCATTTTTCTGCAGATTTTGTAAGGAAGATAGATTAGGCTCTGACCAAGTATTTGCTTTTTTAATATTTTTTTTTCCTTAAGACTACAGTTAACACACAGCCTTATATATTTTTCTTCCAGCATTCCGCTGCACAAAATATTTTAACGAAAGACTATGTTGCGGCCTTCTCTGGATTTAAGACCAGGCATACCACACATGTACTATTAAGTCAATCTGTCTCTTAGTTACATAATATATAAGACAGGTAAGGGCCTACCTGTCAAGTTGCCTCAGGAAGGGCAAAACTAGACAAAACCCCATGAAAAATCACGGATCGGATGAATTGCATATACAAATCAAAGTTCAGGTACCCCAACAAGGATGGTTATTCCCAGAAATAATACGGTGTATAGCAGATATTTTGGTATAACAGCATCCAATATAACAGAAAAAAATAGAAGGCTTAATTCCAACAAATATGAAATTTTCAAAAATTTGTAAATCCTTTGAAACAAAAGGTGCATACTTAAAACACATCTTCAGCTCTAACTACCGCATCGCTACTATGACTCCCAAATACTGCACATAATACTAATTATAGAGTCATAAGAATCTACAGAAGCACTTCTGGCAACATGGTGTAGTAGAATATTTAAAAATAAGCACGTGTTAAGCAACTCCATAAACTTTCCGTCTTCAGACTTTTCTGTTTTGTTTGACCCAAGTGTTGGCTTCAAGTTCATGAATTAGCATGAGAGCAAACACAACAATCACCACTCATCTTTGTTTTTTCCCAGTCACTTGCAATTTCTTGTTTCTTTAGGACAAGTAAAGAGATAGCTGTAATGAGAAGGATATAATCAAAACAAGGAAAAGGTTYGTGGCTTTTCAGCAAAACTGTTATGAAGTACTGTGACTATGATGAAAGCAAAGAAAAACAGTTGCAAACCAGGGATTTGTCCTCCAAATAATAAACCTCAGCTAAGTATATAACAGCATGGTTGCTCTTATTTATAGTGCCTTAATAACTTAATGCAGGTCTTCAGTGTTCGCAAAGAAAGTTAATGGAACCTTGTTATACTCTGATACAGTTGACACAAGTGTTCCACTATACAAACGTGCATGTCACTCCTTCAAGAAAAATCCAATTCGAATAGTGAAGAGAAGCAAGGTCAATATAGAATGTCTAACTCCATTTAGTAAGGCAGCCTGGAGACTGGTAGTATATGGATTTGTTATTTATATTATTATATAAGCTTTCTGCATCCATACTATCATTTACTTTTTTTAAAAGGGTACTGACTAGCACAAAAGCAAAAGGAATCCCTAAACTATCTGTGCAAGTCATTGAAAGGCCTATATGTATGGACAATGCTGTATTATAGTAAGTTGCCATCAGGTTTAATAAAACTAATTGCTAAGATATGCTGTTATTTGCAACATATTGCACTTATACCCCTGCTTGTCTTCACACTTCTTGGCTAAACTAAACTAATCTGGAAAACAAGCTATTGCCATCTGGTCTAACAGCCAAAAAAAGGAAGACAGCAAACAGCACTGCCTTCTGATCAGAACAGCAACTGACGTGGTTAAGGTAGAAGAGCTAAGTACTTTACAAGGAATCGTAGGAATTTACAGTACCAAGAATAACCTTACGAGAAGTCTGTGTAGCACCAACAGATACAGCGTGATATTTGCTTAATTGACACTGGCTATGTATAGATTAAGCATTTACAGTGATAAACACGATTTCTAACCTTAATGTAGTTATAGGAGTTTGTGTCAAACAGAAGTTTTGAAAGAAGTTTTAAAAAAACAGAAATGAGCCTGCATGCTGCATGAGCCCCATGGTTGTTAAGTCATTACAGAATTAATTTTAATTACATTTTAAAAATACTGATTAGATAAGCTCTCGATTGTATTTTTTGTTTTCTTTATGAAAGCCATTTATCTTGTTCTTAGCTTCATTTAAGAGCTTCAATTTAATTCTATACCCTGGTTGCTTTATACATAAATCAAAAGTAAGTTTGATTTTTCCCTCAAAAATGTGAATTGTTGAGATATTTGCTTGTTTGTGTAGCTAAAGTATCAACATAGATAAAAAATACTGCTTTATCTTTTGTTGCAATCTAAGGTTTGCAGCCTAAAGACCTCATCTGCAATAGAGATGAAAAAGATAAGTATGAATAAAGATAAGCTCTAACAACATATAGACCACTTAAAAATTACATTTCAGGAACATCAAAGCCATTTTAAGTAAATGAAAGTAAAAATAACCCCTCTTTTTAAATTAAATACTAGAATTACAACAAACATTAAATTAAAACTTTAAAATTATTTCTGGAAAACTCTTCTTGTTGTATCCCTACCCTCTTCACACCTGAGTCCAAGCTATTCTCAGGCAGAACTAGGAATAAAAATACAAGCAGTATCAACCTGGTTCCTTCCCGAATAAAATAATCCCCTGCTTTAAGGGGAGCCCTTCCCCCTTTGACTTTCGGAGGATTCAAAGGAGCAGTGGTCCAGTGGACTCAAGGAGTCCAGAGATGGAACATTACAAAGATGTCCTCACAACATGTACCCTCCCTAGCCCTACCCTGGAAGTTCAGTTGGACTTTCATGAGAGAAGCCCAAATGAAATCCTCAGTATCAGTTTGAAACTATGCATTAGAGAACACTTGTGACACAACTGGCAGCTAATGCAAACCTTCCACAACCGTCTTCTCCATGCTAAGGAACATGGATACTTCAAATACTTGCATACCAACATCACTACTATAAATCTCTTAACAGCAGACATTGATTAGCAAAACCAAAATCATACAAGCAAGATCTTGACCTAATTTCATGTCAGTGTGATATGCAGCTCCTTGTACTTGGTAGAAACAGAAACAGTCCAGGGCTGGTGATGGGTACAGTAAGGTGGTTTTGAACAAAATACTTCCCTCTGGAAGGAGGGCCAGCTGCTCATTGAAAGCCTCTTGGTGTTAATCCTGATTTAGATTGGATTAAACTTTTTAATTAAAAAGAATTCTTTTCCTACATGCATGTGAAATATTTTGGTCTTCTCCCAAATCAGTACTTCTTTGAACAAGAAGGACTATTTGATGAAAATTTGTCCAGAACAAAAGGGCAAACAATTCCCTTACTGCACCTTAGGTAGCTGTTATAAAAAGGTAAAAACAATTCCAACCCTTTGCTCAGTACTTTGGTCCCATAGCAGTAAGGGATACAACAAATTGGTATTCATCGATATCTACCAATGCTTCCTGACTACGATACACCATAATTATTCCTTATCAGAAGACATACCATCACTGAACCTACTAAAAGTCAGAATTACAGAATGTTTTTCTGGGTAAGGCAATGTCACTGAAATAAAAGTCAAAAAGAATTCCTACAGATTCCCCCCCAGTAAGTCCAGAGAAAAAGAGGAATCAAGAGTCTCTTTTGGTATCTCACATTCATTAAGATACTCATTTTATGACAAAAAGTTAATTTAGCTTTACATATTGTTTTGTTAGCAGTCAGAATTGCACAGTATGCAGAGTTGACTGGTCTTGAAAAAACAACAAACCACCCCCAACCAAACACTAGGAACACCCACATATTTGTTCAGATTATGTTTTGCAGACATTAAGACTTTAAACTGTCAGATTTTATTTTATACAAGCAAAGTAATCTGCTTCCAACAATAGTCAACAGCCTAAAATCTAGCATTAACCCATTTCTAATAAGGCTGAAACCTGCAGAGCTCTGTAAGGCAATAATGCTTTTGCTGCCATTGAGAGCAGAAGTGTGTTTGAATTGTCAATACCAAGGCACGGGTGATATTTTAATTTGATTTTAAAGGAATATTACACAGTCAGCACAGGTACGAATAGCTATGTTTTGAAAACTTTGTTTTGAAGAAAAGATTTGTGGAAACTTCACAGCCTGGTTCCCAAAGAAGGTGTGAAGCCTGTGCCCTTGCCAGAGGTTCAGGTGTGGGTCTGAACTCAGCCTTCCCCAGAGAAGCTGTACAACCATACAYTCCTTTCTATGCCAGTATTAAAACTACTGAGTTCATCTAAAAYTTTTACTATCTGTTCTTCACATTTCCATATATGAACCCAAATTCTCCTGAGTTGCCTCTGGTTTAAGTCTCCAGTGACCACCAATGATGTCCATATACACCATTTAAATTTCCCTTGCTGTTGCATTAAGTCTCCATCCTCGAATTCCATTAATCTCAATTACTATTTTTGTGTATATGAATAGTAAGGTTCAAAAGTTAATTTCTATATTAACAAGCTGCAACCATGTAAGGATATATATATTTTAGTATCTGTTGGTAATTCAAATAAAGCATGTATGAAAAAACTCACAAGTCTTCCCTTCTGCTATATGAAATGGAAGTTACTACTTCAGAATTTTAAATCAGAAAGATATTTTAATCCAAGCCATTACTAGGGGGAGGGGCTACAACAACACTATTACAAACTTCTGTGGGAGGATATACCGATTGATGCAGTTTTTTATAAGAAATATATTATTTATCTGGGATACTTCAAAGCAAAAAATACCACTGGTGAATTCTGATGACACATTACCTTCCAGAAACATGTTACACACTGAAGTTACTCTTCAGACTGAGTAAGCAGAGGGAAACATGAAAAGGACTTCATTGTCATGATACAGACTCTCTGTCAACATTGTTACATAAGGAATAAAATCACATAAAATAAATTTTAAAAATAAATGGAAATAAAATAAATTGAACTTTGACTCATGACACTCTGCAAATTTAGCTGTAGTGGTTAGAGGCGGAACTACCCATGGTGCCAACAGCACTTGGAACACATTATATTATGGTAGGAACAATTCATACACAACTTTGGGCAGAAAAGACATAGGAAAAATCAAGAGGCAACAGTCCTTTATAGTATTACATGGTGCAAAGGAAGCTCCATGATGAGTAAACACAGAAAATGTGCATACTTTCATCCTTCATCTCCTCACTGTTCTAGATCCACTCCATCATTTTATCTCTTTTTCCAATTCACAGTTTATCCTTCAAAAGGCAGGAACACTATGGCTGTATGTAAGTTGTAAACACCAACCTCCCTTGCTCATATTAAAATAATTTCTGAAGTCTTATTACTTTTACATTCCCAGATAAAAGTAACTTCTCTTAGTTTCTGAACAGCCACCTCAAAATATTTTCACACTCTCCTTTGACACCTAGTTCGTATCAACTTTTCTCCTCAGGAAGGCAAGGATATCATGGGCTGACATCGATTTGCAGGATTAAAACTGATTCAGGGTAAAAATTCTCACTATGTTTCAAACTTCACACTATCAATGAGAAAATGGGTCACTTTTCATCAAAAGAAAATTCTGTATCAAAATTGTTGCAGATCAGGCCTTCACATCTCTGTACACTACTAGCCTATGGCCAACTGAGAAGATAAGAGAACTCTCAAGCAAGATACAGAGCTGCAGTGCAGTACAGCTGTAGAGCTATTTTTTCAGCAAAACTATGTTAAATTTGAAAGAACTTATTCTGTCCAAGTAGCCTCCTCTCTGTGTTCCCAAATGTGGACAAATTATCTCAATGATGGTTTGCTTAAAGTAATAGCCATTTCTTCCAGAGGCTACAGAAAAGGCCCCTCTCTGTAGTCAATGTCACAAGACTGCAAATACAACAGGTAGTGGAGATTTCACTTGACTGTACATGTGGCACTTAAAAAGTATCGGGAACTTCAGTAACCTTGTATGCCCCATGAACTATTTCAACCTGCAGCTGAGGTACAATTTCTGCAATATATTGACTTCTTAAAACTGTATTTACAACTGTACAGAGTAAAGTTTACTTCAAAATAATACACTTCCTGTTGAACAAAAAAGCGCTGAGCTGCCACAGCTGTTCTGCTTTTGTGCTTTCCAACTGCTCAGAGGGGGGAAAAAACGTTGGTTTAGGTATTGTGTGGTTTTGTTTTTATTTTTAAATCATGGTTCTCAACAATTTAAAAGCAAAGGAGTTTCACACTGCTTCTCTCCAAGAAGGAGGAGATGACTGTGCATGACAGACGTTGTCTCYTGACATCAGAGGGAAGCTGCCGAGCTGTGCTGTGACTGCAGTGGGGTAATTGACACGAGTTTAATGGTGCTGTCTGGCCCAGCTGAGCCGTGGGAGTCAGACTGGCTGGCTCTGCACATCTGTTGTGGATATAAGCATTTGAGAACAATCCCTATTTCCAGCCCAGATATGAACTCATCCAGTATATTCATCAAAAAAGCAGTTGAACCCAATGGCTTGCATTTTCCAAAATGATAGAGCCACACTCCCTCATGACTACAAGCATGACTAGTTCCAACTGTTGAACTTGAGATGGACTACTACCAGCTCCCCTGTGAAGGGTCTCCCTGCGCAAGCACACAGCCACAGGTAACAAACCAGAGGAAATCAGCTCACCCATAGAGAACGTTTCTGAGTTGATAACAACTGAGCTGTAAGCTCCATAGAAATTTACACACATGACAGTAAAACGTCTGCAACAAACTGTCTTGGTGAATGGAAGTTCACCGTGGATATGAAACATATTTTTTTCAGGAAGTGAGAGCTCTTGATAATAATTATTTAGGCTGTTATAAGGCTAAACCTCACTAGAAGGAGCACAGTTCTCCCTCTCAGAGGCACTTTCAGCCCAATTTGGATGTCCCAGACAGCATCCTGGCTCATTTTACACACAGTACAGTTGTCCTTAAATTAGTCCTAAACTGATAAATATCAAAATTATTTGTCATGTGAAAGGAAGAAACTCTCAGGCAGTACAGATATTTAAACGCAACTTCATTGCAAAGTTTTTAAAGAAAAGCAACAATAATTTACCATTTATCACTGAATAGTTTGAGCTAGAAGGGGCCTTTAAAGGTCATCCAGTCCAACTCCCTACAATGATTTACATCCAGTTGTGCAAAAAATCAAGACTGACATGTGATGATGAGCATGAATAACACAGGTAAGTTTTTTTTTTTTTTGCTGTCTTGTTTTCCCACCATACGGATACACCTGGTTCCCATTATGAAGTCTTTATTCCCAGCTGGGAAGGATGGGAATCTTCATTGTAAAACATATGCTGATATACATCTTTCAAAAGCTAGTGTTTTAACAGTTTTATCAATTACTCTAAATACTTGAGGAAATAGCCTGAGTCCTCAAAATTAAAATTAAATGTTACCATTAATGCTCTTTAATCTAGTCCTCACTAGCTGGGAAACACACCACAGAGATCACAAAAGTTTGCAACTAAGAAACATTTCAGCAAGTTTTCTGTTTCTGTTGCCTACCTGAATCTAAGGATATGTTTTATTTTCTTATTTTACCATAGTAGTACAACTATTCAAACCTTTCTTTTAAAAAATATTGTCACTAGAAAAATGAGGCACTATCTTTGCTAATTAGTGGGAATTCTTGCATCAAGGAAGTTGTCTTTAAAATGAGTTACATGTCTTCAAAATTAAACGAAGTACTCATTTAAAAAAATAATTAGTGTGTACAACAATCACTTGAACGCCTATCTCCTGCTATAGGACATTTCCATTGGGTAGCAATCTGGACGGCATTATAAGACACTATTATACATGAACAGATGGAAATCATGAAATGATATTTAGCTACAGATTTCCTGTCAGAAACTTATATAAAAAGAAAAGAAGGAAATATGCTTAACATTTTCTATTAGCCAACATCAAATTACTGAAAAAAAGAGGCATCCATGTAATGCCTAGGACACAGCAACCTATTTTTAATCTGTATTTTTCATGTCACTTACATATAAGACAATCTAATTTATGCCTATACTTTCATCCTTAGGCACACAATATAGGCTCAAAACCAAAAAACTACCCACCAAAAACACACATGCATTTCAGTTACAGTTAGAAATTAAGACTTCTGATGTTTGAATTCTTACTTTTGGCTGAAAATCAGTGAAAGCCATTGAAGTGCTGCAGAGCTTCACAGGTTTGTCAGAACTGATGAAAGTACGGGACAAAATGTATTAAACTTTTCCATTATAAGGTGTAATGAACTGTCTTGGCTAGAATAGCAAACACATTGTTTATATCATTCAGATATAAAGATACTCAAGTTGCAAAGATTAAGGTATATAACATCAAATTAATATGAAAATAAACCGCTCTCTTTGTTTAACAGCAAAGTAATATCAGCTGTTGCAATCAATACAACTATTTTGAAATACAGTGTTGCTTTGGATTACACTTAATCAGAACCTTTTTCTTCATGGCCAGGAGTTGAAAAGAAAAGTAAATATTAATGCTATTAAAACACAACACAGAAACCATCAGTTGCTGAACATATCATCCTAGAGGAATGGGAGGTATGGGAGATAAGGTACAGATGTCATCAGGGTCAAAGTCGTATTTCACAACCAATAAATTGATATATTAAGCTACCTGAAAACTAACAAATCTCCAAAATATTATTTCATCAAAACTTCAGAACAGATTTAAGTACTGCAGGAATGTTTCCTTTTGCATGTAAGTCAATAGTAACATAAATTTTTAGTCTGCATGTAGACTGCATGTGCTATTTTCTTCCTAGACTCACCAATTAAAGCCTCTTTCATTTTCTCTCTCTGTACAAACACAATACAAGCAAAGGAACATACAGACTTCCTTCTGTTTCAATGGTCTTAAAGACAAACCAACCTTCAAGATCACTGACCTCCAAAAGAATTTAAATAATGGAGGGCCTTACTATTAATTTCTCCAAGCTATCAACAGTTAGGGCTTCAGGCACCACCAAGACAACATTCTTAATTCCCCAATTCACGTGGTGAATTTAGGACGTCAAAGTACATTAAACATGGAGAGGAAGGAAAAGAATTGAAATGAAAAAATTATGTACAAGTTGGCTATCAATTAGAGTATGTCATGTTATTCCACATTCCACTAAAGAGCCAACACTAAATCCAGAATTTATTATTTGTACATAAGGACACATACGGTTGCATAGAAGTTCAAAAAGTCTGTGTTATCTTGGTGAGACCTGGAAATAGTCTACACAAAGTAAACCTGGCAGCTCACAGCTATCTCAAACTTACCCTTGGGAAGGGCATCAGAATTCTGCAATATATGTCTGGACACAGCTAATAAGCCTAGTCATTCATAATTAACAATGTTCTTCTTTTATTTTACATAATGCAGCTGAATAAGAACTTGCCTGTTAACCCAAACAGGAGAGAAGGAGTCTGAGGGTTTACTGAAAACCGCCATTAAAACACAACCATAGCTCTAGCAAGAGAAGTTAAAATAAAAATAGCCAGAAAAAAAAGGTGGGAAACCATCTTAGGGAGTAGAAAAATATACCCCTGTATAATACAATGGAAGAACACCAGACACTCTTGATGGTTAACCAGGTGCACTGGAGGTAAAAAAGTAGTCTAGTTCCACACCAAAAAAACCCCAGCAGTTTCAGAAGCTTTTAAAGTTTTCTTAGGTGTCTTTTAATAGACGTGAATGGGAACGCTCTGAGGCCAGGAAGCAGTGAGCGGCCTGAGGATCCCATCTTCCAACCATTACGCTTATGCAATCTACTGCCTCAGCCTTTTTTCTACAGCTGCTTTATCAAAGAACAAATACAAATATTTGTTTATAAAGCCGCAGGAATTTGATGGGGAATGGACATTTGGCTTTCTCTATGCAGAAGAATGATAGTCTTCGTCTATCTTTTTATATGTAAGACAGTTGAGATAACATTAGGTCTTGTCTTAATGGATTTTGTTTTAGTATCTTCCAGCTCAGAGGTAATATAACATGACATACAAAAAGCTCATGAAAAAGCTGAGAACACTGGTGACATCACTTCAGCTCCCCTTAAATTCCCTCCAAGCACAAACTTCTGCTCTACAGAACATACCTATTATTATAAAATTAATCGAGATATTTCTTTCCCCATCTATTAGAGACTTAAAAAGGAACCAAGAATACAGAGCCGGTGGTCTATTCAGAGAAAGTTTACTGGCATGCAGCAATATATCCAAGTGAGGAACTAGAGGATCTTTCAATACACTTGGTATTTGTGCTGGCAGACACAAGTAACCGTAAACAAGTTTTTTGACTGCAGACCTCTAAACTAAAGGGGAAGAATCTATCATCCATCTCCTTTCTTCTCAAAGCTCTGCCACTCGGAAGGCAGAGCATTTACTTCTTTAAGGGTAAAAAAGTATTCAATTGTAGTACACCCTAAAACAACTACCAAACAAAAAACCCCACCCAAAATAACTCCCTGCCAACGATATCAAAAACTGCTGATCAGTACACGATTATGCCAAGTACTTTGTAATGAAGTTCACAACTGTGAGTTTTCTGCTATGATGGCCCTACTTGTTCTGTTCACAGCTATCAGTGTCTTCTCAAACACACCTTGTCGCCTCTCACTGGCATCATTTTAAGCACCAAGCCTTTAGCTGTTCAGCTTCCAGTGTCAAATCTCCCCAGTACTTCCTAAATCCTCTGAAGCTCCTATTCCTCTGTCTTAAACACACCCAAATGTTAAGATGCTCACATACAAGTTGGTGTTGCCTAGTTTCCATTTACAACTACAAATAAAGCAACAGGAACAAAGAAGCTAAACACTTAGGGATAGAAACACTGTGATTCTGATCTAAAACAATCCATACTTTATCAATTGATGCAGAAGCAGTCCCCAGATTAAGATAACAACAGTTGCAACACAGCCCCCCCCGGTCAAACACACCTACAGAAAACAAACAAAAATTATGCACTTTTTTCAGTTAAAAGAAGAGTTTTGTTTTACTTTGCATTTCACAAATTCTATCCCTTAGCCAAAACTTGCTACCTCAACTTTAATTTGTAAATGTTTGCGCTGGTTTAAAACCCAGCAGGAAAATTAAACTCATTCAAGCTGCCCCCTTTCCCCTGCCTCCTTCGGATAGTGGAGGAAACACTGGGAGAGATTATAAAATGGAATCACAATTAACTGAAAAATCGTAACAACCACAGCAATATTAATCAAAGAGTGTACAAAAGAGAGAGTGTTTCACCCCCAAAAGGGTATTCAACACTGCACAAACAAAAACACTTCCTGAAGACAGTGCTTGGTGTGTGGTTCCCCAGACAAAGGCAAAATGGCGACCAGCGCTGTGGTACACGGGAAAACGAAGGCAGTACGCCGGGGGAAGCTCGTGGCCTAACTTTCCACCTCCCCAGCCCAAAAGCAATGGAAAAACCGGGACAAGGCAAAGCCTGGTGGGACCTGACAGGGCTCTGAAACAGGTCAGCTGATGCTTCTCCTGGGCCTGACTTTGATGGAGTGGGACTGGAGCGCTCGGGGTTCCATCTGCAGCTCGGGCGGGCTCCGTGCCGCTGCAGCTTGGGCTCCACAGGGTTCTCTCCCTTTTCTTTTTCTCAGAGCGGCATCTTGGGCTCGCCGGTGCTGTCTTTCAGCACCAAACCACAAAAACCACGGCTCAGAGGAACGGAAAGAGGAACCGCTGATTGCGGAGAGGGCCTTGGTCCACTGGGCTGACCCGAAGCCTGCGCACCTCTCCCTCGACTCCGGCCCTCCTGCGTCCAGCTGCCTCCTGCTGACAGTACACCCGTGCCATGATGGGGGTGATATGGAATGAAACAGAGCCAGAAATTCCATCTTATTTCTCTATAATCATGACAATGTTTTGGGAGATATTTACCTTTGGTAATACATGGATGCTTCCTGAAAAGATTTCACCTTCACCCCAAAGAAGCTGTGAACACTAGACAAACAAAAATCACTTGGAAATGTTTATTCTTAAGCTCTCATATATGTCAAGATTTGGATAATCACTACACTGTGGCAAATGAAAGTATTTGGGGTTTTTCCAGTTGCGTTTGTTTTCTGCTCCATGCTATACTTTTAAAGATTTATCTCCCAATCCAAGTTACTTGCATGCATTTTTATACCTATATTTTGCTACAGGAAAAAAAGAAAACCAAAAAGAGAATGAAAAAATCTTATACAGAATAAAACACTGATATAGCAAACATGCTCATGACTAATATACAGACTAGGGGCTTGAAACGGCTTCTACTTCAATCATCGTTTCCCTATTCAACTACTCTGTAAAATTAAACCAACCCTTGACTGACAAAAAATACAAAAATGTCAAATTAAAAGATTTTTTCAAGTTCCAGACATGTAATATTCTGTGGCTTGTACTGGTGGTCTATAATTATGCAACACAGATATAGCATACTTATGCAAATGAATACTTATGCTAAGGGATCAATTTCTCCATCCTTCAAGTGCAGAGACCCAGTGGAATATCTAATGGCACCAAAATCAGAACTTGCTCTGAGTGGAAAAAATTTTGCTAGTAAAAAAAATTAAATAGTGCTCATGTATATTTGAAAGAATGTGTTAAAGACACTAGAATTCTGATTTCAAAGTGAAAATACTCACTCTTCTGTCTCTCACAAGGAGAGCCCATTGCCAATATCTACTTTGGAAGCAGCTATTACACATCAGCTTTCAATGCTCTTCCCAGCACCAAATGAATGCAAAGGTTCACAATAGTGAACTGTTAACTCATGTCCTTTCAGAAAGAATCTGGACAACTAAAACATTGCAGTTCCTTCTCAAAACAAAACACACCATCATATTCTCATTATACAACTTCAGCTACTATGTACACTTCATAGACCAGTCAAACTCTCTGTAAAATCAAACCCAGTAACTGTCTTTACAAGGCTGGTCATTAAACTTCTGCTTTACTACCAGAGTGTCTGCTTCTATCAAAGTATTTATAGTAGAGTTGATAACAGACGCCTCCTGCTTTTGTTTAGCTTTCTTAAAATTCCAGATGCCAGTGCAATATTTGTCAACTCCTTTGGCCTCTCAATTATTGTACAGAAGAGCTCAGGTAGACACAGCAGAGCCTGGGAAGTACCATTCCTTACCAGGAATGAGGAATGGGCTATATGTCTGCTCCTCCTCAGCCCAACCTCCCATCTTAGGCTCCTGCCACAAACCTATCTCCATCAGTGGCTTAAGCCACTATGGTAAACCACAAACAAGTGACATCATTTCCAATGAAGATGCAACAAAGAGCTGAAGGAAACCAAGGACTGATGCATATTTTTAATGGACATACTGAAATACAGCAAAATTCACCTCCCAGGGCCAAAGAATGATTCTTAGCTTGATTCTCTTATGATTTTTGCTTCATCTGGGAAGCAATGCTAGAGGTTCTGGGAAAAAGGCATTTTGTCCAAACTGTCTCGTGCTATGCAAATGTCACAGTAATTCAAACTAAGAAAAAAAAAAGGTTGAGATGGTAAAAGTCAGACCATTATTTCTTTTCCATAAAGGCAATTGAAAGAAAAATTGGTATTTTCTCAGTAAATTCATGGGCTCTAATCAAATGATTCACAGGAATAAAGTCACCATATATAGATGAATATTATAAAGAGAAAGCAAGTCATCATTGTTTTGCTATTACTAGTATTAGCTTTTCTTTCTTCCTAATGCTGTCCTACAGCTGTACACACAGACATGCTATTTATCCTAAAGAAAACAAGTTGCTCAAGGTTATTGCAGAATAAAAGGTTCAGTCTGATGGTCTGTGTTTTAACACTAATAATGGATGGCTTATCCCAGTGAGAAGCTGATAGAAAACTGGTTTCTACCTGTAGGAAGCAAGATCAGGGACAGAATTGCTTCATACACTCGGCATACGATTTTTATGACAGTTGAACACTGGGAGACAGTTAACAGTACTGCATTAACTGAGCCCTGATTCTGCTTACACGGGAACAGCACTGAAATTTCAAAGCAGGCCCAGCAGTACCATTATGGGCACRACTGGTGCTCAGGGATGAAAGACACTGTCACAGAAGCACTAACGACAAGCCCTCATAATCTGATTTTTACACTATGCCAGAAAGTATACAAGTTCCCTGTCATCTTGCTCTGTTGGCCACTGAAACATGAGAAAGGCACATTTTAGCAGTTTCTGGAGCATGTGTGTGTATGTGTGTTAAGCATAGTATGCTTCACTCTTTCTCATGCAAACAGTGCTGAAGAGAGCAAAGCAGCAAAACGGCCCTTTGTTGTTGTTGTTTTTACTTTTCCTATAGTCTCATCCTTCTCACCCTTCCATTCTACTTTCCTGGGCTTTGCCACATCATCTTTTGGCTAAAACATTCCATTCTCACAATGGAAGCCAATACACATTTCTCTTACCTCAAAATCTCCTCCTGATTCCAGGAAGGTGAATGGTAACTTTTGGGTTGTGAATTAACAAAACAATGAAATGCATGACACTCTTGGACTAAGAAAAAAAACCAACCAAAACACAAAACATAACCCACCATTAGAAAACCCCCCAGTAAAATTACATAGCCAAAACATGTTGCCTGTGACTGACATTTTCTTTTTTCATTAAGAGTGTCACAAATTATTTCCTTATGCTTCCTTTCATAATTCTGTACACAAAATACCATTACAAGGAAGGGAAGCAGCAAATAAATGAGATCTGGCATCACCTTGTCTAAAAATAAATATTTCTAACTCTATATGTAATTTTTTTCTCTGTTTCTCTCAGCTTTAAGCTGATTAGATTTCTTCAGCATCAGAGGAAGGAACCAAAAAAGAAAAAAGTCTGCTTCCTTTAGGCTGCAAGACAAAAATCTTTAAGGATCTTTATAAGCACCTGTTACTTTCTGGTTCCAAAGAAGAAGTGGTACCAAACCAGCAGGAAAGAATTATGACTCCATGAATAGCTAAAAATGGAAAGTGATAATCTAAATCAAAAAAGGTTGAGAAATATTAGGGAAAGTTCAGGTAAGATTTATGTCTAGAGAGCTAGCAATAGGAATGAGTTAAAAATATCAATCTATAAAACATCTTAAAAGAACATTTAATATAGAGCTTGTAGTAGGGATAGTTAACATCAGTTTTCACCATGATGGCAACTTGTAGTTTAAACTAGTTGTTAAATTTGTGTTAGACACATGCACACACTAAAAATTATATTTAAGTTCTGCCCTTTTCCAAATGTTAAGAACAAGTACTTGATTAACATTATGTAAATGTATTCCTATTTTGATCATGACCAAGCAGAAAATGTTCATTAAGATGCAAACACAATATGCTGAGAAAGTGTCAGTCCACCTCTTTTGCAAATTATTCATTAGGAGTCAGGCATTACATTAACACAAATTTCTACAACAATAAATACACATAGATCTGAAGCTTAATGCAGGATGAAATGATGGGAACACTCACATTTTGAGTGTTAACTTTAATATACGGTTACATAAAGTTTCAGGACTAGTGATAGCCTGATTTACATTTTGTGAAACAGTATATTAGATATGATAGAATTTTTTGGCCATTCCCCAGTAACACTATTAATTTARTCAAAAGTTTGTAAAACATTCTGATAAAAACTCCTGCCTGCTTACATTTTTATACAATAAATAATAAAACGACTACTGCTACGGTTAGAGTTTAGTCTGATGTTTACTCTCCACTGGAAAACAGAAGTCAAAATTAGTGAATATGCCTATAAAGATTAAATACACCACAATGTGCTTCTTCATAGTTTTAAATGAACATTAAAAGAAGAAAATGCCGGTTGCAGAACAGGTATTTCAAAGAAGGAGAAAAATAAGTATAGATTCTGGTTTGAAGTTTGTTCTTGTAAAAATCTTCATAGGTGTGATCAGAAAAGCCATTTCTGGCTTCATACCACATCAAAGGAGYGTACATATATGCTTTTTAAAGCGGTTCCAAAAGGATGGCACTAAGTTTTCATGTTTGGCCAACATAAAGTAGTGGTTCTTTCCCTGCTCCTTCCTCCAGCTACCCTCCCAAATTCCACAACTGGGAACAGTAATCAGAGGGAATGTACCTTGTTAGAACTTTATTCTTTCCAAAAGAAATCTGAGTTTCTGATCACTCAAAGTGCTTGATTAGGTCCCTCACCATCTTCGTAGCCTTCCTTTGGCCTCTTTCTAACAACATCCTTCTTATATTTTGGCACTCAACTGTGTTACTAAAAACATCTCTCCAAGTCTACAGTGATTCTTTTTTCCCCTTTCAGAGTACCACAAAGGGCTGGAATGTTGCAACAGAGCTGTTTTTTCCTCCCTGGAATCTGCTCTTGTTTCTTCTCTTTCACTTCTGTGAATTACACCACACTTTAACTACCAAATTTAGAAATTAGTGCAACTACTTAGTAAATTAATATCATTCTCAAAGCTTGAATTCCTAGCAAGGAGATTATTTTTAATGTTGAACAGGGACTTTTTCATAGAAATAGTGAGAAAGAGTAGCATTGCTGATACCAAGAAAGTCTCATTGCATTTACCCATAGCTATTGGATTCCAAGCTAGTGTACTCCTAAAACAAAGTATTTTCTATATGAAAGATCTTTAAAAGTAGAGAAAAAGAAAAATATTTCTAAAAAGTACTTAACTAGTATAGACTGGTCCTTAATGTGAACATCATAATGTGACTATCTAGATTGTTCTAGTCCATGGTGGTGCTTTCTTGCATCTTTGGAGTTTCTGGAATGACCACAATCACCATACCTACCATGAAACCAGCATGCCTCCAGAATTTCTGGATTTAAACTCCCAAAACTCCTTTGAGACTGGAAAATATATCTTTCTGTTTTATAAACATGGAAGCATAGCACAAAGAAGCTGTTTGCCCGTAAGTGCACACACAGAGCTGCCAGCCCAGAATTCAAAGCCAGACTGCACAAATCCTGGGCTCAGACCTTAATCATAGTATCTGTATCATAGTTCTCTGCAGCCCCAACTGACCCAAAAGAGTAGCTGATATTTCAAGAAGAGTGTCCTGAAATCTTATTCAGGTTTGTTTCTCTGAAGAAAGACTTCAGCTGCACATGAGAACGCACATTTTATCTTCTACTTCTTCACCAGAATGTTTTGTCAAATAGCTAGATAGGATTTATTTTGCTGCAGTATCACCTTATGCCCTACTTTGCTACTAATGCAGTTGTCTAATATGCATTAAATTACCTGTTTGGGCACTTGACACTGAGGTAGCTGGATTAAAAGGACATACTGTGTTAGGTTTGAATCTTGCATACTGCAGAGGGTCAAGATAGCAATGAATTATCTACTCAGTGTAGATAATTCAATTACACTATAGCATTATGTACAACACCTTATCAAAATCTGTTAAGTCACCAGTGTCCTTTGAGAATGATAACAGACACACAACTACCAGGAAAACAAAAATCAGCCATCAAAAGTTTACCTTTCCCTACTCATTTCTCTGGTGTATATCAAATTACACAAAATTATATACCTGGGGAAAAAACATCAGGTGAGCAAGTATTCAGACCCTGCAGTATCAGGTTTGACAAGAAATGACACTTCCCAAACTAATTACAGTTTTAGAGAACTCTGCTTAGTTAAACTTAACTGTTGTAATTAGGCCCCTTGAGAAAAAAAGGGTAGCTGGCTTTCAGAGTATACTAACATGGGACCAAGCTGCCAGTACCTGTATAAAGACACAGAAAGATTGTTGCATACCTGTTCGTGAAGGGTACTCCACCAAGAACAAAGTTTATTCAACAAAATTTAAAATTTTAATTATCAGACTTATCTTACCTAGACATCTTGTAGTTTGCCCTGAGTATAAGGCCCAAGATATCAGTGGTACCATCCTGCGCTGCAATTAGACGTTTATCCATCAATTATGGGAGAATTCATCCTCATATTTTAGTTCGACCAACACAGTTTCCATGTGCAAAAATGGGGTATCAGACTACATCAAATACACAGTTGCAACTGTACACACATCGAATTCATGTACTTTGATGTATTTTTCTGAGTGCCCCTTGAGACTTGCAAGTTCTGCAAGGTCTGGCCCCATGTGATGTTTGTTGCTCTTCATCAGTAATGATTTAGTAGAGTAGGTGAAAGAAGCTCTGGCAGATCCATTCAAGATGTGTTCCCCCTCCCCTCCAATACAAGTACTAATTATGTAGTGATTATTTAGGTACTTTTAATTGGGGAGTATACAACTATTAGAGGTGAACATTCTCTATGAAAGTGAATTTATTTAGCTTTTTAAAAGAAGGAGCTTTATTTTCTTGAAAAAAGTCCTTGTTAGGTGAAAGTAATGCCAAAATTGCAGAGGAAAATGTCAGCAGTGTTAGCCTTAAAAATAGATGCAGTACTGTGTAAGAACCCGGCTGTATTCCCCAGCTTGTTGTGGACAGCTACCAGTTTTGCAGAGGTAGGTTTGCTGACCTTTATAAGCATCCATTTTGTTAGACTGAGGCTCATTATTGCTTGGATTTTCCAGTTTGATACTCAAGTTAAGACTGACCTTAGAAGTACTGCAATCACTTCTTTGTGCCTTCGGAGATGAAAACAATTCTTTGCATCTTGCAGTTTCCATGACTGATAATATTATCTGTTCTATCACACACACATTGTGATTTTTCTTCTTGAGGGCATTGAATAAACTCATATTCTAATCATTAGATACATTTGTAAAAAGTACATTCACATACCCTTGTACATTCTCCCTTCACAGAATTAAGAACTGAATTAAGAGTTTTAATAAAAATTTTAAAACATGTCTTATACTGACCACACTGAAACCACTAGGTTTCTCCTGCTGGTTACAAGAAGAAACCATCAATCCATAATCTCATCTATCTAATGAATTATACAATATTAACTAATCAGAGTTTCATAAAATGAAATCATAGACATTTAAGGTTCTGGAAATACATGGTCTCTCTCAAATTATATATTTTATTACTCAAGATATTCCAGGTTCTAGTGATAGGAAGATAACCCACTCCTGTTCTCAGCTTCCACATTCACTACAATGCCTTAGGAGCTGCATAACCATTACAGCTTTCTCAAACAATTACTGTTCTAAGAACTTCATAATCTAAATCACTGTTTTGAAACTACACGCCCCATAGGTGGATTTTTCTTCTAATATCCTAATATTTAGAGGAATGTAGATGTTTATGACAGGTTTCTCCATTTTCAGGTTTTTCTACAATCCTGTTAGGAAACCTTTACAAATAGGAATCAACAGTCCCACGGCAGACCAAATCAATAAGATCAAGAACTATAATTTATCTACCTGAGTATCACCTTCTATACCTGGCAGTCTGCACATAATTACTCATTTGTTGTTTAAAATAAATACAGCCTTACTGGAATGAATGCCATCAATCAGCAGGCAGCCTATGCCTATACAAATCAGCCCCACTTGACTTCTAAGTATTATAGACAAATTATTTACATTAATTTTTTATTAAGGATTTAATGGTATTATAATGCACTATACAAACAAATCAGCACAACTAATATAGTTGGAAATACCACTATAAACTGTACTGAATTTCTCCAGAAGCAAAAAGAAGCTGAGCTGGCAATGTCAATGTAAAAACCAGGCCTTAGTTCACTACTATTCTCATGAGAAAATATTGTTATGACTGGTTTACTGTACATTTTAAAGTAATGGAAGATACCCCAAGGAAAACAGCAAGCATTTTAGTGCAGCCCTATTGACGCACTGAAGAGTCTGTCAATGTATTCTGGAATTTCATTAAAGTTTATAGTAAAACAAAAAGTCTCTCTTCTCATCTCATTTAGTGCAAGAGCCACCTAATTTAACTTTATAATCCAAAACTCTATTAAGAATTTAAGTGTTACTCCACAGCAAATATGATCTGAATGTTCTTATTCATCCTTTCTTCCCTCATGTCAATAGAAACAAGCATATTTCCATTTATATTCTATAATAAATTTTTAAAACTTTTTTCCACTTTTTCTAGGCAAATCAATCGTGAATATGCCAGCAGGAAAAGCTGACATTCTAGTCAAAGAAAACAACAAAATAAAGTTACAGTAGGAATCAGGAGTAACAGGCCACTCATCTATTTGCAGCAAATATCCAAAGTATCTCATTCATAGATATGTTCAAACCCAGTCACTTTGCAGTGACCAAGCAGCTCCCTACCAAGGATTTCCTGTTCACCATTGCAGTAAAATGGTATTTGTAGCCACAAACTGGAGTTGCTTCTTTCTTCCTTATTTTCCATTATGTTTCGGGRATTTTTTTCCAGAAATAACTTTAGTGATTTCTTCCGATAGTTGCTGTTTCCCTCGTGTCATATTGTTTCTTACCAATAGGTGAATCAGAGATGTTTCTTTGTTACAAGATGGGATGGGGAATTTTTTTCAAAATACTTTCTCTGGAGACTGAGGGAATCAGTTAATATGATTTTAAAAACAAGAGTCAGTAATGTGATATCTAAAGGAAATGCAGAGAAATAATGTTAGAAAATGTAGCCAGCTTCATTCAAGGGAAGGTAAAGGTAAAGGTCAGGGACATTCCCATTACCAACATATTAAAGGTGAAGATTAAACCAAAAGCACTGTCTTACAAATGCAGACACTATTTGCATCAGGCTATTTTCAGAATTTTTGTCTCTTCATTCTTGTAACCAAATGTTGAAGGCCATTCTTTGCTATTATTACCCTAAGTCAGATGAAAACCAAGTAGCATTTGACTGCAAGCACAGAGGAAAAGCTCGGTTAAGTAAGGTACACATTAGAACATCTTCAGGATCGCTAGCGCCAGTAATGAATAACAAAGTACATTTACTATCCAGATGAACACACAGCACTCGGCAGCCTCCTTTCACAGGTCAATGGGTTTTCTATAGAGCCAGTGCGGAGAAATATTTCTAAAGTACCTCCTCAAATACGCTTGTCTAAATCTGTATGTCCAACCACACAAGTAAGCTGTCAGGCCATAAATAAAGCAGACTATTTGGCAACCTATTTATTTATTTCCTCAGACATTGTTTATACTGTTGTATTTCCTTTTAAAGTGCTACAGCTGTAAAGGTATTTCAGGATATGTATGTAAGGAAGTAGTATTCAAAGCATCAACAGGTAAATTGGCTGTTCTCTTCTTCTAATGGCATTCACAGTATTCATAGACCCTACAAAGTTTTAAAGCCTGAAAAAAGACTAACATCTGGTTTGAGGGTCTTGGGTGTGAGGCGGGGGGCTTGTGTGTGGTGGTGAAAACAAGTGTGCATAAAGAATCCATGAAAACAATTTTAAGCAGGTGCAAGCAGCATCAGATACAATCCGTACACACTTCTATTTTTACTGCTGTAAAACTGAAGGCTTATTTATTAATAAGTGCAGAATTTAAAATATTTTCAGAGGCTTAAAAATAGTACAATTCCAATTATAAGTAACTGCAAGAGACTACCAGTTGCATAATGCAAAAAATCAAAAACTAAGGAAACTGTTCAAGCTAGAAAAATGCAAGATGGAAGCAATCTCAATAAGCAAGGAGGCTAAAAAAGTTATGAATCCACACAGACAGTTCAGGTCCATGTATCAGGACTTAGAAACACTACAATTCAGGCTCTCATGAACTGAGTAGGCTGCTAGTGTGCCCAAATACATGTCAACATATGCCCCATGAAGTCAGTCTTTGGATATATGAAATGTCAGATAATCAAATACAAAGCAATTCCAAGAGAAAACTTGTAAATAATGCAAAATACAGAGCATGTTAGTCTAGCAAGCCCAATTACAAGCAGTTTCACTTGAAAATGCTGATTAGAGCAAAATGTCAGGCATAAAGTACGTAAAGAAAAAGTGTGCTATAGTAATCAGGTCTAAAGATGACAAAGATGGATGCCTGCAGTTTTGTTCAAATCCTCAAAGAAAAGCTGCAATCACTTGGCCAGCTGGAGACAAATATATTTTCCTGGCTACCCAGGCTATCCAAAGAACAAGCAGTAAATCTCTCACAACTCAGACTGCAGTTCACCTTCACAACTGAAGGCCTTACAACTCAAATCTAGCAACCCAACTAATTCCCAAAACCACTGCACCTTTTGCCTAAAACCACCCCGACCTTAGTGAAACTGAAGTGCATGTCAGCCAGCTTTCYGGCTCCCTATCTTCACATACTGGGAAGAGAAAAAATGTCCATTGAATAGCTGGATAAGCAAGTTTTAGAAGAGCATCTCTACTGACTTCCCACAGAACAGTTACCATGTGAGATGCAGATGTCTGTGATAATGCAGTGAAATGTATGAAACCATTCCATAGATGACGAAACAGGGACTATGGAATAACTGACATCTAACGTTGAAGTGAAAACATAGCGGATCAATTTAGGCTTTTTCCTGAGTCCTGAACTGCAATATTCCAGCTTTTATGAGGTCTTGATTCCAGTGACTAACAACATGACAACTTCAGAGAAAGCAAAGCTAGAAATAAACATCCATCCTTGTTACTTTTCTGTTCCCTCCACCTATCACTCTTTAGCTCCTGTACCGTACACACGTTCAACCATGCTCTCCTTAGCAGTTCAATTAATAATAGTGATGAGGGGGAATCTGATCACATATGCTGAAGTTACTTTCATGGTATATTTTTTTATCTTCTTCCTGCTACCCCTACTGTGAGATCAACTTGGCAATTTCCTGTTCCAATGTCCAGCAGCAATACTTCAGCAGCCAGCTTCTACGTCCAAGTCTCTATTTTCAGAGAAATAAATGAGTGAAACAGAAAAAAACAACCACCAATATACAGATATTTATGCAATATCCCCATTCTCCACTACTCTTTCAGTCCTTATACCTCTGAGCACCAGTTTTGCTACATGGTAAAACAAGTCTCTGGTTCACTTTACCTTTGTATCGCACAAAGATTATCGAGATTTGGAACAAGCACCAAGGGAAGGAGGAGTGGGGTCTATGTCAGCACTACTGCCAGAAATAATGCATGTCAAAAAACATCCCTAAGACATCCAGAACACTGAGGAATGAATAAATAATATGTCTGGATTTTAGCCTGCTTTTCAGAAAAGCAACGTTCTTCTCAAGGCCTCTTCTCCCTTACTGTAACATTAAACATAACTTACTGGATACCTGAAAACAGAATATAACAACAGTTGTCTTAAGAAAACTAATTAAAAACAAACAAAACAAAACACAACAACTGCCCCCACTCCTCAAAAAAAAAAAATTCAAATAAAAAACCAAAACCATGATTTAAAAAAAAATTCTTATGCATTTCAGTCTATTATGACCCAGGTTTCAGCAAAAAACCTTACCAAAAACTAACTATTTCATTACATAAGTGACAAACGTTTTAATGGAAAAGTAAGCCAATTTAAYTTCTGTTTTTCAAAATGTTTGTAGCATTACTTCCTAAAATTAGAGAAACTCTAAACCAGTAACATATAGTTAAAGGAATTTTGCAGGCTACACTTATCTGAAAAGAAAAAAAGCTTTGCTCAGTGTTCCAGAAAGGGAGGAGAGCCCAGTTAGAGAGCACATTCACTAACAATATGCCCCAGGAGTTTAATTCTTAGACCTCTGTATCTAAGTGAGATAAGCATCTAATCCTGTACTAGCTGCTGATACTGTTAATGGCTCAGTTTCCAGTTCAACAAGATAATTAAGTACATGAGTATCTCCACTCACTTGTGCAAGACTAGTTACATTTTCAATGATTTGTGATTGGAAATCTCACACTTCTGGAGTTTCTTTCTCACTTTTTTCAGGGATACTACTTTTTAAAAATCTTGTATGTTGGAGATATTCACACAGCCTGTGCATCAAATAATGCTAGCAACAACATGAAAAAATGTGTTAAGACAACTTCAGGAATACACTGTATAAAAGATGAAAACAATTTGCTTGTAAAATCAGTATCATTTTGTCCATAACTAACAAAGCAGAGACAGATACTTGGTTTGTTTGTTCAAAACAAACAAACTCATCAATTTCTTGTCATAAGTACTGCTTATTTAAAGAGCAAGGCAAAAATTCACAAACTTAACACCAAGAAGTGCTATGCCTTTGACCGTTAAACATGTCAGCCAGCACCTGCTGCCTCACTGAAGAGAAAACTAGACAAGAAATAATGTAACTTAACTTCTTTCTAATTAAGAAAATCATCAAATTATATCTGCCCAATCCTAATTTGCAGCCATTTATTTCATTGGGCTGTTTTCCTTGGGTCTTAGACTCATTCACGTAAAAAACCCTATACCTTACAGTTCTTGACTGCTGACTTCTATCAGCTGTTACTCACTTCTTTTCCTCTGGAAAAATCATGTTTAAGGTTTACAAACAGCCTTAAGCAAAGTCAGGTGAGTTAGCTCTTACCAGCCTTTATCAGATGACTAAACTACCAGCCTAAAGCAGATGAGGAAGCATGTACCAAATCCCTTATCCCTTTCTGTCAAAGCAAAAGAGCAAGGGCAACAACCTCCAGCTGGGCCACAGCAGCATCTCCTGTAAGCCCAGCAAGATCCAGAGAGGGACCCCTGTCCCAGGCCTTCTCCATTAGCTACATAAGCACCCAAGACTGTTTAGTTTTACAGTTCAAGAAATCCTGGCTAGGAGTCTCAGGCTGGGAAAGAAGTCAAAGGGCATAAAGAGAAGCAATGCGTTTCCTTCCTTAAAGAAGATTGCATCTTTTCAGTACTCATCCATACCTTCTGAGGATAGCTATTGATCTCACRTATTTAGTCATTACCTTTCTCAGAGCTGAGCTTGCATTCCCCTTTTCCTAAATCAGAGCTGTAAAGTTATGACTGTCTTGTGATTTACTCCATATTTCAGCAGACTTTGTATTCTACTTTTAATGGTAGAGCTTCTCAGTGACACCTACTGTCATGTACAAGGCCCTAGAATCTTACCCTGTGTGAAAACTGAAAATTTAAAATAGCAATACAGTTCAAAGTAAATAGCATCTGGTTAATTTATAAGGCACTTGTGATACCTACATATCTATTACTACTTCTCCTCCGCCTCCACATCATTACACCTTATTGAAATAGAAACAACACTTTCATGACAGGGTTCTAGCTCTTTTGGCTAGTTCCCCACAAAGAACATCTATCTCTGTTACAGTAACTGCAACTAGAATATATGCTCTATCCTACACAAACACACCACAAAATCCTAAATACCCTACAGTGTGTATGAATCAGTATTATAGCCAGTAATACTCCATATTTCTTACCACTGAGCTATGTCACGCACAACTAAGAAAATTACACTACAGAACCTACTTGACAAGTACCTTTTTGTTATGACTCCCAATATTTAACCTATTTTCTCGTGTTTATTCTGTATTAAAATAGGAAAAAGTTTTTCCACCACACACCAAAAGTAACTTTCAGATCTCAAACTCCTTTTCTTTTGTCACCTTTTCTTGCTCAAAGCCTTGCTACATTGCTTGCTACTGTAAAGGAATGTTAGAAATGTTGACTAATCAAACTAATACTAACGGAAAAAAGTTTTACATTAAGGAATATTTTCCATATTCTTCTGGTTACTTTCACCTGGAGTAACCTCCTACAGCAGGCAGCACTCCCCACCTGGAGTGCTGTGTTCAGCTCTGGGGTCCCCAGCACAGGAAGAACATTAACCTGTTGGAACACATCCAGAGGAGGCCACCATGATGATTAGAGGGATGGTGCACTTCTCTTACGAGGAAAGGCTGAGAAGGGGGATTGTTCAGCCTGCAGAAGAGAAGCCTTCAGGGTCACCTAACTGCAGCTGTCCAGCACCTGAAGGGAGCCTACAGGAAAGACGGACAGAGAATTTTTACAAGGAGATGTAGTGACAGGACAAAGGGGAATGGCTTCAAACCAAGAGTAGGTTTAGATTAGATACTAAGAAGAAATTCTTTACTGTCAGTATGGTGAGGAACTGGAATGCCACTGGTTGCCCAGAGAAGGGGTGGATGCTCCATCCCTGGAAGTGTTCAAAGGCCAGGCTGGACGTGGCTCTGAGCCAGCCTGGTCTAGTGGAAGGTGCCCCTGCCCATGGCATGAGGGTTGGAATTGGATGATTTTTGAGGTCCCTTCCAACCCAAACCATTCTGTGATTCTATGATTCTACAATTCTTGACGTCTAGGACAACAGAGAATCTAGACACTTAAGTCAACAGAAACAGATCTAATCTCCATGAAAATACCTGAACAATCTGAAAAGCTCACTAGGGAAATATGTTCTGAACTGAATGCAGTTAAAAAGATATTTCTTAAGTCTAATTTCTAAAGTCAAAAAGCCACCCAAAACTAACTGAACATATCACAGTAAGCAAGAAACTCTGTTTCATATTCACCCAAACTCCCATTTACTAAATTGCATCAAGGGAGAAAATATAATCACAGTGAATTGATTATACAATTATGATATGATTATGTTGCGTTCTCCCTCTTGGTACAATTTGGTAAATGCATGTTTATGCAAATGTTAAGCAATATTCCACAGGTAATGCAAGTTACACTTTTTATATTTTAATGGGAGTATCACTAAAAAGCAGGAGTCATGAGTGCACATTAACGTCTTACTACAGAAGATTACTTCAAATATACATGACTGGGAGAAGGGAGACACTGTCTAGATCATTACTATAACATCTTAGTAAGTTTGTGCTTATTTTAACTTATGTGTATGGTACATATTTTAATAGCCAGAAATGTAATAACAAAGGAAGACCACAAAAGTGAACATGAGAGGATGAGTTGAGTTGGTTTTAGTAGTAACAAATAGCAAAATTTGTTTTGTTAATAAGTTGGTCTGGTATACAGGCAGACTCAAATGTCCATTTTCCTCATCTCTTTGCTTCTAAAACCACAGATTTGTAAAGTCCTAAAACAAAACTAAAAAAGATATGACATCAAGTCAGACACCATAGAATAGCATGAAATCTGAAAAGCACACCTCATATTTTCAATTTCTGCTCTGAAAAGGAGGGGGGAAATAATCTGTTGGAGAGTTTTCAGGGTAACTATTTTGCAATATCCTCCTTTCCAACTACTATTAATAAGTACTTGTTCTTTGCTCACAAGTATTTCTTTCCTGTACTAATTAAAACCATATTCTAGTCTAGTCAACAAAGGCTTAAACACTCTTCAGATGAACTGTGTTCATCTTCACCCCTTTCTCCTGTTTCTTCCCTGGGCAGTCCTTATTTAAACTATACAACATAATATCAGAGCTATGAATCCTTAAGTTTTTTATAAAGGGGACCCCATGTCACAGCACAATGTGTTCTTAAGTGATCCCAACATTACACATCCAGCAGTTAGTTTCAACAGCTTAACTAATGTCACAGAATCATAGAAAGGTTTGGGTCAGAAGGGAGCTTAACAATTATTCAGGTACTACTCTCTGCCATGGACAGGGACAGCAATAGCTTCCACTAGACCACGTTGCTCAGTTCTAAATAAAATTTTAAGTCGCAACTACTTAGCTAACCAACAAGTATGTTTGTATTGCAACGTAAAAATATGGAAGAGAAAGCTTTTATATTCTATTTATCTTTCCATTTATAATGTAGAATGAAATCCAGATATTCTGCACTTTTAAACCTTTAATGAACAAAAATTTAACTTGATTTTAAATATTTTGGTCAGACTTCACCAATGCTGATTAGAAAGATACAGATTCTGAATTGTAAAATGATTCCTCACGTGTTTAGTAACACCCTGAACGAGGGTGTGTAAGGTTTAAAAGCTGTTCTCGTTCACATTCTCCTGCAGGCAAAATCACACTCTGGAATGTCTGAAAGCAATGGTAATTGAACACTGGAGTTGTTAAACAGTTGTATTTCCATAACCTAAAAAACCCAAAAATGCTCCCCCCAAAAATAATAGGAGGCTATGGAAGTCTTAGAGGCACAAACAGGAATGGGATACATAAAGACATATTTTCCCAAGGGAGACAATCTGATATGCTGGAGTAGCGGCCTGCAGGGAGACGCCTCAGAAAACAGAAAATGCTGCATAAACAGAACACAGGGATAGAAGGTTCCATCCAACACAATAACTCAGGCCCATCTATGCTTTCAGTATTTAAATCTAATCGTAACAGTTTTCTCAATGGCAATAACTTCTCTCTGAGCAACCCCCTCCACTTGCAAATTAGGCTGGGTAAGATAGGATTTGTCTCTTATTAATCAATGTTTCACCACTTAACAGAGACATTTAAATTCTATGTTTAAAGATTGCTTTCAATGGATGTTTATCAATTATATATTCTTTGCTAAAACAAAAGACCACAAGCCAATCTCAAAAGACTTTTGATCTGTAAAACGGAGCCTGGGAAACCAGTCATGAAAAGTCCATTTTGAAATCTAGCAAAAATGAAAACAAAGAACAGAAAAAATTATGCTCTTTTATACAAGTATCTGCAGAATTGTGACAGATGATGGAGCCTGCACAATCTAAAATCCCGCATTGCTCAAAAAATCTGTAACTTTGCTGTGATGTGGTCTTATATACTTTATAGAAATTGAGGAATTTCACCTGGGCTTGGAGGTAAAGAAAAATTGAAGTGAAAGATCATATTTTCCAGCGTACTGCCTCTGAAAATGGTGTTTAAGAATTCTGCTTCAGTGACATTTATGTTCAGCCTGTGATACATTTGTAGCACTTAAGGAACCAGAAGAAAAATSTTTCATTTGGGTGGCACTTTTTCCAAGAGTGCCATCTACAAATTCCATTTCAAAATCTGATGCATGAGCCAAGACTTCAATGACAGAAGTTATGGCATATTTGGTTATTTCAAGTAATAACAAAAAATTTAACCATAAACCCATTTTTCWGGAATTACAGATCTATTTTTAAATATGTCCCTTGAAGTAATGTCACTTAAAAAGCCAACTTAAAACTTCTATTGCAATCTTTACCTATTACGTATTAAATGAAAACACAAAGCACCGACTTAAGAGCAGGGTTAAGTGGCACTGTCCACAAACCTTTTTAAATTACGGAAAGCAGAACAAAATCTGCTGCTAGGCCTTTGCTAGTATTTTTAATGATTTTCCTGTGTTTTCATTAATAGAGCTTTATTTATGAATTCATATTGTATTTGGAAATTCCTGACTAATGAATCTAGTCAGACACTTTATATGATGGAATTGTCAGTGATGGAATTGCCTGAATGTATCTGAGTGCCCAATCCAAAGGCCAGTGATCATGTACTGTTCTGTTCCTTCAGGCAAGAGACTCTGCTTCTGGTCTAGCCTGGAGTTCATGTCAAACCCCGAGGAATACCAGTGCAAATGGGTCCATGAGCTGGTACAAAGTCTTTTCTACCACCTGTGCCAAGCAGCTCTACCTTTGGCAGATTGGAAGGTCAGGCCCATGAGGCAGAGAATCACTTAAACCAAGATAGCAAAATCCATCTGGGAATATGAATCAGAGCTCTTTTATGAAAGAGAGGCACCGGATTTCTAAACACTTAGCTTCCATCTACTGCACTAACATTGATTGCCAACCACCACCACAGCACACCCCTCACATGGATTTATAACAGCACATTTGGAAAGGCTAAGTCGTATCACCAGGGGATTAAATTTTCTTGAATTGGTATTCCAGAAATATGACGATCAAACTCAATTACTGCCACTGAGATATGTTAATATAGAGAAGCCAGAGTAGAAAAAAGGAACAGTTCTATTATTATACAGGCTATCCCAGCAGAAAACATTTGAACTATTCAAATCAAAGTAATGGCAACTAGTTACAGTAATGGGGTTATTGAAAGTTCAATTACATTTTTAAGAGTTTTCATGAATTAAAAGTGTTACTTTTTAATTGGGGGGGAAGGGGCTATGTGGTACTGTATAGCATAATTATTATCCTCCCTTTTTAAGTAATAGGGCTTTTGTCTAGTTTTAAATTATAAAATGGGTAATCTAAACATATTTAGATTAAACTGGAGACTAGCCAAAAAAATGATTGGAAATATTTGCTTCAGCAGGGTAAAATAAAGCTTCTCTGCTGGGTAGGCTGGATGAAGGAAAATTACTTTGCAGACAGATTTGGTTAATCCGCACTTCATTTATCTCTATGTCTGGATACTCAAAATAGGGTAAATAGTAACTAATCTCATAAAATTTCTGTTCCAGTATCAATCCAAAACTCCAATTAAACTGGAGTTAAGCACAATAAATACACCAATGCAACCCTATGGTTACACAGAACTAACCATAGTTAGGATATTGCTTCACTCACTTTCAGTATCTTTACTATCTGTGATCAAGATTCACTTTTCCTATTTTGTGGCGACATAAACAATTAGCATCAGAGAGAAGAAAAAAATTAAATTTCCACCAGACATGACTAAAATATAGTGGCACTAGAACTGAAAAGCTGAATAGCCAAATTTTTCTTGTAATCAAGATCAGAGAGTCTTTGCACAGAAAGAGTCTGGTTATTAGTATTCATACAAACAATTCAGATCAGCAAAAGCTGCAGGTCAAAGCCTTCATCATCCCCCACCCACAAAATTAAAGATAGAAATCCTTCTATTTTCCATTTAAAACACATCTTTGCCAAGGTTGTATTACTTCTTAGTTTGCTATTCCCATCTGCAACATGTCAGACATCTCAATTAGATATCATAAAAACACTCTACTCCCATCAGTGTGTTTTGTAGGCAGAAGCTGGGACCAAGTGACACTCTTAAGTTCCAAGTGGATACAAACATAAATAGCACCTCCCTGTAGATCTATATGTGGACCCCAAAGCATCCTAGGAGTCAGGTTTCCAGACTCTGAACTTTAGCTGTGCATGACTGCTGTCTTTCTGAAAAGAACTCTTTGGCTCAGCTACAGTTGTCAARGAGACAGCAACTTTGATTTTCAGATCTTTAGTATATGTGATATTTCAGCCATATGTTGCGTGCATTTAAGTTCTCTACCTATTCCTCCTCTTTAAAACTGAGAGAAGTAAGAGAAACTGAATGATTTCGACATTAAAGTAAAATGCACACCATGTACTTCTCATTGTGGAGAAACATGCTTGCAATCCAGAACAACCACAAATTTAGGATACTATGAGCATACTTGATCCATGTTTTTTCCTCCATCCCAAACAGTTTCAATTATGACAAGATTTCACCTGAAAAATTAAGGCTCTATTCTTCTGATAAAGCCATGAGATGGGCTTAATCTTGCTCATTAACACAGCAAACTGCTTGTTGCACGTTACTCCTGCATTAACAATGTCTGAGAGAGGTTCCAATTCCAATCACACCATGGGTCCTGTTGGGCAGACATCAAGCTCTCCACTATCCCAATTGGTTTGTCTGTCTCTCTCCAAATTGGGACCAGCACGGTCCTTTACCACACCTTAGGAGGCACAGTAAATACAGTCTCAGCCTCGCAGCTTGGTGATGCTATAGTAAACATCAGATACACACGCTCTTCTGAAAAACACCCCCAATATCCACTGACAGAAAGGACTGAGCTGTGGTCTGGATTTCAGAAAAACAAAACAAAGGCTGCAAAATAATTCTTAACTTTTACAAAACAGTTAAATAAATAAAGCAGTGCAACTGCTCTCACACTTGGCATTACAGCCATGACTGCCTGTGTTTTCATATTTTCAACTTTAAAAAAAATGAACAGAACTATAAGCTGCTCTACTCCTCCACTATTCAACAAACCTGCATAGGTAACCAGAGAGACAAAGTGTATCCTCTCTTCTATCCCTCAGGGTGCTCAATACAGAGTCACAACTTTAGTCCAAGCAAAGAGCACTCTAACAATATTTCTTGATAAAGAGGAGAGCACTTTATAACAAGTTGGTAATTATTTTCCCAGCTGCATTCAAGCTCTTGACTTCAAAGCCAGGATACCTGACCAATAACTCTAAAAAGTTTACACCTGAAGCAACAATAGACAGCAACTTGATTTGCTGTGGGAACAATTCTTAAAATTCAAAATAGATCACTTTCTCCTACATACATATAAATGCAGTGTAAAGCAGCTGCTACAATGACTTGTTTCCAATGTAGAGATACTACCACAAGGCCTTCCAATCTCTAACGTGAGACAATACCAGCTATGGAACAGAAATACAAGCTACAAACCACTCTACCTCCAGCTTAAGCACATCACAAACAAAAATCAGAATACTGAGGCAGGAAATTAACTGTTGCTCTCTGCTCAAGAAGAAATTACATTTCAAATATTTAAGGTAGTCAAACAACAGAAGTATGACTTTTCAATTGTAAAATCCAACAAGCTTGAGTACTTTCTCAAGGAAAAAATTGGGGAAACAGTTTTCCCTAAGGAAATACAAAGAAAAAAAGCAAAACCTGAGAGATAAAAGTGTGAGCTGCTTTCTCTTCCTCTATACAACTGCAAGAAATAAAGAAACATGTTATCTTACTGTGATTTATTCCACCAGCACACTAAGAATGTAATCTAGCACTCATCCTGAAACATGTTCTATCACGTTTCATACTGTTATAACACTAGAAATTATGCAGTATTTCAAATAAATACTAAATTCACACGCATTTAAACGTTGTCCGAATGCCAGTCAGACCTTCAAAATTAAGATCTGGGTTTTTTCCTGATTTGCCTTCTATAAAGAAATCCTTCTGAATCCCTGAGTATGATGTGGACAAACCTGAAAACAGCTGAAAAATAAAAGCAGCACATTTGCACAAATATGGTTCCATGTCAGTTAAACTTTAGTTTGGATTGGAACTAGAAACTCCACCTTACATATATTCACAGTATTTGATAGATGGTAGATGCTAGATTTTCCTACCAGTAATATAAATCAGTAAAAATTGCAAGTATCAACTTTTCAAAAGAGTTTGGGGGTTTTAGCTATACCATCATCTCCATACCATAAAAACTCTGTATTTTGATTACAAACTAAGTTGCTACTATCTAGCAAATAAATTGAAACCAAATATTTGTTGGCATTTTTAGTTTGGAAATAATACGATAAATTCCCTGCTTTCAATTTCATAAAATGCTGGTGTTATCAGAGTTTTATCTACAATTTGATTTCAGTAAAAATTGGGAAATGTCAGAACATGGCATCTTGCTAACACAACCAGCCACTTCAGCCGTACCTGCAGCTGCATAAGCAATCACAAACAGCATCATCTGATGGGTCAGGACGGCAAAACAGAGGAAAAACAATGAAGTGCATGGCCGGGAGGAGCCTGCTACTGAAACACTCCATACTCTTTTGTCCACATTTTAAAGTGGTTGGTGGAAAACCATGAGGGTGCAGAAGTGCCGTAAAAATGATTCAAGAATCAGAAAGGTACTTTACAATGAGACGCTTAGGGAATTCAATATGTTTAGTTTTTCAGAGAGATTGAGAAGTGAGATGATTACAGGATGTAAGTACCCTCACAGGGGAAAAATACTGCAGGGTGGTGAGGAGGGAGTATAGAGAACATATTAAGATCCAGTAGCTGTAACACTAGACCAACCATATCCAGATTTTAAAAAACTGTGGCTTTATTTTGAAATAGTGAAAGGTTCCAAACGAACAAGGGAAAAGCTCCATTTGTTGATGACATTTTCAAGCAAGATTGCATGCCTTCCTAGAAGAAATGGATTAACAAAACTTTTCCTAGGTCTGGCTTCAAATTTAAGCAACTAATGACAAACAAAAGTCTTTAATTGCCTTCTGAAGAGGCAAAAGCTATAAATCTACACAATCCTGAAGAGCTGTCAGGCACACCCTGGAGAGGATGAATGGAGATGCATCAAAGGACACATGGTATTTAAGGGAAGTAGCCCAGTGCATACATTACCTAAAGGGCTTTACTGGTTCAGACCACAGTTTCAATATGCTGTTTCTGACAAAGGCCAACTGATGTCTGGAGAAGACAAAAATAGGTCAAGCACATAGTTATACGCTCCTGATGTGTTTAACATTGTCCATCTACTTGCAGCTTAGTAGATTAATGAATTTTCAGATGAACAATTTTTTCTAAGCATTTCAATAATCATTTCATGCTGTGGCATTGTGTTCTACAGTTCACCAGTTTGTTTCAGCATTTCTGAGGCTATCAAGCAATAATTTATTTTTGATTGTTTCTTACTACTTGTATAATAAGCTCACTTTATCCATACTTAGTCTCCTACCATTCCTTTCCTGACGTTTTCCCAAGTCTGGTGAGCCTTGGTCTACTCAACCATTCCCCATATGGGAGATGCTTTGTTTCTTTAATTATTCTCAGCAGTCATAAATCTTTTCCAAGTCTGCTATAACCTTTCCCATGATGAAGGGCAAGAAAGGCCAACACAGCAGAATTTCTGCATCCAATAGAAAACAAAATATTCTCATGTGGTTCATCATTTGTTTCTAATAGCCTTCAGTATTCTACATGCATTTTTGACCATTGTTGAGAATTGATCACAAGTTTCCATAGAGATAACTTCTGCAACTCCAAGAACTGCCTCAATCAGGACAGCCAATTCAGAATTTAACATATGTAGACTTGAAATTGTTTTCTCCTAATACATTTAGATATGACAAAACTGAGTTTCACCTGCCATTACCCACTCACCTGGTATTGAGAGATTCTTCCCCTGAAAAGCTCATTACCATCAAACTATGCACAATAATCTCTAAACAAATAGAAAAGTACACATCACAAGTTCAAACAATGAATTAATGTTCAGTAAAATATGAAAGTAACAATTCTAATCAGTCTTTGAAAGATTCAGATTTCTTCCCAGCTAATTAACAAGCTAGAAAGACTTCTAGAAAATGCTGCAGATGTCATTCAGCTACCATTCAGCCCTATCTCTAAAGCATTAGAAGAAGGAGGAACCAGATGTAAATGAGGAGATACCTGCAGAGGTCACATTATGTGGTTATTTTTCAAAAGCCCACACAGGCCTCAACACTCAATGACTTGAACTCCACTACTCAAAATACTTTAAAACTGTTCCTGAGCAACAGCACTTTTTAAAATTTTTTGGRTTTTTTTAAACAGACTTCTTTAGAATTTAGGTTTAAACGTACATATACACTTGAATAAAAAGCAAAAGCATTCCCTGGGTACTAGTGTATCCAGTGTGACTATATTAGAAACTTAAATCTAATTGCAGAAGGATACTACAAATAATCAGTTTCACTATTAACAACTGTCTATCCCTCACAAGACACCAAATCCCCCAGATTTAAACAAACCCTACCATGTGGCTTTATTAAAGACTGGCCAAGCAACTGGGTTTTTTTACAGTTGAAACTGTAGCTTCAAAAACGTCTACTATTTAATACGCAATGTTATAATGTTGAGACCATACAGTTTCATTCAGCATAGTGGTAAAACTGTTCTTCCTCAGTCAAAGTGCTGTGAAACCTTACGATAACAATTTCTCATGGGATGAACACAGTAACAGCACAAATGCAGCAGGGAAGGGGAGGAATATCAAATTCACTGTCCAGTTCCTATCTCATTTCAGTAAATCTGTGCCTAACTTGCCTTTGTAATTTGTATGCAACAATACATCTGTTTAGTGTTTTATGTTCTCCTGATAACACCACTCTCTGCAAGAATTTATGATACACAAGAGTGCATCATGCCGAACTCATTTTGTTCCCAACCATTTGTGAAATTATTAACCAGCTGGTTTTCGTGTGCACTGGATAAGAACAACCATTTTGGACATTTAAGGTTTTCAAAACTTCAAACAGAGTTTTTTATAATGGGTTTTCTGTTTGTGTGTTTCATTGGAGGCCCATTTTCCTGGCATAAATGGTTCATGCAGACATGACTACAATTATATTATTTGTTGATTTAATGTTCAATTTACATTGTGTGGTTTTCAAAACAGAAAAATCTGTCCAGAGACTGTAAATTTAAACATCTCTTAGAGTTACTTAGACCTAGTGAGGTCCTATTCTTCCCTAAAGCCAAGCTTGCACAGACTCTTGGCATCTTTCAGTTGTCTATCCTCACCCTGCACGTTGTTATGTCTAAAAATACAGTAATTGTATTACTGCATTTACAGTGCTGTAAGTTTGAGTGGCAAGGCTAAATTAGCTTAAGATGGTATTTGTTACAGAAACTCATTTCCACTGAGGGATTATGAACACTTTGCCATGTTCTGAAGCAACAGGTTTATGACAGTACATGTCATAACTGTTTTGGTCTGATTGTTAGTTTGTTAGAAGAGTTTTGATTTAATTGTTACTTTATATATATATAAGTATGTTAATTAACTGTTGTTACTGTTATACAAGTTCTGGTCTAATTGTCAGTTAACTGTTGTTATCTACTAGATACGTGTTTAAATGCTATTATTACTCCCTTTAGTTCAATTGTAACCTTTAATTGTATCCTAAGGGTTGAGTCAGTTAAATGGTTAAGCAGTTCAATTACCTGTTGTTACTTAGTATAAGTACATTCAATTGTTATTAWCATTTGAGCCAGTTGAAGGGTTAGGTTATGTTACAATGGRGAAAAGCAAGAGTAGTATATAAAGGCATCGTGCAGGCGTGGGCTTTATTGATGAGACAGGGTGCTCTAGAAGATTCTAAAGATTGACATCATCACCATGACACCATCTCATACGTCATCGAGAAAAACCAAGATTGGACAGCGGAACCAGCCACTAGAATCAATCCCTAGACAAATGATTGGTCCAGAATGCACCTGCAAACTAACCAATGACAACGGACCTTTGCACATTCAAATGAGGCATCAAGAGTGCTCTGACCAATCGGAGAACGAGCCAAAGGTTATATAAACTGCTCTAGGGCTTAGCACTGTGTCCTCCCGAGGTGGCTTGCTCACCCRGGGAGCACCCAGCGCAGCACCACGCTCTTACAAGTATCTCTGCCTTGTCGTGCTTGGCAGTGGGGCTACTCCCCTCTGCACGTCCCCGTTGCTGCTCTTTAATAAACCAATTTCTAGAATTGGCAACTTTGTCGGAGTGTTTCTGACAGTACAGACAAAAGGACGAGTGAGACTGCAAAAGCACCAAAAATTCTACACTGTTACTCTGACCTTCTGTACTGCCTTTGTTTCCAGAACTAAACTTCAGAAAAAAATCACCCCAAGACTTTGTGTATGTTTTCTTACAAAATATTTCACCYCCTTTTTTCCAGAGAAAGAGAAAAGCTCTCATTAATGGTAACTCCTGACTTTATTAAACTTAAAACATTTTTAGAGTAACAGTAAGGCTTTGCAACAACCCTAACACAGTTATCACAGGGAATAATTAATACACAGCAGCTTTTAAATTCAYAATCTGGCAAAGGGAGCAGGAGAGAAGTAGAAATTGTCTCTTGTTCTAAGTGAGGTAAGTTTTCTTATATTTATCATTAATTGAGAAACCTAGAGTTGCACTAACAAGAAGTGTGTTCATCGGTTGGCCTGTGATAAGGGGAGCACCAGGCCAAAAACAAACCACAAAAATTTGTATTCATTCATACAGGATTATTCAATATCTCTTCTCTCCCATCACTTTATTCTGGAGCAAGTTGGCAGTATGCTTCCATGAATCACATGTACAAAGGTCTGCTATCCATTCACTCAGATGTCAGTGAAGTATTCCATTTGCAGTATCTCATAAGGGATTTTTAGTGAAGTCCCTCCCCAACTAGTTCACAAATTCTAGTAACAGAAATACTGCTGCAAGTTTTCCACTTAAACATAAGGCCATATATTGTCATTAGGAAAGGAACAGTTAAAATATGACCAATTTCAGTTCTGTGGCTTCAGATCAATACAGCAAGTCCTCAAGGAAGAAATAAGACTCCTCGAAAGACTACATTTCATATTTACAGACATGGGGGGGATAAAAAAAATATGGGAAAAAAATCAATATATGAGAGGTTGTTTTCAAGAATGTTATGAAATGTTATCATCTTACAAGCAATTTTACATGCCTTTTCTGTTACCAGCATCATTTACAGTATGCTGCTCTCCTAAGTTGATTTTATTTAACTTACTGCTGAGTAAGTGGTATTCAAGCTGCTCACAGGAAGAAGCCATGGAAGTGTCAAAAACAGGTTGAATTCCTGAAATAGCCAGTGAGCTCCTAAGGCTGACAGACTACTGCTTATTTAAGGAATAGAATAATAAGCATAACACATTTGTCCATATACACACGAAACACTGAAAAGTGTTTCATGGTATGATTTTACTGAGGTACTGTGCAGGAATTATACGCTGTCCCCAAAACAGTCATCAGTCTTCTCAACATACGCTCTCTCCTCTGAAATGTTAGTTTAATAAGCCTACTTCCAATTAATATAGAAAGTACCTAACTCTATAAAGGTTTTATTTCAATGCATACTGAACATAGTTTATTAAATACTTAACAATCCATATGGACTAATAACTAAAAATATTTCACCAAATCCTTTAAGCCCAACTATAAAGATTCTCTCAGCACAAGGATGGCTGCAGGACTTCAAGGGAAGAAATTTCTCTGTATTTTGTGTGAAGTACAATGGAACAAAAGGCACAGAAAGAGGACCTGTAAATCTCTTTTTGTGGTAACTTCAGGATAACACACATCATGAACAGACTCATGATTAAATCTACATCATAAATGCAGCACTTCAGAAACCTAAGTGAGCAGAGGAACAAATACCTGGGCAGTAACAGGCCTATAGAAGCCAAGTTCATGTCCCCAGAGAGGCTGCAGTGGCCTGAGTAAGCATGCTGGCTCATTCAAACCTAATTCATGTAGCTTTAACAGGTTTTGGGAGACTATGCAGTTCTCTGCCAAATGACACAAGGATACCAATATAGTTTTCTCTCCATAGCAACATTTATCAAATTTTGTGAAGAAATACCAAGTTTAAACTCGACTATAAACACAAACGGTAGCTTTTTGTACACATACAAGTTTGTAAAGTCACATACCTGCAATACACTTGTGAAGGATATGAATCAAATACATATAGACTGTACTGTTTCTGTATTAGGATAGTTCTTATGGGTATTTTAAAAATTATTTTAAAAATACAAAGACTTTGTCATTTCCACCCCCCCACACATAAGCTGATCAGCTACATCCCTGTGACTGCATGGACACGGAGAGCAGAGGCAGAAGAGTTCCTGAAGGTTTCCATGCTTGATGGCCTATAGTGACCCACACCATTAGCAGTAACCTCCTGCCATCACATCATTTCTTGTATTGCTGTGAATCATCACAAGGCCCTACAGCCCCAACCTTCCTCCTGCTTCAAGTACAGACTCTTTAAAACGTGGGAAAATTACTTTGCCCAACAGATTCTGTTTTATTTGATTGTTACTCCATGTTACAAGGCTGCCCTTTATAGTCTGTAAAAATTGTTCTGTTCAGTCAGTGGTTCACAAATTAACCTGTAAAATGGCAAGAAAAGCTCAATAAAAACGTTCTTCATTCTAGCATCGTAGCCAAGGCTCACACAGCATAAAAAGGAAAATTTCCACAAAACACACAAACAAGGAAAGCCATGTGCACTTTTTTGATCCAGTGGTTGTTAGAGCACTCAAGGCAGGAGATCTTAAATTTTCATTAGAAAATGTCACTTCAGCAGTTTGCATTAGTAAATGTTCTTCTTGGACTTTCACATTAAAAAAATCCACAATAACACCCCCCCAAAAACCCCAAAAACAAACACCAAAGCCAACAATCGCTTCTACACCAACACAGAGTTTAGCTCTTTACCAACCAATCATGAAAGACAGTGTCACTGCATAGTTTTATTCCAACTGCCATAAAATAAAACCCACTAGTCACAAGCCTGCCACCAGAACTGGCAGTATGTGCATTTACTACATAAAATTCTCAAGTACAAGTTACATTGACATTTTCTGGTCATAGCAATCTCTTTATAAAAAAAAAAAAAAAAACCCAAAGTAGTCTAAAATCACTTGAAATAAGGCTGCAGATAAAACAAACAAACATGCCTACCTCAAAATCAAATTTAGAATGCTACGCATCTAGTTAATGCTTTAACTACTACCTACACAAAATTTGAGTCTGGTTCTAATTTGGAAACAACTTCATGTAATGAGCACTCTGTGATGAGTACTGGAGGTTATAGTCACAGAATGATTAGTAAGTCCTAAAGTGCAATTTAGGACGATTGTTTTAGAGCAGGCTATATTTTATTAAAAAAAAAAAAAAAAAAAAAAGAAAAAAAAAGAAGGAATCGAAGCCTAACTAACTTTTACATTTATCACTACTTCTGTCAAGGTAGCAGTGTACAATAAAACAATAGCACTAAGATATGTAATGTTTGCAACAAGCTTATTCATTGGAAATGAGCAAACTGTTACTTGTTTCCTAAAGAAATTGTTAAAGGAAAGCAGCTACACTTACCAAGAATACTTTTGGCAACTAATTCATATGCTCTTTGACATATGCTAACAGTTCTTGGATGATACATCTCCTAAAATCTTTGCATTTGGTAATAACTTAAGTGGCATACTTTTTAAGAAATGCTGGGATACTTTTAGCTACCTTTAACAGGAAGCAGTGATAAACTTAATAATTATCCTCAAATCCTTAGGTTCCTTCTACCTACAAATTGCCTAAAATCAGTCTTCTTTGCTCTGAAACCAAACCAAACACTCAAAACCTGTATGAGAGTCTCCCTGGGACAAGGACACATGACAACTCGTTAGCATACACCACATTCCCATATTCCATCTTGGACAGCAYGTAGTTGCTTAAAACCTTGTCACCACAACACATCATATACATCTATATTACATACCACAGGAAAGTTATGAAGGATGTGACTGAAACTACACAACAGAACAAGGTTAGTGAAGTTTGAAATCAATGCATTTCTGATCCTTAAATATCACAGGCTGTTTAGCTCCTCAAATTCACTGTAACTAAGATTTTGAGCAAATGAAAAAGAACAATCTTTTTATATTTTTATGTCTGTATGCAGTTAACCCCTGTCAGTTGGTAAAGCTTTAAACTACCTGGCAGTTCTGCCTGATATGTATTTGTAAGGACTAGACATTTTTCTATAGAGAAGCCAATATAGGTCACTATATAACTGTGGAACCTGTTACACCAAAGGTTGAAGGATTTTAACAGAATTTGCAGTTTGTAGGTAAGCAATTCTATCAAGGCCAGAAAACTCATTCAAATCAATTCCTGGATATCTGAGAGGATGTTCAGATAGGTTTTCTCTCGCACAGCAGTTACCTCTAGAGTGCCATCTCATGTTCATATTTACATACACATACTTAATATATATTAACTGAGAGATGTAGGAACAATCACTTTATTTCATGTTCCTGCTGCTCTATGAATACTTGACAGATTTTGTTGCTTAAGTGTCACGCTGTCAGACGTTTAGCAGGTTTTCTCATACTTAAAAAGCACATGATGTGTTATTTTTGTTTCCATATTGTTTTAAGATGGTATAATGAGAACAAGCAAGTCTAAAAAAAGTCTACCATTTTCCTAGATTCATTCTTGAAAACTAAAATTTCAATCTCAATTAAGATTTAAAACGTTTTCTCATCATTTCCATCAAAACAACTATCTTGTATGAATATTTTATAGCAGCAGTATAAGAAATTTATTACATACCATTACTTATTACAAAACAATACGTGCTTTCAACTGCAACCTTGACACAAGCTTCCACCCCCCAAAGTGTGCACATATTTAAAACTTCTACGTAATCACCACTAATGCTTCTTAGTCATTCAGTTTCCAAGGGCTTTTTATTATGGATTAGAAAAAGAAAAAAAAAAAAAACCAAACATCTTTCAATATCTTCATTACTCCTTCACACTTTGTTTTCTTTAAACTTGATATGTGAATAATTTATAATCTATTTCTTCTTAATTCTCATATTAAGACTGCCTTGCCATCTGCACTATGCAATCACACTTAAGTTAGCACATAAAAATCCATAGAAACGATGCTTTGGGTTGCTCCAGCAACCACAAATGTTTAGAAAAATGCCCCTACGAGCATGTCAGCAAGACCATATTTTTCAGAGTATGGTTGGGAAGGCACAGACAGGAAAACCAGAAGAGGATACATTTAAATGTTTTGCTTCTTGATTTATCATTTCTTTGTGCTAAACCAACACCTCAGTTTTATACTGGTTTTTCACACCAGAAAGGAGAGGAGGGTTTAATGGCATAGTACAGGGTAAATGACAAAGCAATAAAAGCAAGTACATTTTCAGAGTGCTGAACTACAGTGAAGCCAGCCTTGAAAATAAGCATATTCTCCAATACTCACTGGCTTTTTGTCGGGATAGACAGACCATGGACAGCTCACAAATGCAAAAGTTGCACTGATCCTCCCATACACACCCTTTCTACTTCCCATTTACTCCCTTTAGAAGTTCATTTTTAATATTCTCCTCTATGCCTGACCACGCGCTTACAAGATAAATTTGCCCTTAGGCCAAATTCACTTAACATGCTCCAGGAACGACTAAGCAGCCTGACAAATACCCTCTACCATTCTTTAACGCGTTGGATGAGGAGATGGCTGTTCCTTCCTGTCCAGAAGCAAACATACGCCACCTCTGCAGCTCAAAGCCTAAAACATTAAATGCAACTGAAAACATGAGCATTTTAACTTCACGCTCCAAGCTCTGATTCCTGCTGGCTAAGGAGCTGGGCACAGCTTTGGCTGCCACCCTGGCTATCAGTGGGGTGATACTCTCCCACCAGAGTGCCAGGCACACTGCTGGGAGAACATTTTATGCACCCTCTGCTAACTTCAATAGCTGTGACTTCTCCAGCCCTCTTACACACCTCTATGACTGGTAGCAGTTTTACTTCATCAACCACTCCAAAATCTCTCCTCAAAATGTCAAATTTTGGAATAAATGCAGCTCCAACTGCATTTTGTGCAGGTTTTACAATTTATTAAATTGGCCATTTAATAGGTCCAAACATAAAATTCAAGATTGTACCAGACATGACAGGTCATAAACACTGCTATGTTTAAGTGTAAGCTTAGACAGGTATTTCTGGTTATTCAGCCTTTGTTTTTGGCTCAGAATGCATGTCTGTGGGACAGTTCAAGGACTAGAATAAGTATTACTAGCCCCCTAGACAGTAAGGCATTCTGATCCTTCTCATAGCAGGAAACACCTACACTACTGCATACACATTCAACACACAGACAATAAGCCCTAATTTACAAGTATAAATCAGGCAGTATGACAGAAATTTTCTAAGGTATGTTTTACAGGTTGATCAAACAAAAATATTAAACACACTCCTGTTGAAGTTAACTTTAAACCCAAAGAGACTCTGTGAAAACATTGGAGCAAGTTTTGCCTTCACTCAAACCAACTACAGCACTGCAATTAGCACACTGGATAAACAATGTAGAGAGCAAAGGGAGGAACACCCAGAAGTATTTAAAAAATAAAATTTGTTTTGATAAAAATAGAAAGACAGTAAAGTTACAAAATATTCCAACTCCTACTAAATTCTCATACACCAAAAGGTCCTTTTTTTTACATGAACAGTCTTGAAAAAGAAAATATACATCTACTCTTGAAATACTATCTTTCTAAGTGAAATGGAGTTCAAAAACATAGTCCAATCCCACTATACACAGTTTGAAGTCATCACATTGGACAGCAAGATCTAATCACTTCCTCATAAAACAGCAAACTATTTATTAGGTACTTATCTTCAAAAGCTTGCCTTGTTGGCAGAATCAACAAAGTTAATACAGAATAGTTAATCTGCCTAACAACCTATTAAAACAGACTAAATTATGCTCAGATAAGGAGATGGGCTTTGTAAGGGTCTTTTGTTTCACTTAAATTTAAAAAAAGGAAAAAAAAAAAAAAGCGGGGCAAACTATAAGATATTCAATATTCCCAAAGGCATTAATTTGATTAAGAAAAAGCATTTTAGTGCTATAGTCATCTCAGTTCATAGGATAACATAACAAGAATAGTATTCAATTAAAGTATTTTGCCAGGAAACTATCTTTTCACACTTTTAAGAGTGCACACTGCTGAAGGTTTACTGACAAATGAGATGCTGAAAAATCTTGGCTCTGAAGTTCTCACTGGGAATGCAGCTGAAATAGGATTCTACCTACGAAATACTTCATTCAACACCAGCATACAAAAAACCTGACATTATGGCTTTGTTTCAAAAAATACAGATCCTTATACAAGCTATTTTGTGTGCCAGGTACAAAACCACATCTTCAGAAAGTGATCATATGCTTGTACTCAAGAGTGTTTTGGTCAGTAGACAAGGTGTAGTATTTTCGTCCTTCAGCATGGGAATAAAACCCTGTGAGATATTAGTGTTACCACAGACAATGGAAGGGCATGGCTGGACTCAGCTTTTGTAAAAATCAATCCCCATTTCTTGAAGGAATAAAAACTTTTAAATTAGATCTTCCAAAAAAAATCTTTTCCTGAATTTATGTCTGTCATTCAAATGCTAAAGGAGCCAAAATCTTAGAGTGCTTTGTTTTGTTATGGAGACAATTTTTTGTCTATTTAATGCGTCAGAATAAGATTCTGTCATTTCCACATCCTATCTTTTCACTTCTACTATAAATTTGTAAATTCTTCTTAGAAGTAGAGAAATCCTTTGCTCAGAATGAATGATCAATATCAACTCCAATATAAAATAATCAATTGTTGATTAAGGTTTTGTATATTAAAACCCATTGCAAATTCCATGTTTTGCAAAGAGACTTCTAATCCTCCAAAGCCCTCCATAGATTCGATGTAAAGAAATGCAAATATTTCAAAGAAAATACAGATATGCTATTTATCCAATCATCCTGAATATGTTCAACAACAATATATCCAGAACGAAAGATAATGGAAATATTGAACGTGGAAAGATACATAAGGAAAACAGTAAAGGGCAAAAAAAATCATTTAATTAGCATGATTTCCCTCTTCACTTTGCAGAAAGTGAGACACATAAGCATAATCTCTGTCCAACTGCTCTCATACCTTCAAGTTCCTTCATATTCTCAACAGCCTTTTTGCACCTTTTTCAAAGTGAAATGAAATGCTACTGCCTTTCAACCTGTTGTCCAAGAAAGATCAGTCCTATATTGTAACATCGGAAAATACAGACAATGAGGATGAGGAATATATACATAGGTCATACTTATACTTCATAGGATCATATACATCATAAATTTATATACTCCATACTCTCACCTATATATTTTTATGTATATTTAAAAAAAAACCAATAYAACAAAACAAGATCAACTGAGAGAAAAGCCACTACAGAAGTAAACAGAGAATATATGCATTTTAATTTAAGGAACCTAAGAACCCATCCCCACACTCTTTACAGTTTTACAGCAATTATGCACAAGGTTTGCATAAACACTTCAAAATCATCAAAAGCTGTTTTATCAAAACAGCACTTAAGTTTTACATATGTTTCAACACAAATTAGTATTCAGAATTAAACAGCAAGTTGATGAAAAAAAAGGATGTCAGCTGTCATTTTAAACTCTAACCAGATATAGAAAATGGACATGAAGAAGGAAGACAAAGATTGGACCGAAGTGGTAGAAAGGTTCTTTCCAAATACTTTTTGTAATTTAATTATCTTATTAATTCTTTCACTGCCCTAGACTTCTAGCTACTCATGATGAATTTTATCACTACCAGAAAGCTTGAATAATAATTATTATAGCAGTAATTTTATTGAAACCATGATGACACATGGGTATTGCAAAGTAAGGACAACAATAAAAAGACATGTGGATGCAGCTGGTTTTCCTGCAGACACATTTGCAAACAATACCTCTACGGTAAAGGTGTGCTCTTAATTTATAGCCACAAAAAGTTGAACTATAGCAATGAAATAAATACTTGGTAACATACAGACACTCAATATGAACCCAGTCCCCCACACTCTAGGGCGCATCCTGCAGTAACAATGATGTCCTGATTGTCAGCATATTCCTGACACAAAACCATACAAATCTGTGCAACAGGAATGCCTCCACAAGTATTGAGACTTGGTATCTTCAGCGAAGTGCCTGAACATACCAACTATAATCAGCACTAGCAGTTATTATACAGACAATTACTGATAGGAATGCCAAATGGAGGGACTTGAGTTCTCCAAAACTTAAAAGGTCAAGTGGTGAGGAACTAGGTGGTGAATAAAGAACCAGCTGAGCCAATTCCAGGAAGGAAAGAGGTTTGCTTTTCTCTCCTAAGTGGGTGGAGACTCCTCGGAATGCCACTGTTCTCAAGATGCTGGGCTTTGAACACAACTTCACAGGGCCACAAGTTTTCAGGGGAGTGCGCAAATCCAACACAACTGATGGGTTTGAGCACCACACAAAGCTGAGGGTTTGAAAAAGATAGCACCCATCTCCCGTCCCACGAGCGAGCAGGACAGATTGCAGCGAAGAGTCTGTACATACTTACGAAAGGCTGCAGCCAGCTGGCCAAATTTCAGATGCCTCTCTCAACACTGGAGTCCTTTCACTCAGTCTTTTATCTTTTATTTCCAGTTGAAAAAATAATGCAAATCCACATACTAGTACAGCTATTTTTCTACAGCATGGAACTTTCATTATGCTTGCCAGGCTAGTATTTCAGATACATAAACAGATTTCAAGCAAAGCACTTACCACTATTTTAATACTGCTTTGACAAGGTTTAAATACACTTCAGATAAGTGACAAAAACTACAGATTGCACACAGTTACACAAAAAGACGGTCTTTCGATCCATTGAAGTGATAATACATGGAGGATTCCATATGCAAAAGCCATCTATTCCCTAAAGAGAAGCAGGAATTTGAGGGAAGGCACTCATTATTAGAAGACAAGACAAGGCTGGCCAGAATAAGTCTAGCGGTGAGTGACTCATGGTTGCCAGTCAGTAGATATGGAAATTACTTGTTCATGAACTGCTCAAATGTCCCTAACGTCAACAGCCAGGGGTAATACAAAGCTGTACAAAAAAAAAGAATCCAGCTGCAAATACATCCGTTTTCTGAAATAAGGAAGAAGTAAAAATCCTAAAATGTATTTCACTTGACACGTATATAGAATCAAAAGATGCCTTGGGTTGGAACAGACTCTGAGGATCATTTAGTTCCAACATCTCTACCATGGGCAGGGACACCTTCCATTAGACCGGGTTGCTCAAAGCCCCATCCAACCTGTCACTGAACACTTCCAGGGATGGGGCATCCACAACTTCCCTTGGCAACCATGATAAACTGGACAACAATGGTTTAATCTGTTATACTAAATCCAAGATTTAAACAGTTTAACAAGGTCTATTTTGGATGGGTTTTTTAATATACATATACTAACCTCCAGGGAGAGCTAAGGAAAAAAAAAAAAGAAAATAGACAAGCAAAACAAACTGAGCACTGGCATGCCCTTATGCCATAATGTCTTAGGTGCTTTAGCACAGAGTAAATAAAGGCAAAACCAAACACAGTTTTTTCTCATTTCCAGTAGTGTTACCACTTTTCCTTTTAGAGTGCTAAGCACAGTACCAAAACCTGCCAGGTATTTCATTATTGAAATAATCCAATCTCTCTTCCTAAGTAGAAAACAATGATATGGAAGAACAGGATGTAGAACTCCTTTGAACACTTTCTCCTGAGGATGTCAGGCTTAAACTCACAGCTAACCTACCTCTTAGCTATCATTACCAATTTTGTAATATTGCATTAATTCACAATGAAGAACATGGTACTTCCATTTTTTTGGCTGTCCAACAAGCCTTTTCTGTCCTAAAGAGGTGACTCCAAACGTGTCTCTTTCCAGGATTTCCCTAGAGGATGGTATTGTAGTTCTATGTGCTCTTCAACTTCAATTTGTGCCTTACAAAGTAACATAGATAGATATGTACCGGCCCAAATCTGGCTTTTTCAATGGAGAATCTAGAAGGATAGAGTGCCTTACCTGGTGATTACTTCATCCACCACTGCCCATGGCTGGAGGGACTGGAGGCCCTTTTATCTGATTTCTCCAGTCCATTTCATCTCTCAGAACGGCCCTCAAAACATCTCTGACAAAAATATCCCCCTGCCAGATAACTCTTCAGCACAGCATCTGCTATTAGAAGCGAAGGCACAGCTCTCAGCACATCACCAGTTCTCCAAGTGATTTCACTAAAAGCATGATGCCTGCAAACTAGGTCTAACAATACTAAAGTTTCTCGCACACAGCCTTTCAGAAGGGGAAAGATATTTTAAAAAATTATGCCTCTTATTTCCTCTGTAAGAACCAGCTGTGGGGGTGCCAGTGAAAAGGGGTGATAAGTCACAAAGCCCATCAGCAAGTCTGAGCTGCCTGGGTGTGTGTTTGGAAACATGCACAGTTCTGTACTGGTAAAAGTTCAAACATCACCAATTTCACAGAAAATACAACAGCTGCAACATTTATTCCCTAGAAAGTTATAAAGAAATATAAAAACACAAACAGCAATATAATAAAAAATAAAATCAGAATTCGTACAATTGCTCTATGTCACGCTTTTCAATGGGAAGTACAATTGCAGTAGGGGAGTACTTTAAAATTTATTCTGCAACTGTCTGGAACAACCAGAGGCATGGCAAAAGGGAAAGGTAAGAGAGAACCAAGTGAAAAAACCAGCAAGACGAAGTGGAAGAAAGTTCGACTGGATGGAGATTTACCAAGGAAGCAGCATGACAATTCTTATTCCAGGAAACCCAGTATACAATAAACCAGCTTCTGAAGGAATGCCTTAGGCTACTCAGCAGCAAATAAGAACTACTGAGCAACAGGGTAATATTTTAAAGAAATGCTAGGAAATTATTTGCATAGCTGTGTGTGGCCAGACCTCCCAACAATCACAAATTTCTCTTTATAAATGATGTTCAGTTATAAATAACAATATACTAAGGAAGCATGCATGCTATATTAGAACAGATAATTTCAGAAGTTTTCTGAGAGATATTCCAAACTCATGAAACAGGCAGGCCTACCAACAGGAGATTTTTTATATCTAAATGAAGGAAACATGAGATGCCTTTCATTTCATCATCCCAAAAAAGCAGAAAATCTTATATTTCCATAAAGCATAAGATTTAATCTTTGGGAAGTTAAACCTTTTAATTTCAAAGGAACAGTGGTTTATGAGGTGCTTGCATGGTGATTAGAAAGACACTACCCCAGCAAGGGCCACAGGTGCTAAGAAACTACTCTAAATTTTTTTTTAATCTGGCAAACAATCATCAACTCAATTTTCTTCCCTGAGCTTAGGAAAAGAGCTTTAGCCTTTTATTATATATAAATATTATATAAATATATTTATATTATATATTTATATAAATAATATATATAAAATATATATTTTATATATATAGCCTATTTAAGTATTTTTAAACAAACAGAAAATTGAAAAAGTAAAATATTAAGGCTTTCTTTTAAATGACAGACTTCTATATGCTGAATTCAAGGTGCTGAATTAAGAGACATGAGCCATAATTTTGTTAATCATTTAACAGAAGAAACACTGCCACACTACAGCTAAGAAGTATTTCAATATGATCTGAAGCAGGTTCAATCCTTGCTTTCCCTGCTATGGTATGTTATGCTTTTCAGACATAGACTTTTTCCAAATTGAATATTTAAACATTACTGAAGAGCTACAAAGTAGCATTATTACTTCATTTTCACCCCACCAAAGAGCAAGCCTTCTCCATCTACTATCCTCACCTTCTCTGATCAATCCCACAGACTTGAACCCTTGAAGGAGGCACTGTCTTCTCCCACTTCCCTGGTCAAACCTGAAGCGCTTCTAGTGCTTGGTGTTGTAAAACACAATTATTTTAACAGAAGAAATAGAACACATATAAACTTCCCTCTTCTTCCTCCCCACCAATAAACTACAAAATCTTGGGGAGAGAAGACGGGGTGGATTACATCCAACTGGATCGTTTTTTTGATCCAACTCACCACAAATACTAATGGCACTGCAGGAGATGGCATGGTATGTGTTTAATGCTAGGTTAATTTATACCGAAGGCAGAGCTGCACCCAGTAGGCTTCCAAAAGCCAAAAGGGACAGTCAGACATTACTTCTGTTCCAGGAATGACAGTGAAACCTCAACATCTGCCTTTCATGTGTAATATTCTTTACTAGGGCTGTGCATTCCTAGAGCTAATGGGCAGGTACCCATACCAGGCTTAAGCAAAAACATTAAAGTTCTCACTGGCAATTAGGGACAGCTTAGTCTGGAGAGAATGCTAATTTAACATGTAAACCTGAAAATAATATGAAATATTAATAGCCGTATGTACAAATCTCACGAAGAAAAAGTATTTTTGTAAATAGAACAGTAAAACTGTTCTCACTCTGCTTGTGATCTCACCACTACAAACTACTCGTAAAGAGCTGCAAGGAAGTTCAAATTAATATTTTGATTTATTTTGTTTTTAATTAGGAAGTTATCTTTCACATGATGAAGAAGCCCACAGGTTTACAAATACCTTTTTAAAGGATCATAATAATTTCATCGATGAGACAAAAAGCAGCAGCAGCATTTGTGATGGTCATTTGCTTATATCTCCTGTACTTCTCAACTTAGAAAAGTTTACCAGGGTGACTGAGTTTACCTACATAAAGTCTAACAGGAAAAAAAGGGGTTCTCACTCCGTTTTTCATCCAGAAACATGCTCCAATTTCACCTTATAGGCAAGACATTTTAAGTTGTTAAACTGAAACTAAGCCCCCCAACTGTTCAGTACAGAATCTGGAGTTCCTCATATGTGAGGGAATTGGATAAAGCCCTTTCTATCAGAAAGTATAGTTGGAATATTTTTAGAACTGCTGATAAGACTGCACAGTTATTTTATTTGCTATCAAATCTGAAGTAATTTGGTTTTCCTAGTCAATGCCTAACTCTTACAAGTACTTTCCAAGATGACAGTTTATCATATGATATATCAATGCAAACATGTGGCACAGCTCAAAACCCAGTCCCCAAATGATGTGCAAAGAGACTTTTGACATAAAGCACCCGCTGAAACACAGCTGAAAGACCCACAGAGCTACTCTGTCCCTACCCTCAAATCCTAGTATCACTTCACACACACCCCACACCATTCTTTAGGGGGCAGGGAGAAATATTGGTCTTCAAGTGCATCAGGCCGGTTAATTACTTTGATTTGGAGAAAACCATTCTCTGCATTACAGCTCAGTAGAAATATTACCAACCATGATGGTAAAAAAATAGCCATAATGAAACCTTAATATTTGCTAGTCATCAAATACATACCAAACATGTAGAAAGGGAGACATTCAGAGAGCTAGAAGCTTTTTAACAAAGCATACTCTCACACTAAAAAATGGAACCGGACTTCAAAGTTGCTGCAGAAAGCCCTTTTCCCTTCCTTCCACAGGTTTTGGAGAATCACCAGAAAGTCACACGCAAAGCAAACCTTTCCATCTTACTTTTAAGAAACTTTACAATAGTTTCCCCTTCTCCTTAAGAAATAAAATCAGGAGAAAATAGTAATTAGATTCTTGTCCCAAAGCAATATGAGCTGCGTGAGTATTTTAATCCTCTAAACATGTAACTTAAACATGTCCATTGCATGTATATTAAAGAGGAAGAAGTTTTACAGCAAAATTCTTTATTCTCACATGCATTATGTTATTTCTTTCTTGCCAAGATGCAGATTTCCCTAAAGTAACACACACTGTCAGCAACAGAGGCACTTAAGCCATGGGTATGAACCACTTTAAAGGAGATATATACAAAATACCACGGAACCTCCATGACTATGCCAACACCTGCTTGATTTATCATCCAATTTCATTCATTTTCTTCTTCAAATGTTTGTTTACAGTTACTGAGACCCTGCAAAAAAATGCCTTGATTACAATTGGTAGGAACTTTCAGTTGAAAAGTATGCACAGTAAGGGCCTCTCTCAACTCAAGCACACAACCACTGCAGTTTCCAGGGTCCTAATCTCTACTATCCAGTTCAGAGACAGTGAAGTGGAAAAGAAATGCTGTGAAGTAAAATCCCAATGGCATTCATTCAGCTCAACATTACATTATGCTGACCCTGTTAAAAACTCATTGTTAAACTTCCCATGTCACTCACATCCATTTCTAATGTTAACACCAGAAGGTACGCGATGTGTACTACTCTTCCTACAAACTTAGACTATTAACTATTGTTAGTAGTCTAAATATCTTAGTACAGTCGAATAATATGGGAACGCAAATCCACAATGTCTGCAAACCAGCCCCTGCTCTTGTATACACCAGAAGTTCAGTGCTGTTTTTACAACTCCTAGGCACCACAAACTAGGTTCAGAACGGTGTTTTTTCACATCCTTGAGACCCTTAATTAAGTAATGCAAAATCTTCACAACTTCTACTGCCCTACGTACAACAGACAAAGTAGTATGATGTTACCTGCCAGACAGATTTTACTCTAAAAATATCCTTTTAAAGCAGGAAAAGAAAAAGCAATTTTACACAAGAGATTTCTAGTTCATCGCTATTCTGTTAAGCACAGCTCAGTAACAGTTAGGAAATCACTAACTACACTCAGGAAATGCAGAAAATAACACCCTACATTCAACGAGAGTAAAACAAATTACTCATTTGTCATTAAGAGCAACGTCTTAAGCTTTCTCTTCTTCACACCGTGCTTTCCATTCCAATGCCACGCGTTAGTAAAACGTCTGAATTAGGAATCAGATGTGCAGAAGATGGTAATTCGCTGCAGCAGCAGCGGCACCAGACTCAGTTTGGGCACCAGAGCAGCTCCTCTTGTCCCTGGCCAGGTGCCTGCCAGGAGGCACAGGTCGGCCGGCCGCTGCTCCCCATAGCTGGGAGGACCTGACAAAAGCCGATGAGACACCACAGAAACGTTTGTCTTCCCAGCGCTGACCGCTCACAGGTCTCCCGACCTGGCAGAACCACAAACAAACGAACTCAGAGGCCAAGGCTGCCGCGGACAGCCCCTTCTGCAGCGTGCCCGGCCCGCGCTCATCGGGTCCCGCAGCGCCGGGGGCACGGCAGCGCACGGAGCCGCGGGAGCAGCGCCCGCCGGGGCTCCCCCGGCCCGGGGGCTCCGCCAGCCCCGGCGCTGCCGCCCCCTGCGCCTCGCCCCGGCCGCGCCCGCCGCCGCTCACCCAGCTTGCCGCGGGACTCCTCCAGCTTCTGGATCTGGTTCTCCAGGAACAGCACGGCCACCCCGAAGACCAGCACCGCCAGCAGCTGCAACTTGGGCGGCAGCATAATCCTGAGCAGCCCCATGAGCAGCAGCAGCAGCGCCGCCCGCCCGGGATCACGACATAACGCGGGGCCCGGCCCGCGGGGGCCGGCGGCAGCCGCAGGGACGGCGCGGGCGAGGAGGGACGGAGGGAGCGCGGCCGGGGGCGCGGACAGGGCCCGGCGCCACCGCTCTCACATCGCCGCGCGCACGGCCCGCAGCGCGCCCGCCCCGCCCGCGCGGCCCGGCCCCCGCCGCGCCCCGCCCAGCCCCGCCCRCCCTGCGCGCGCTGCTCGGCAACCGAACGCCCGGCCTCGCGCCCGTCCCCGCCCCCGCCGCCGCCGGGCCGCGCGCCGCGCCCCGCCATTGGGCGGTGCTGACACCGCCCCGCCTCCCACGCTGTTCGATTGGCCTCGCTCGGGCGTCGCCCCGCCCCCTAGGCGCTGACTCCGCCTCCCCCGCGGCCCTGAGCCTCCGGAGCGAGGCGATGTCCCGCCTACATGCGTCCGTTCCTGATTGGAATGCGCTTCCTGAAGTCCCGCCCATCCGCCCATTCTCATTGGGCGCCGATACCAGATATAGGGCCCTTGCGGAAAAGCACAATGCTATGGGTCAGACTGGCTGTCAGTCACTGCGCCGGGGGCCGAGGCGCCGGTTGGCAGCAATTCCCGAGCGAGGGGAAAGGGCTTTATTCAGGGTTGTTTCCGCAATGCCCGACCAGCAYTGGGGAACGGTAGTTCCTCTAGCGTCGCTGCTGAGCACTGCTCTGAACAGACTAAAACATCTTTGTTCTAGAATTCCAGAAGATATTCTGGGGTAGCTGTTTCTGCTTATTTTGCTGGGGGTTGGGAACAGGTCTGTACTCTCCCGTATCAGGCGTTGTGTCGGTCACCCGCGACGGGTGAGGTCCTTCCGCGGCCCTCGGCGGCGCTGGCGGGGGCGCTCGGGCACCAAGATGGCGGTGGCGGGCGAGCTGGGTGCGCTGGGGCGGCGCTGGCTCTGCTGGCTGCTGGGGCTGCAGGCGGTGAGAGCCGGATCCGGCGTGTTCGCGCTCGGGGCTGAGCGCGGCTGCAATTCCTGAGAGAAGGAGATCGGGTGCGAGGGTGGGGGAGGCGCAGGGAGACGTGTCCTGGTGCGGGAGGTGCAGGCGCCTCCTCTTGCGACTGTGGCCGCCTCTTTTACTCTTCKTGTTGGAGACTGGTCTCTGCTTCTGCCCTCTTCCTAAAATAATTTGTATCGGTGCTGCTTTTGCTTTAATATGTTAAATTATCTGATGTGAAACAAAGCAATAGTGTAACGTAACATAAGTGACATATCTTTCCTTTAGCTCTAAGTTGGCCGCTTCAGCAGAGAAAATGGGTTTTGTTTCTACCTTACTTGGGTATGGTGTATAGATTAGATGATATGTGGATGTGAAGAGAAGTCTGATTTGCTGAACGACAAGCTCAGATTTTCTTTTGTACTTTTCTGTTTGGCCCAGCATAATTCCTCTGAGCCTTGCTCTCTTATTGTCCAGTCCAGTTTGCTGGTGCCCTTTCCCTCCTCTGTGAACACAGTAACGCTGATTGTTCTGTTGGCGCTTTGGATGTTGTGGGTTTTGCCTGAGGTCTTTCCTCCAGACTGAGGAGCATCTGGGAAAACCGCCTCCTTTCTCTCCTTTCTTAATTTTGTCTCTCGCTTTTTCTCCTCCAAAGCAAGCAGCTGGAAGGGGAGGTTTTAAGCCAATGCATGAAAAATCCATGTGTAGGAAAGTGGGGAATGTGCATTTGCTACAAGAAAGACATTGAGGTACTAGAGTGAGCCCGGATAAGGACAATGGAGAAGGGTCTGGAGCACAAGTTCTGTGAGGAGTGGCTGGGGAAGCTGAGGGGGGACAGCCGGAGGAAAGGAGGCTCAGGGAGACCTTATCGCTCTCTACAACTGCCCGAAAGGAGGGTGCAGCCAGGTGGGACTCGGTCTTTTCTCCCAGGTAACAAGTGATAGGATGAGAGAAAACGGTCTCAAGTTGCACCAGGGGAGGTTTAGATTGGATGTTAGGAAGAGTAATGTTTTTATTGAAACGGTGATCAGCCATTGGAATGGGCTGTCCAGGGAAGTGGTGGAATCATCATTCCTGGAAGTGTTCAAAAGGCATGTGGATGTGGCACTTGGGACATGGTTTGGTGGTGAACACGGTGTGTTGGGTTAATGGTTGGACTCAATGATGACCTTAGAGGTCTTTTCCAACCTTAATGAAAACAAAACCCAGATATCATTTAAGTGTTGTGATTGATTACATTATTTTTGCTGCCCATAAAAAGCAGAACTGGTGTTTTACGTAGAAACCGTGTAATTGAATTGCCTATTTGAATATATTACTAATAAAGCAGATTTGCACGTTTTTATCTACACTACCACCTTTAGTATGCGATTTTCCTGTAACATTAGTGCAAACATGAAATTGAAATCCTACCTGTATGCCTTATTTGAGCAGTTTGGTCCATTTCATCACTCCCTGGTTGTGTTTTTCCCAAGCTTAGGTGTTACATTACTTTCCAAGTGTGTTTTCATTGATATGAAATTTACTGAAATTGTTTGAAAGAGCGGGCTTTGGAAAGCTGTAGCCATGTGCATTTCAGCTGATTCATTACCTTTGGGGTTTTTCCTTAACTTGGAGCTAGCAATAGGAAAGCAGTAGAGTTATCAGAAGTGTATATAAATTAATTTTGGCAGGTCTGCTACCTTGAAATGTACATATTATGAGTGTCTGGAATTGACTGTTAGTTTATTCTTCAAAATAGGGTGGTGTTCTGAACACTTGGGCTGACCACCAGGCATTGCTGTAAAACAGTCACAAGGAACTTGTTTTCTCTAATCATTAAAGCATTTAAAGTTGTCTTAAAAAAAAAATTAATACTAAAGTATAACATTGTATTGACTTTCAGATAAGTGTATATGGAGCACAGTTGTCGTCAGAAGCTTGCAGAGAGCTGGGCTTCTCCAGTAACTTGCTGTGCAGTTCTTGCAACCTTCTTGGACAGTTCAATCTGAACCAGTTGGATCCGTTCTGCAGGGAGTGCTGCCAAGAAGAAGCTCAGTTGGAAACTAGAAAGGTGAGTTTGGGACCAAATTTGAAATAATTTAACATGTTATGTTTGTGAAACTTTTCTTTTTAAAAATATATGAGAATCTGAATTATAGTTTCAAGAACATTTATTCATAGCCCAATATACATCTATAGGGTCTAGATTTGCAGACTTGCAATACCGCTGTAAAATAACATCCCTGTACCAATACGGGAATCTTTGGTTTTTTGACAGCCCTTCTCTGGTGTCAAGTGTCCAGATTTGGGAATTATATCCATCTTCTTTTAAGTGGAAGATACATAGGATTTCAAGAGGGCAGAAGAAGAGGATAAGGAGAGTGGTGCTTGATCACAGCTCTTGCTTGGCCATTGACCCGTAATGTAATGGTCAGGATAGTTTAGTTCAATCCCGAGGAACAAAAGTCTGGTGAAGCCTCCAGGTCAACTCGTTAAGTGGCACGAACCTGACAGAAGCAGGACTGCTCAACTCCATCCTGCAGCAGTGAGAACAGCTGGATATTTTGGGAATGGTCTCTTTCAGAGCCCATGCTGTGCTTCAATCAGTTAAACTGAGGCAAAAGCTTTCCTTTATCTCTAGTAAATAAATATCTGTGTTCCTTAAGGTCTGTCATCAAGGAAGAACTTTTAGAGTTCTTGAAAAGAATACATGTTTTCTAATATGTGGTAAATTAAGAGTGTTCTAGGATACATTGAAAACCAATCATCAGGAAAGTAGAGGCTTCAAGGAGAAGAGATGTGGAAATTGTTTTTAATGGCTAGGAGGTAGGGAAATAACTGACAACATGAAATTAATGAGGAAATCTAGCAGGTCTCTCCTGTCAATTAAATTCCACCTAATATTTAAAAAGGAAAGTCTGCCTTTAATTTTTAATAAAACCACTGATTACAGTGTTATGTACAATATATTGAGTATCAAGAAGCAAGTGTTTGAGATTGGCAGAGAATTAATAATTAGTAGTTTTCTAATTGAGAGACTTTAAGTTGTAAATTGTGCTATTTCATACATTAACAAAGTAATACTTCAATACAATCCTTGTGGGACTTGATATCTAAGGCTTTCTCTTTGCTAGATATATGAATCTTATAAAGGAAAGTTTGTCTCTGAGAATGCTCCAGTTCTTTTATATGTGTATACATATATATATAAAAAATATGTGCATGTCTATACACAAATCCTGAAGTTTCAGAATAAAGTCTAACAAAATGGGAAAATAGGAAAGGGTCTCCGGTTTGCTCAGTAACAGTTGTGGTGGCAGCAGCAGCAAGGCTTCCCGTCCTCATGTAAGGAGAGGATGCTTTAATTTGTTCAGGTAATATTCTTAGAGTTTTGCTTCTGTGCATAAGWTGTAGCACAACAACTTATGGCGCCGGACAATTTCTATTGTGATTTGATGGGAAAATAAGCTAGAGGAGCTGTGTTGCATTTCTGTCAGTGTAACTTCTGAGGAAAAAAATCTGTCTTATTGATTTATCAATAACATAGTTAAGGGTGTAACTTGGTTTGTATTGTAAACATCACGTTAATAAAAGTTGGATCAAATGACAGAAATTAAATCAACACATATTCTCTGAATTTCCTGAATCAGACCTAGATTTCGTTGTGTGGATAGTAACACTTCCTGTGTGAGGCTAAGCAATGCCATTTTATGGTCCGGACTTCACAGTGGAAATATTATTAGTCTGAAAACTTCTTTTATTTTAGTCATAATCAATGTAGTAAAATAAATAGCATAGGGCTAGACAGGTTCTCAAGGTTGTTTGACAAATTCCTTCATAGAGAACCAGATTTTCTTGTATATTCACAGGAAGCAAGGGGTGTATGTTACAAGTTGTTGATTTTTGTACTCTATTTGTGTTTGTTTACCCAGTTTCATTTTCTGCTTGGGCTTTGTAGTAAATGTGAAAAATGTACGTCTTGATTATTACTGTATCTTATTTCTGTGATGTTTCTGAAGAAGCGGAATACAAATGATACTTGAGATTTGCAGCTAATATGGTAAGCATCAGCTTGAATTATAAGAGTGATTATGATAGTATTTTCATGCGTTTTCATATCTGGATTTGAATGCAGGCTTTCCATATTGTGTGGATGAATAGAAGTATTGGATTGTTCTAAAATTGATGATTATATGGTTTATAATAGCATAATTTCTAATTTTTCTTATGAATGCTGTTTCAGAAAGTGGAAATTTTTTATACTGTTACCACTGCTTAGAAATGTATATTTCAGATTTGGTGATTGTTTGGGAGTTTTAATTTTTTTTTTTAAACTTGTACTCATTAACTTCTTTTGAAGACTAGCCAGTGGAAAATTAGTGTTTGGAGACTGTTAATATTATCTTAGCAGATTGTATGCAGAATCATCACATTTTGGATTGACTTGTGTTTTAATATAGTGCTGGTTGTAACAGGTGTCTGTAATTGAGCTTGAGATTTTACTATTACATAAAAATTAACAATATAATTTATAGTAGCTTCTTGCTAAACAAGAATTTTCATGGTAGGCATGCAAAATAGAAAAACTCAATGCTGCCTTTTGTTATAGTTTTTCATTTTCTTCACTCTGTTACCATAGAAATCTTTTTGATGAAAATTTGGTAGTAAAGAGTGAGTGGATGTTGAAAGTTTTTAAAGGCTTTTTTTCCTACCCTCTTGCTTTTTTTAATCCTACTCTGAAAATCTGCATCTCGATGTAAGATGTTTGACTCTCTGATTAGCAGCCTGATATGTTGCTGAGTTCCAGACCGTGGTGCTCTGCGTTTTGCTAAAGCTGTGACTRCATGCTTGAACATCCTCCAAGTCCATGAATCTTTCTTTTCTGAGTCATGATTCCGGTACATGACAGAGCTTGCTCGTTATGTGAGCAGGTATTTGTTCCCTTGATGCGGCACAGATGTTGGTAGTCTGTGCTATAAACAGATTTGCAAATTATTGGAGTTCCAGGACAGGCTTCAGGATTTTAATGTAATTCTCTTAGCAGGTATGTGGCAAATACTAGAAATAGGGAAAGCAAGAGTTAGTTTATTGCATGACTTGTGCCCGAGTTCTAAATGAGGAGTTAAAATTAAAGGTGATAGTACATCTATCTGAGAATTTTTATGTAATTGCTGCTTTTCACAAATGATCTGTGAAATACCTTCAGGCCTAAAATACTTCATGCTACATAGTATCAGTGCAACCTCAAATGAGATGTTTACAGATTTGAACTGTTTCATAGACTCGAAAGATATTTATTTATTAATCCTGCTCTTGTTATTGGTCCAGTAGTTTGTGAATTGACATTGTGGAAAATAGCTGTGAGATTGTTACACAGAATTTGTCTTGCTCTGAACTTCTGCTGACACCAGTCCAGTGAAATATTTTAATTACTTCATAATTGGACTGTGGGTGAAATGGAAAAAGTGTTCTGGTTATTTTCTCCTCCTCTAGAGATTTTATATGCAGTCTCACACTAATTTAGAAGCTAGCTTAAACAGTATTGCTTTAGACAGCTGCAAGTTTTAAGTCTCAGTCTGTCAGATGCAGAGTACTGCTGGTGTGTAAAACATAGAAGGATGAAATGGAGGTGAAGCTAACTGTGCGTGAAATTGTAGTAGCAGGAGAGATTGTCCGTATTTTGCAGTAGCTGAAAATAGCTGCACTCCATCTGCAGCTTCACTTATGCTGTGTGATCATTTCAGACTTAGCTATAAGCATATTCCATTAATTGTATATTATAATCTTAGATTTATCTCAACAATATATGCACATCAAAATCCAAATTGATTTTAAAAATCAACTCCGTGATAAAATTTGCCGTACATTAAATTTCACAGTTGCACTGTGCAGGATTGCTACGACCCTTAAAAGTTATCAGTGTATCTAAATGGAGCTTTGAAATATATTTTGCTCACTAATATGTGTTGAACTTCAGCATTTCAAATTTCTACTGTCAAGTATTTGTCATGTTGTAATGTTAAAGTGTTTGGTGACTTAGAAAACATGACATCAGGCGTAGGCAAAAGTTGAGTCATGAAAATGGATGGTTCAGATGGCAAGTTGTCCTGGGTAACATCACACGTGTCTGTTGTACACGATTTCTAGATAGTTTCTGATTCTACTCTGAAGCAAGGCAAACAGTGAGACAGAACTCTAGATACATACTTCTAAAGTCCCGTAGAGATGGGTAATAACTGCTCCACTCTACAAATTTAGGCAAAAAGTCCTGAGATTTTTAGCAACTTTCTGGCATGTATTCAGGGTCATCTAAATATGCTATACTTTCAAAGCATGATTTAGTAGTCTGTTGGAATATCTAGCTTCTGCATTGCTAAGGTAATGAGAAGTATAAGATTGTTTTTCACCAAATTTGTAATAGATGTAACAATATAAATAACTAAAATATTTCGGAAACTTGAAATGGATTGTTGTGCTTTAAGAAGGGAGGCTTCTACCTTGATGTTTTTCCTGCACCATTAAATATAAAAGTTTCCTTTCATTTTACACCGAAGTATTGTGAAATATTAACCTGAAATAAATGTGGACAGCTTAAACTCTGACTGTTACTTTTTCTGAAAAATCTCGAAGCCTATCTTGAGGTTGCTTTTCATTCAGAAAATGCTTTTCATTCTACATCYTACCTGAACCTGAAATGATTTTCAGTATTTATGTCCTCTGTTTCAAAGTTAACGCAAGTCTGTGGGCATAACCCCATTAGCTGTAGCCAAACAGAATGGATGGGATTTAGAAAACAGTGATGTTTAGAGACTTTAATTATTGAGTTTTCTCAACATTTTGAAAAACGCAGAAAAGGGAGAACCACCAGGGAGAAAATCTTACGAAGGTGTACTGAAACTCTCTGGAAAACGGGGAGAAGTCAGAGCACAGCAGTGGAAACTTTCCTAGATTTTTAATATGGATTTCCTCTAGCCATGTGAATAAGAGTGTGTGCACTGCAGTTGGGTTGATCAGAAGGTGTGGCAGATAAGCATATTCGCACACCTGTTCTCCAGTGTCACATTGTAATGGGTGCTGAACCTAATCAGGTACTTGGACATTTCTGCAGGAAGGTGGCATCGTGCTTTCACTGCACCAAGCCATTCTTTTCCTTGAAAGTCCTTGGTACTTGAAATTGGGAAGTCATTTTAAGACATGAATGATTTGGCTGGTTCCAGTGCTGCAAAACCACAGAACTTCTAGTCTGTTGAAAGTGACGCCTGAGCTCGGAACCCTTTGTTCTGTGTCAGCCACCTGTTTCCACAAAGTGTCACATAATTTGAAAGGTTTTTGTGGGTGAAAAATACAAAAGCGAGGAATGATAYGCAAAAGAAGACTGCATTAAACCTATTTAGCCCATGTAATAAATATCTGCAAATGTTCAGCTTGGTCTGTTCTGAAGAAAAGATTATTCTTAATTTCACTGAAAGGTAAAAAATATGCCTATACAAATTCAGTTTTCTGTAGTCTGTCTTAGCTGTCACTCACAACAAAATTGTCACTCAGGCCATTGGACATTATTGGGAAGTAGATGAGCATGTATGCAGAGTGTTTCTCAGAACAGGTTATTTTAATCCTAATGGATACTACTTATATTCTCCTTATGGTGTCGTTTGACCATAATTTAAATCCAATTCTTTATGTGGAGTTAGTGTTAGACCCCCTAGGAAATGAAGTAAATATTTGATGTAATGTTAGTAGTAAATGTGACCATTCTCATGACTAGCTGCTAGTTTTAATTTAAAAAATAAACAAAAACAAACAACAAAACAAATTAAAAGCTTTCTGAAAACTCCCCCTTTTTACATGTATAGAATTCTTAAATGTGGTCTTATGAATTATAAGGAGGAATAAGGTGACATTCTTGTTCAGATTTTTTGAAACTCAAAAAATAGTTTACAAAACTCACAATAATTACTGAAAGTAGAACAACTTGAAGTGCTTTTAATGCTTCAGGCATGACCCAATTTACATTCATTTTTCAGGTTGGTTTGTTTGTTTTCTTCACTAATTAAAGTGCTACACTCAAATTACTGTTGACTGCCTGCTTGTTCTGCCAGAGGCTCTTAACATGAATAGTTCCAGTCTCACCTTTGGTTTTCAACTCAATGGTTAAAAACAGAGAACTACTTAGAATTCATTGACATTGCAGTGACCTAAAGCAAGTGTAAGTCATATCAATGCCTGTAGAAATTAATTAGAATTTAATTTACTTTTAGCTGTTTCTCAAAACCCACATCTTTTTCTGTCTTTTCATGTGTTCTGTAAAGTCTCTTGGCTACTTTGTAAAAAATCAAATTGTGTTTTTCATAACTGTATTCCTTATTTCTAACATGCTGCATAAAAATGGTTCAAATTCATTGGTTTTTTACCAAGTGTGAGTTCAAAAGTATTTAATTCAATGACAGGATATTTTATTTAACACTCACACAAATAATCAGAACTCTGTAATTAAGGCTAATATGTCATATTATCTCCCTTCAAAGTTGGCTTTTAACTAAGTGTCTCATACAGTTCATATTAGAATGTTTTTATGGGCTATATTGATAGGGAGGTTAGGGGAACTGAGTTGATTCTGTTCTCTCTAATTGAGAAAGTCTCTTGCTAGAGTACTGTTGCTTCAGATTGTTATTCACAACCGTTCCTTGTACTGAAAATGTGCTGCAGTGGATGTCCTTCTCAAGAACTTAACCATGTACACTCTTTCCCTTCCTTCTGTACATGATGTTATTGGCAATGAAAATTAATGTTGACAAGCAGGAGTCCTAGATAAGGAAGGTGCAGCTAGCTAGTCAATGCCTAAGACAGAAATTTACTGTCTTCTGTTTGGCTCTGCTTCACCAAAGGTTCATCTCTGTCAGATAAACTAAGATAAAATACGTTATCTATGTGTAATAGGGTAAGCCTTACCCATGGGAGAGCTCTATCTGGTCTTATCAGTGAAACAGAAAAGGTTAGGGAAACTATAAATGTGAATTTGCTAAATGTGAGTTTCAGTTGTTGATGTGCATCTGTGCTGGTGAATGAAATAGGTTTAGGTAATTAAGGCAGACCTTCATCTAGATAAAATACTGGCATTTGACTCTACATTTGTTGAAGAAACTTTGAAAAGTAAAAGATGCTTTTACTTTTTAACAAAAGCACAGATTCTGGATAATAAAATTCTGGAGAATAAAAGAGATGTTCAGGGATTCTACTTGTAGAGGTAAGTAGGTGATTATATAGAGTCAGATGGTGTATTCCAGAATTGAAACTTGACCTTTTAACTTCCTCTCTCTACTTTTTCACTTGCAGAATTCTGCTGACTAGCGCCCAATGAGAGCCTGTACATAGGAGCCCTTTTTCTGCCACCCTTCTCTATTCCACTCTGCCCTCCACCCCCACTCAAATTGGGTATTTACACCACCTAATCCAGGCAACAGCTCCAGAGGTCTTAAGCTGATGGTTGCTCAGCTTGTGCATTTTCTCTCTCACCCTTGTGGCAGATCTTGCTCACATGACCTTACACCAAACCGTTTCAGAGACCAAAGTTAATAAAAATAGGCTGCCAGGAGCAGAAGTTGTTTTGGAACTTTTCGGTGGTTATTTGATTTAAACAGCAAAAACCTCCTGCAAGGAGGATATCATTTATCACCAAAAATAGTGATGGATGACACATTTCCTGTATGCTGAAGAATGTAATAGTAATGCRCAACCATGTTTTGTATGTATAGAACAAAAAGTCTTCTTTGAGTCTCCTACTCAGAGTTCTGAGGATCGCCAAGAATGCAGATTATCCAGTCTTTCTTAGTAAGTTATTTCAGTACTTAAACACAGTAATTGTGACTTTTTTTTTTCCCTTATATTCAGATGGAATTTCCTTTCTTGCAAATAAATGAGAGCTTAGATTCTCCATCAGCTTTATTGAGAGGAATTTGCCTGTAATACATATATAGCTAATCGCTGGAATAGCACTGGTTCATGTAACTGTTTTTTGAGTGTTAACCTCTGTTTCCAAACTCTTATTTAGAGTTAGGTATCTCCCTTCACAGGATAATGAGTTGTCAATGGGAGAAGTTGCTTTGTTGCTAAATTTACTGATGACATCAGTTCAGAATGATGTGTGTGTGTAGCAATGACTTTCTTGGCCTTCTGTATTACAGAGCAGTAATTCATAATGTTCCTGGCAGTGAAGCTTTCTGACTGCTCCCTGTTAACCCACAGATTCTTACTCGTGTTCTGCCTGCAGGAAAGGGAAAGACTAGAGTCATTTTGAAAAYCTTGAGCTGTCCATATAAGTGCATTCTCTCCCATAGAAAATATTTTATAGTTTGTATCTCAGTGTATATTATTTTAAAGTTTTCTAGTTTAGAAATTTAGTTTTCTAGTGAAAGTCACAAATGAACTGGTAGAAGAGTTTAGGAAAAAGCAAAAGAAACTTAAAACAAAATCTCTTTGTTGTAACTTTCTCRGAAGAAAATGAGTGGATGGATGGAACACAATAAAAATTAATTTGCACGCTTTCATAAAAGAGATCATTTACCCTGTTTTTCAACAGTACCATTTTGCATATACCAAGCAACTTTGGCCAGTAAGAGTAGCATTTATATTTTTCCTGAAATTTTTTGAAGTTGATAGGAGATGAGGAGGTCTCTTCAGCAGATTTGCTTGTGTTGTAATATGAAATCAGAATTGCAGTGAATTTCATAAAAACATAGTTTGCATTGGAATGAGAGTTGTTACGAAATGTTTAGTGGAAGATCATCTTGTACCTGAGGCAAGTGAAAATTCTAGAGGTTTAGCTGTAGTCATAAAGTTTAGCTGTAGTTTGTTTTACTGCTTGTTTTTAGAGCTTAAATGAATTTTTTAAAACTGTTTGGTATTAGGAGAGAACAATACGCAGATATTGGCGAAAATCTGGGTACCATAAGGTAGCTATTGACCACTGTGTGGCTCTACCTTAACAGCCAGTTTCATTTCATGTTTTAAGACGTGCTGGTACTGTATTTTTTTCAGCTGATTACAAACAGCTGTACAAATCCGGTTTGAATGACACTTTGTAACCTGTGTCAGGCGGGGTCAGCCTTAGTCAGTAGTTAGAAGAAACCAGTGTGCATAGCATAAAGTGTTACAGAAGTAAAATTAGGTATAACTTGCTGTATTTTACAAAACCTTTTTGTCATCTTTGATCTAACATAATTTTATTTTGATTAAGGAGCAATCTCTCTTAAGAACCACTTTTTGCAGTTCAGTTTTATGTGAATTCCTGTTTGGTTGTAAACATTAGTTGTTACATAGCAGGAGTGTAACTTTTCTTCTGGAGTCTTTGCCATGAGTAACTATGATAACACCATATCATATGTTTCATTCATTATCATATGTTTCATCATATTCTGCTGGAATTGTCTTGCAGAAATTGCTTCAGTTCCCTTCCTAATAGCAAGTGAAATGTTTCATGCGAGTTCAAGTTCCTTATTTTTACTTACTGAAATAATTATTTTTACAAGACATAGTTTTAAGTAGCACAGATCTTTATATAAATGATGTTACTCTGCTAAAATTAGCACTTTCCTTCATCATTACAGCAGACGTGACTGATAATATGGTTTGTCCCCTGTTACTTGTGAAGAGTCATCTTGATTACATTAGTATGACCTGTTACAAGAGGTTCAGGTGTACAAAAAGCTTTTGAATGAAATGGAACTCAAGTTGATGCTTTGGAAAAGATGAGGGAAAAGTTCAGATATTGTCACAATAACTCTAGAAAACATGCTATTAGAATGCCGTAAAAAAACGCTAAGTTCTCTTTATAGATGCAGACATGAATCAGCCTAGAAATCATAATAGCACTTGTTTTGGATGTTAACATGGACGCTAGTAATAGTTTAGAGAGTCTTTATTTCGTTGCTTGTAGTACTAAACTCACTTTCATGAGCACTAAAACAAGTGAAGCATTACTTTAAAATGAACTGACTCATGAGTTAAGCATTGTGTAATGAACTGACTCGAGATGTTTGTGTGCCTCCATGCTGAGTGATACATGTCATTCTTAGTAATACTTGAACACAGTGACTGCCTTCACAAGGAAATTTGGAGAACATCTGCTCTGGACACAATGAGATAGTAGCAGCAGATATTAACRAGTAGGCTTTTGTGGTGGGCTAAGTGATGCAAAGAAACCTGTGTTTTTTGCAAAAGACACCTTTGTTTAGAATTATAAATGAAGCCAGTTGATTCTTCTTTTTTTCTGATCTAGCCATCGAGAGAGCAGCTGTTTGTCCCAGCAGGAATCTAAACCTTTTTGTACCAGCACAGTTGGGCTTCAATTATGGCAGAATTACAAACTCAAAATTTAGACATCAATGATTGAGCTGTTTTCTTTGTTGAATTTCTATCAGATACTGGCCAGGAGTTACAAACTGAGAGTAGTGAGTATTTACAAAATGTCTTACGTATTTTAGATTCCTACAGTGATCTTGTTTCATAAAAATCCTTGTTTGGGAGGAAAAAACCTAAGAATTATTTGCAGTAATGAGAATTCAGAAATGCTCATTTTACTGTTGTCCTAAATTTGAGTGTACTTAGCTCATTATAGACTTATATAAAATAGTTAATTAACCAGATAGAAGGCTATTTATTCCTTTGTCTACTTCTTTGTACTGACTTCTTGATAGTAAAATGCAGATAACTGTCAGTATCAGAGAAATCAGTATAAATCAGTATAAATGTTCAGTGGATTAGTGAGTGTGCAAAGTAATATATAAATCTGGGATTGCAGATAGAATTGTTGTTGAATGTTTTTTAAAGAATGACTAAGAGACAAGGTAAGTCAAGTTTATAATACCAGTCTTCCATGTTTCTTCCATCTTTGTAATTACTTCATCTTTCAATTCCAGAGGAACTTTAATTATGGAAGCTAGTTTCTGAGCTGTTTATCCCTGCCTTTTTWAATTAAAACCTTGATTTGGGTGGTGACAAAGTTTTTAAAAAATCTGATATTTTTGATCTCTTGAGTATTGTTTCATAGTATTTCAGGGTTTTAACAGTCAAATCTTAGGTTTTTATATGAAACATAATGTTTAGTTGAAAATGTATCTGTAGTTAAGCAAATTTCTGAGATGCTGTTCTGAACAGATAGTGAAGTGTAACATTTTCTTTTCAGTTTCCCATGGAAGTAATAATTATAATTACTGATTAGTTCACTGTTAGTAGCCCATGACTCCTGTTGTAACATGTCCAATTGCATTTCTTTTTTAAACGAAGCTTTGCTTACACCAACAGTATATCTCAGATGATCTTTTTTCCTGTTTTTGTATTTTTAGTGTAATAAATGAGAATTACCATGTATCTTGAGTGAACAGTCAGTTGTTGCATAAATCAGAGACAGGTCTGGAATTGAGATTCTATTTAGGATCTTATTTGTAATTGGCATTAACAGAATAGCATATTGTCTCCTTAGAGAAAAATAGTTCAAGAAATAACACGCCATAAATAAACTAGTAATTTAGATTACTTTTGTCATTAACAGCTTCTGTTTATTATTACAGCTTTATGCAGGAGCTGTCCTAGAGGTATGTGGATGAAAATTAGGAAGGTTCCCTCAAGTCCAGGGTAAGTAAAGCCACTACTATTCTTTCAAATATGAAATACCGTCACAGCTGAATGACAAAATGTACTTTTAAGTACTATTACAAGTAGTCATAAATTTAGTGTATTATATCAGTAAAATTGCATTGACCTGAGACTCATAGGTCTCCAATAACTGATAGATGAAATTATGTTGTGCACTCATGGAACTACTTTATTTTCACACATCCTGCCATATAATTGTTTTATCAGTGGATAATGACAGTCAACTAACAGGAATGGAATACAGTAGTGTAAAAGGAAAATCGATACCATCAGTATCTGGTGGGTGGAAGCTGCAGGAAAAGGATCTCTGAGAAATTTCAAACTGGACTTTTCTTATAAATTGGGGAAGAGCTTAGGTGATAGCAGTAATTTGGTTATCCTTGGGTTTTTCCTGTAATGAAGACCCTAATACTGTACTTTGGACATAGTTGGACATAAACGCTAATCTAGTTTTAGAATTAAAAATTGCACAAACAGCATGTCTCCGTCTACCATGGGTAGTATTAATACATCCCTGTTTGAAGGCTGGCTGACAAACAGTGGGAAAAAAATCAAGGTTTTAAAACAGGTTACAATTTACATAAGTCGGGCTGCTTTATGCCCTTTCCTGCCACCTCTGCCCACGCACAGTTGAGTTGAATGACTGCAAGACCAGAGCAAAGCTCATTTCTCTTTTCCACTGTATAAAATGTCAAAATAAGAATTCTTTAAATGACTTGTCCTACTTCAGGGGCCTGAGGAGATTAACTTTGTTAGCACAAGAGTCCATGTTATCTCAATGACCGTTTTCATAGCAAATATTAAAACATTCCCAACTGTTGTTGCCCATTCACTCAGCTACTTTATGGTAGCTGGATTTGCAACAGTTAAGTGCCCTCCAGCCTGCATTATGTCCTCAGTTATCTTCATGTGTAGGTCCTTGAAGGGAATGGCCCTCAATTTCTGCTGTGTGCACACCATGAAATGTGTTCCAAAGACTTGGAATGGTGCAAAAGAAAAAAACTTGAAAATTATGAATAGGTTTTTTTCCTTTCAATTCCTGGTTATCTAAACCTGCTCAAATATTTACATTCCATTAATCCTATAGCTTACTTTTTGAAACAGCTGGATAAATTTCAGTGGTTTTTAAGTATGATCTCTGTTTTGACTACCAGTTTTTCTTCAGTACAGTAAGAATTTAAAAAGGACTGAATAGTGCACTTAAATGTCTCTTTTGCCTTTTTATCACTAGTTTCTGCAGCTTCTCAATCTAAATTTATCTTGACCAAATTTACTGCTAGGGTATTAGAACAGATTAGAAGATGGGATATGTTTTAAGAGCATACTTAGAAATTTTAGAAAGCGGTAGAATATATTCTTCCAGCTGGTGTTTGTCTTCACGCTAGTATTAATCTCAGAATACTTTTACTTAGAAGTTAAAATACAGGAGAAAATCTAACAGAAACAGTCTCCATGTTAAGACATTTACATACAAGAAATGTTTTTATTTCAACTTTCCACTTGGACATTTGCTATGGATGTTAGGTTGCCTGAAGGTCATGCTGCTGCTTTTGAAGCATTGTCTCTGCAGGCTTCATTGAACTGTGTAGCCAGTCATTGACAATGTCTCATCACAAATAACTGAATCCCTTTCCRTAGCTTCTGTGAGGATTTTGTTAGAGTTTCTTTGGGTGTGTTTGGGTTTTTTTCCCCAGAATATACACGAAATAGCACTGTTAATTGCAGGACTGTGTATATATTAGAATTACATGGATTAGTGCGTGTTACTCCTGTATGTAACTGTGAAGTCTTGACCTTTCAGTACCTGTGTAAATTGTTTTGTCACTTGGCTTAGTCCCACAGTCTTGGTGTGTCTCAGGCTGCTTCTGGATTATGTTTTATTTGGCCAAAGGATGAACAGTGTTCTTTTGTTGTATTTTTGTTGTTGCCTTTTTTTATTATGAGATTCACATATTAAAATAGTTAAGGATTAAAATCAGTTGAATTAATAACGGTTTGTAAAAGTTACACAGTTGGAAGAAGCTGTGGGTTGCTCATGGTTACTAAATGCAATATTCTATGGTCCTTCTGTATCAAAGTTTCTTTCAAAATTGCTAGTTATACAATCTTTAGCTATGAACAGTTGCTGAATACACCTGTGTGCCCAAAATGTGAGAATCATTACATATGGAATATATTTGTATATATTAGGAAAGCAAAGAAGTGAGAAGTGATGAAAAAATCTAGTCCTCAGCAAGAGGATGAAAAAGTCTAGTCTTCCGCAACATTATCTCAGCCTTGAACTGGATGTTATTTTTTGTAGTGTCACACCAAACTACTGAATACTTTTGTGAATATGGCCGAGGATGTCTATTAGGTTTTTCAAATACAGTTTCTTGTGATAAGTCTGGTACATCTCTTTTAAGTTCAGTACTGAAATACTTTTACTGATAAGTTTCCCTTAAAAATAAATTGATCCATTATAAATGCTGTACTCTAAAATTAATTCCTGTATTACATATATTTTGAAATTGTTCTGTATAAAACTGTTCTTAAATATTTATCATTTAAAAGCACTCCATCAAAGTAGAACATTAAAAACCTAAGTAACAAGATTCATAGATAAGCAATATCTTAATATACCAGCTAACACAAAATGTGACAGTTTTTGGCTGACATCCATAAAACTAAGGCTCTGAAATAGAATAAGGAATTAGATGGGTCAGTGATTAATCTAGCATATTGTTTTAAGTTGACTTTTCAGTGGCAGCTGTGTTCTGTTCACCATGAGATAGGAGATCACTGTTTAGACTCCTACATTCTTTTCAGTTTGTTTAACAAAAACTGAATTAGGCTGGATTTTTTCATTGAACATTCCTTTCATATCTCTCTCCATTCTTTTTTTTTTAATCAGTAAAATAGTTCTCACCTCTCCCTGTGTGACTCTTTTAGTTAAGAAATGGGTGCTTCCAGCAGGTTGGTTATAGAAACAAGGTCCTTAATCCTTGAATTCATGCAGTGTGCAGCTACATTAGATCCTTGGACTTCAGTCAATCAGCACCATTTTATCACCCAAGTTCTGCAAGTGTGAGGGGGTTTCTTTTAGCTACTAAAATGTAGTTTCTTGTGGGATTGTATTGTATGAGGTAAGATCACTCATTTCCTAGTTATTTTTATCTGTAATACATAAATACTGATGAAAAAAGTTAGAAAATTATATTAACTTTAAATCTTGCACAGATAAATGCATTAGTAAAACTCTTGGTAAGAAATATGGATGTTGTAGTGGGAGACATGCATTGCTTTGTCATAATCTTTTGTAAACAGATGATACACAAATTGAAGAATACTTCCCTTCAGATTCAGAAATGTCTCTTGCCCAACTACTTATACAAAGTCCTCTGTCTTTGGGATTTTTGAAGTTTCTTCTTCAGGCTTGATTGGAGCTCTGTCTTGGATTAATTTCTGAAAGCACGTGGTGCTTTTTATAAAATCATGAACAGCTGCATTGTAACTTGATTAAGAGACTACAAATAGTAGTTATTGATGTGCCATATGAATTCTTAAATTTAAATTTTTATCTCAAGCTGAGGTCCCCAAGAGGTAAAGAGCTATAGTCATTAAAATGTAAATGAGTGCTTGTTGTGTGCTGTAGTTCAGTCTTTTTGCTAGGCTTTCATGGTATCTTTTGAAGCAGACTTGTACCATCTTCAAAACTGCAGAGCATGTAGTTGTCCCCGAAACAAATTATTAAAGAGTCTGAGGAAAGACATTAATGCTTTTGGTTTGCCCAGTGATTTACATATTCACATTTTTAGCAAATATTGCCAATTGTCTTAGCAATGCTTAGCTGTTGGTGGCATTATTAAATGTTGGGATTTCCTGTCTTAATAAAATATCCCTCTCTTGCTCTACCTTTTGTTTTGGTTTCTTCTCTTTTTCATAGATTTAACACTTGATAATTGGCAATGCCTCAGTAAAACCTTTTATAATTCAAGTTCATTTCAGGTACAAAATGGTCAAGTCTGTGGTATGGTGAAGGCCTTTGCCCTTTTTTTATGTACAATTCTGCAACATTATGCATAAACTGGTATCTCTAGTAAAATTTGTTCCTTTCGAATGGCTTGTGTCTAATAACTCAGGGCTGAGTAAGCAGACTACCCTTTAGTTTATCTGATGTAATATTACGCTTGCTTTCTGTTTATTGCAGTTAACTCAGAACAACTATTTGTTCTGCCTGGAGAGATGTGGTGGTGTGTCCATTTCGGGTCAGGAAGTTCTCTTATGCTGAATCCTACTGCACCTAAGAGAACAGTGCAGGTGTGTGTGTGCATATACACAGACTTGCCCTTTGGCCACAGTGATTCTTAAATTCCTTAATAATCTCCATTTAGGACACTAGGATTTAATTCCATCTAGCTTTCACAGACTTTCTTATAACACCTCTTTGTTTTGTATCAAAACAAAGAGACATTATAAMAATAGCAGTGAGGACCCCATTCTACTGTGTTCGTAGGTAGAGGCTGCTTTTAGAGCTTTAAAAATACCTTAAGACTTTAGATCTTTAAGAGACAGTATTGCCTCTCTCTGCAAAACCATTTGGTGGGGTCAGGCTTTAAAGTGCTCATACACACCCRATCCTTCTCTGACCCTTTAGATGTATTCGGTTGTGTGGCAATCCAGTCTGCTCTTAGGCACACCTCAGGAATGCCTTCCAATAGAAGTGCTTTGGTATTGCATACGGTTTATAAGAGCATAAGGTGAAGTGATTTTGCAAAGCTCAGGAGAACAGCTCTGACTTCTAGTCTGGTGTTTAATTCACCAGAACATAGTGTCATGGCACCAAGCTTAGAGTTCATCTTACAGAAGTCACAGTGGAAAACGTCTCTTCTGCTCACCCATGGATGGATTAGAGAAATGCCTGTTTCTCTGTGGTGTAATTTCTAAAGCTGCTACGGAGAGAAGAAAATGGGGAGATAACTAGGATAGGATTTTAGTACTAAACATCAAACTACTAAATAATGGTGTATAGATGATGTGCAAATACACTTTAAACATTGGACCATAAGAAGCAACAACGTTGATGTCACGTATGGAGGGGAAGCTGTTGGGGCAATGTGAAGGTGGAGCACATGCAGCACATCACATGATAAGCACTTGTGTATCCCAAAATGTGCAGTGTAGCTGCATCTGACTTCCTAAATCCATCATTTCAAAGGCTGCTAATTCAACTCAAGGACTGATTTTGTGGAAAGAAAAAGAAAGTGTTTGATGGGATAATCTGTGTTTTTAATGCATGTCAGTATTTTGAGTTTCTCATTTTAGCTTCCAGAATTCAGAATATACAAATTAAGTTATTTGTACATTGAGTGTTTTTCTTTGTTGCATTGCAAATTCAAGTGAGCGATGCGAAAGTCACTATGATCAGCATTAGAAATAAATATGCCATAACAGAAACTAATTTTGTTCCAGCTGTCTAAAATTTCAGGAAAAATGTTCTGTAATGCTTCAGCTTTCAGAAGATTTAGACATTTGACATTGATACAAGTGTGTAATAGCTACTTTTAATGTGACAGAATGCAATGCTGCCTATAGAATACTTTCTTTTTCCACCTAATTCTGTTTCCACTTTGTGAGCTTGTTCAGTCCAACAGTGCAGCCAGAGAACAGCCTCTCATGTCCAAATAAATGAGTTTTCATCTGTCACTCAAGTAACAAATCCTCACACCTGTTACAAGCTTAAAGTGCTGTAACCTGAGTTCCCTCCCAAAGGCTATTTTTTAATACAGTTGAGTTCCAGAGTTCAAGATTTGCTTCAGAAACTTTATTCATTTTACTATGCTGTCTTACCATTTTGCAATTAGTTACCCACTGACTGCTTCTTACAACCTCCTTTTCATATAAAGCCCTAGAGACTGATTTCAGCTTTAGATTTAAATTGAAAAATGTGGAAAAATTCCTCTAGAAACAGTTCAACAGTCTGTGGACTTAACAAAGAACTATCTTTGCCACTTTTTTGCATGTTACTTTTGATGACAGCCAAGACAACATGTCAAAAGGGCWTGGGAAACACTGAAACTGAAAATATGTATTTGAGTTTAAATCAGAATAGTGCTATTTGAAATTGTTGTACAAGCACAGCTTACAGTATGACATCAGTGTACAGTCCTGTAGAAAGAATAAAGACAAGTCTCATTTTCTTCAGGGTCTGCTATATGGGGCGGCTGCTGGGGCCATTGGTATTTCTTTACCTTGTTTATACTGTGTAGTGGTTGGTGCAGCAGGCAGAGTACATGATTTTGATCTGTACTGGGAGCTCAGTGGAAGAGGGAAGGAAAAAAGTGTCACTGTGTATAACCATGCTGAGAAAGTATTAAGGTAACTGCCTGCAGTAATGTAAGATAGGTATAAAGATGCCAGGGGACATCTCTGCAATTACTGAGGAAAGCACTACACTTTCTGAGGCAGTATGAAACATTAGTCCTGAGGTTGCACTCATCTCCATGCACCAGCTGGATGCACTGCAATTTGTGAGAGATTCATTGTTGTCTAACCTTGAAAAAGCAGCTTTTAACATGCACCTGGCACCTTGTAGGAGTCAGTCTGTACTGACAGGGTTCATCCTTAGGGAGATGCTACTGACATACTACAGAAGCATCCTGAATCCACTTAATGTCAATACAGATACTAAACTCAGCCTTTAGCACAACCTGACTGTAAAAAGGAGGAATGAGGACTGTTATTTTCTAAATAAATTTTAAATACTTATAGAACTCAAACATTAATTAGGGTGAAGTGCTTGGAAGTAGGGCATTATGCTCACACTTCGTCCTGAAGTATTTAATATTGTCTTTTCAAAGTTAAGGTTAACACAAGGCCTGGGTTGTGCTGTAGGGATACAGGAACTGTGCTGCTGTTAATACCTGCTGTTTGCTGAGAAGGGCTTCAAGTGTGGAGCTGTGCAGCAGCAGCCCAGCTCAGACCTGGAGTTCCCTCCACGTAGCTATCTGACAGCCCACAGAGTCTTAAAGCCAATTGCCTTCAAGAGTGTCAAGAGAAGAGGAGATACCAGCTTCTCTTCCTGTTTTTTAGTCTTGTTTTCTTGCTGGTTTTCAACACATAATGTCAGAGATCTCTGCAAGATTGTTGGTCTTGTTCACAAAAATAACACCTCTCCCCACAGTTTCCTGTGTGCCCTCTCCCCTGCAGAGCTGCAGCATGTGTGGAGTGAGCTGATGAGATTGGTGTCACATTCAGCCTCCCTCACAAAGCTTATCCTCAGCCGGATTTTGATCGCTCCAACGCTTTTCCTCACATTTGCGTATCAGCAGCATATGGGCCAGTCTGCTGAAGGCTGTCAGTTGTACATGCGGATAAACTGACTTACACGGTTGCACTAGTGTTTGAGGAAAATGCAAGCAGATAAAATTCTTGCTTGGATTATTAGCAAAAATCGGTGGGTGTTCCTGTGGCATAATTTTAGTATTATTAACTTTGTGATGATATTAAGATTTTAACATTAAAATATCTTCTAAAGCATCATTCCAAAAGAAATAATTTGGGGAATACTAATTTGATGTAAATCTACTTTATGTAAGTGGAGAAGAATTTTATTTTCTTTCTTTCCTTTTTCCAAACCATAGCTTTTGTCAGGAGTGATAAGCCAAAACTCTTCAGGGGACTGCAAATCAAGGTGAGTAGTAGCCTAACTTTTTTATTTGTGATGTTTGGAAGAACTAAGTTTGGTGGAGACAGTCCTTCTGTGGATTGTTCCCTATGTGCTGATCAAGTAATCCTTTAGCAGAGGACGTATATTTGCATTGCCACTATGAATCTTTACAAGTTCCTACTAGTAATATTGATTTGTTTATTGCTCAGTAACTGTTTGGTACTAATTCTTTGTTGGTGGTGGGGTTTGGGTTTATTTTCTTGTTGTTTAGTTGGTTTTAATCCAAGAAAAGATTATAGCAGATGGGAAAAGAATCTGAGGAATGCTTATATTCTGTTCTTACTTCGTGGATATCTTGGATTTACTCAAGCTATTCTGCTATTGTTTCCTTTTCTCCTGTTCTCTTCTCCCCTTGTTTTCTTATGAAGCTGCCATTTTCATGCATTTTGTGATTCTTGGATTTTTCTTCTCCTCAGAATTCCCTTGCTGTGTTCTGTTGTGCTGGTTTTTCTCTATATACTTCAAACATCCAGCTTTATAGAGATGCATATACTGAATGGTGTTTCTTATGAATTGCATATATATAAAGTTGCATAAGCTGCACTGCCTTAAGCTCCAACAATTCTTTGGTTTCAAGATGTAGTGTAAGACTTCACCTTCCTCTTAAAATCCTGTGTGAACTTTGAGTGTACTTCACAGATACACGTCTTGATTCTCACATCTTGTGCTCCCATTTCGATTGCCCAAATGGCACCATCTGGAATCACTTCATAGCTATGCATGGCTGCAATAAGTGATTTGTCTTCTCAGCAGCAGATTCTATGTAAAACAGATTTCCTCTGTCTCACGCATTCATGTCTCCATCTCCTCCAGTTTCTTTCAAAAGCTTTCTCTCCTTCTGTACGTCTGTTTCTTTTTTTTTTAACTTTATAGATTTATTGAACATCAAAGCAGTCTAGACTACAATTGGTATCGACTACTACCAGAAAAAAAATGTGCAAATGAATCTGTTTATTTCACAAGACTTTTGGAAAACTGATTAGAGGTGCCACTAGCTTCGTTAAGTAAAACCACCTAGGTTAGCTCATTTGAGCAAAGTGAAATAATCCTGGGGAAATCTTTCCATAAACTTTAATGGACAGAGCTTTCTAATACTGTTAAAAGCTTTTATTTGCATTAAGTATTTTGAGACTTAGTGAGTTTTCAGAAGCATTGAAGACTTATGTTACCAGCAAAAAGTAGTAGGCATGGATACAACGTGGCAAGAAAGGATGTGATTACATTAGAAATTGATAGTAGAACTTTGACCTGTTAAAGTGACCCAAAATTTCTAAAATGGTAAAAAGGCTATTGATGATATGAGCAAAATCATTCATCTGCTTGATTCAAAAATCCAACTTTAGTAACTTAAAACAGTTGGAGTAAATTCCCTCTTTTAAAGCCAGGCCTATGGCATTACCCCTCTGCACATGCCTTAACTGGTGTGGTGCACCAAGGAGAACAAGGAGATGTTTCTGACACCCACCCCCTTTCATTTGACTTGTTCCTCCACTTTCCTTTCTCTGACACTAAATGCAAGTCAGAAGTCTGAACTGATTTAAATCACTTGAGAGCAGGGGAAGTGTTAGTATGGAGAATGCATTTCCCACCCATGGTAACTGACTGTTTTTTCCCCACAGTATGTGCGTGGTTCTGACCCTGTACTAAAGCTGCTGGACGACAATGGGAACATTGCAGAAGAACTGAGCATCCTCAAGTGGAATACAGATAGCGTGGAGGAGTTTCTAAGTGAAAAATTAGAACGTCTATAAATCATTGCTTTCTGTCTTTTTTCCTTTTCATATTTTGTCATGGTAATCTTCTCAGATGAATTGTGCTACAATTGAAGAAACATTCCAGCTTCTATATTAGTTTTAAAATATCTGTTGTGCTGTACTAAACATCTTGTAATTAGAAGGGAAGCTTCAGCACACATATCTGACAAGTTGACGAACAATAGCTTGTCTTAACATTATTATTTCAGCTCTTAATGCATTTATCACTAAGAATGCTTTGTTTCAAAGTTAATTATGCAAATATCAGTTTGTTATAATCGGGTCTGTTTTTATAAATGCTCTTAAAACTGAAGAGCTTTAAATAATAGAAATGATTACCATGCTTTTTGTCTGCTGCTCTTTCTAAAGAAGTTAGAACCAAATGCAATCTTCTATCTCCCAAAGAAACTTGGCTACTAATGCCCTCTTTTTTTGTATTTGAACTGTCCTTTTATAGAAGCCTTGTTTACAGTGAGTATCTAGTTCACAGGTTTGAAAGCTGATGGAAGAACTCATAGAACTCATGCTCTGATACTGTGAAACATTTAGTAAGTACACTTTAGTGAAGACTACATAGAAAACCTCTGAGGTATATGGAAGTCAGATGTCAGGTGTGCTTAACATTAAGTGTTTTGCTTCAGAAAACATGAGCTATAACTCTTGAAAAAGCTTTCCTTCTAACTTTCAGAAGTTTATTGGAAGTCGTTTATGAAATGAATTTAGAAACTGTTCTTTTAAAATGTATATTTTTCTTTCTCGTTTGAAATACATGTGAACAGGGAATATAGACAGTATGTATGGTAATGAGTCAAATCTGTTGAGACTTGTCAGGTTTTTTCCACTTAGAGTCAATAAATATGGTAATCAAGAATAATGTGGGGGTTTTTCTAAAGTTTAATTAGCAAATAAGTCTTCCATTTAACTACTTCATGCTCACCAGTTTTTGGTTGGATGGGTGTTGTGCTATGACCTGAAGTGGTCCGCAGTTTTTCTCTTCATATATAGTTTTACATCTCAAGAAATTTCTCTGTAGTTTGCAGACTTTATTCCCAGCTTTCGAGAAGAAATCATCAGCTTCATACCAGAACAAAAAATGTGGAACTGAGACCACACTGAACTATCAGAAGTAATACACTAAGGTAATACATTTCAGGCATAGCCTTCTGAGGTTTTATTCCTGAAATATTCTTACAAGCTCATAGAAGGTGTGTGCAGCTGACTCCTATCCGTGTGAAACATTCTCCTGATCTTCCAGATGGCTCAGTGTGAGACAACTACAACAATGGTCAACACTGTCTTGAAGAAACATGATCTATACATAGAAAGTACAGGTCTTTGCAGCTTGTGCTGACTTACCAGAGTCAAACATGGATTTGTTCTTGGAACATATGATGTGTTAATCAGCAGATGAGCTACAACCAAAACGTGGCATGCCAACCCATTATTCTGGTAGTAAAAATACGCTGCCATCCACTGGTCTTTTAATATACTGACTATGTCCTATACTTCCCATTCCTATGTTTGCCAACAAGGGATTTCAGTTTCTCTATGGCTGACTTATCATGTTGTTTTAGCAGAATACTTTAGCCTTGTCCTTCTCTCCAGCTTTAGGTCCTCTTTACTATTCAACAAAGAGATTGTTTGCTTCACTTGATATCTACCAAATACTTCTCTTTGCTTTCCTCATTTCTTTATTCCTCTTCCTCCTTAACATGATAGCCAGTGGTTTTCTGACCTGCAACCTCCCTTTTATTTCCATGTCTTCCTACTGCCACCCCAGTACTTCCCTACACAGACTTTGTCTTCCTATACCAGGTCCTTCCCTGCTGCTCTTGTCTTTCAGAGAAGCAAGGAACTCACTCCTGTACCAGGAGATGACCTTCCCAGAGTGGAGGAGGATGACAGGCCAGAGAATTTCTCCTCCGGCATAACTGAGTTTTATGACTGGAGTCCCAATACTGTTTCTTCAATTTTTGACCTTTCCCAGTACTGGTTCTCAAGTATTTCCATTAAGGAGACTGGAAATAAGCTTTTCTCTCAGTTTTCCTCCTAGGTTCCTGATTTGCTAGTTCCTATTTCACTTATTAATCTGGCCTTGGAATACAGATACTTATTCCCATAGTTTAAAAGCATGCACAAGGTACATTCCTGAGATTCCCTATAAAGAGACATGTTGAGTCCTCCCTGATTCTGTTACTGGACTGCTGAGCCCTGATCCTACTCAATCTGCAGCTTCTAGCAAAAGCTAATTACCTGCACTTCCTGACCTGTTGGCTGTGCTCCATGCTGTTCTGAAGTGTTGAATTCATACTGCCCTGCCTCTGTTCTTTCTCATGCTGTCCTTTAGATGATACTCAGGTTCTTGGCTCTACAGACGTGTTAGGAACATTTAACATTCTGGCACAAATGAGCTGGGCTTTGTGCTAAAAGAGGCAATTAGAGTGGGGAATAATTTCTTTTGGAAATTCTTAAGTTTCTATTTATCAGTGTGAGGTTTTTTTCTCCAGTCTGCAGCTGTGAAAATTCATAGAGCTCAAAAGGTTATTTTGGCTTGTGGCAATTAACCACACAGAATACGAGGTTGAAAGCTCCAGTTTAAAAAGGAAGTGATTAATTTTTACTTATAGCCATGATAAGTACCCAGTACTTCATGAAAAGCATTCACTCAGACTTATGTAAGAATTATTTAATCTTATATAATGCTCTTGTTGTGCCAAATCTTGAGAGTTAATGAAAGGACAAATAAAAGCAGTGAGTATGCATGACTGAGTTGGAACATGAACTCTCCATCTACTACTCCTATCTTTTTAGAAGGGAAAAAAGCAATCTTTTTGCAGGAGAGAATATCTGTGCTTCTAAGAAAAAAGTGTGTTGAACACTCCATTTTACACCTATATATGATATACAGAGGAACTTGAAGCACAGTGTACAAGCCGCTTGGAAGGGTTTCCTGTGTACTTGCTTAGTCATAGATTCCTGCAATGTGAACCTGAATAACATGATTGTAGCAGGCAAAAATCTGTTTCAGAGCTAAGAAAAACCTTCCAGCAAGCATTAAAATTATGGAAAGAAAGCAAGTGTTCCACTCTGTATTTGTTTTATTGTTTCAGCACATAGATAGAACAAGAACAGATAGCCACCTTAAGGAAAAGCACATGCAAAAAAATTGCGTTCAGAAACCTGAGCACCTATTGAGAGTGTCACCATTTCTGAACTTGAGCTTTCAGAAGCAGAATATATCTTCTGGTGTTCAGCAGGGAGATTAGACACCACACGCCACAAAAGAGAGAAAAAAGCAAATAATGCTTTAGGTGTTATTCTACTTCATTAGCATGGATGCTGGATTGTCAGAGCTGCAGTAGAATTTCTCTACATCCTACCCATAAAGGTAAGCAGGCTCAAATCTAACAAGGTGGTTTTCATGAGTGCATTGCAAGGATCACCATCGTTTGCTGGTTCTTGCAGTGCATAAGGAAGGGCAGACAAAGCATTAAATTTTCTTTGTTAGAGATGCTTTGGTCACTTAAAATAAATGGACTTTGAAATTTGTCAAGAGTGCCTGAGAAGGGTCCATCAAATGGTAAAACACAGAGTATTTATATAAAAAACAGCTAAAGAAAGGTTCCTGAACTTGTGTGATTTTCCTTAACTTGTTAACTGTTAATGCCTAACACAATTACTTTGAAACAAATTTGCTGTGATGTCTAAGAGGAAGAGCCCAAGGGAGAAGATAGCCAAGGAGACACAGAACAGCCAGCCTGCTGCTATGTTACTGAATACTGTGGTTCAGAACACCAGCTTCACTCTCAACTGCACCATCATAAAAGGTCTAAGCAGAAGGTAGTGGAGAATATTGTCAGTAGATTTTTCCTTATCACTGGTTTTGAAGGATGGACAGAAGGCAGGGCATTATGAAATTACTCACTTACTGAGCTCAGACAGGAGACAAACTACAAAAGCAATCAGAGTATTCTAGTATCTATTGATTTAAACTGGAACCATGGCACCAGACTGTCTCAAAGAGTACCTGATTATCTGTTATGTTTTGAAATAGTCCTCCTTCATCTTCAGGAATCCCCCTCAGCTTTGTTGCTGTCCAAGAAATAAGGTATCTGTGTTTCAGTTGCACCTTGTACACTGAAAGCCTGACATCAGCATGTGTGTCCACCAATGTGCAAGTTAAAGGGTGTAAACACTGAGAAATGGAGCAGGTCTCTCAGCACTTCCCACTACTAGGGCAACCAAAATCAAAAGAGTTGACCATGATTTACTCCTGCATTGAGCCACCACTTATTTTGAGTCATAGTTCATTGTCTGCTCTCTGGCTGTGTGGTCAAGCTGTCATGGTTTAACCTCAGCTAGCAATTGAAGTACCACACAGCCATCCACTCACTCCCCATTCCACACTGGGATGGGRAGGAGAATCAGGAAAGATACAGGGGGATGTTCTCTTGACAATGATCTTTTGAGGTTGGATTTAGGTTAAGTAGCAGCCTTTCTGACTCTTCCCTTAAGATTAAAGTGAGACTTGTAGGACAGACTAAAACATTCCTCATCTTAAATATGGGCACAGTAAAGTTTCCACTTTTTTTATGTTGCAGAATGTTTGTAATTTCAAGGCAGGATCTCTGTCAAACCTATCTCTTGGCCACTGTTCCTGACTAGGCTGGAAATTCAATGGGCAAACACAGATTTTTGGTGCAGGAGGATAAGCAGAGAACAGGATCATGAAGATAATACTTTTGCTCCGCCTTTTCCCCCTGCATTAGATGACCTGGTTTCTTCACGTTACTGTATATTTTAGGCTACCTGACCCAGTTTTTGGACAGCACTGATCTTTGATAAGGAAAGGTCTTGATGACAGACACATCTTCAAGCAGCCAGTTTAGGTGGCTCATGGTGAAACACCTCAGAGCCTCTCTACGCAGTGCAGACAGGCTCCACACTGTGGAGTTTCCAGTCAGACTGACTCCTAATACTGCCAGGTTGGTTTTTTCCCCTCCTGGGTCTGACAGCAGAGCTGTAATAAGGTGACAAACCACAGCTTCCCTCCACTCCCAGCAGTGTGGAAATGCCTGCATCCATGCTCCAGCATCCATGCTCAGCCAGGCGTGCCCCAGCTGAAGCAGCTGTGTCTCCAGAGTGGACTCTTGCTCATGCTCTATTAGATTATCTGTATCAGTCACAGAGTATCTAGTTTTATGACCTGTCACTTCTGAACTCCAGGGCCCCCTATGCCACAGGGCTCCCTGGGAGCCCAGCCAGGCCTTCCCCACACAGGACACTTGGCCTCCCCCTGTGGAGGGGCACTGCACGCAACAAGACCCGAGGGCAACGGCCAAGTGCCACCTTCGACCTTGCCAAAAGGTTGCTGAAGGGACTGTGATGAAAAAGATCCACAACCTGATTTTCCAGGTTGTAGGGAGTAGCCAGAGGTGTGTCACTGGCTGTGGGACAGCCTCCCCACGACCCCCCAGCTCAGCCTGGACCTCTGACCCCCGCAGCAGCAGCTCCCTCTGGAGCTGGCGCTGGCTCCTCGTTCCTGTCACACCAGAGGCCACAGCCCATCATAACAGCAAATGCAGTGAAACTAAACCAAAGCAGAGCTTTTTCTTAATCCTGGTGGCAAAGATTCAGGTTTCCTGAAGAAACATGGCAGCATGGCAGCTGTCACCAGCCCTCAAAACAATTTGCCAGGCCAAGAAATAAGCCTTACAGATAATTTCTGCATCACTAGAACAAAAGGCAGATTCTGCCATCAGGTAGTGCACTTACTGCTGTCAAAGTAGGGGACGTCTGACACCCACACGAGGAGGTGTGTGTAGGTGTGAAGGGAGAGCACAGCAGTTCTCCACGCTCTGCTGCCCACAGACATCCTGGCTGCCCCCACTCCTGCCTCAGCACCGACCACCAGAGGGACTGGCCTCCACTGCAGCAGAGGATGGGAATCAGTGTCAGGACAGGGATCAGTGTAAGGCTGGCACCAGAGCATTTACCTAAGGGGGTCTGAGAGGCAGAATCATGGCAGGCAGCGGGTGTAAGAGTGGGCTTTTCTTACTTTGTATCTTTCAAATAAAAAAAGTTAAGTCTAAAGGGACATTGAGTTTGCTTGTCCTAAGTTCACATCTGTGCACAGCTCCAGCTCTATCCAGCTGTAGCCTCCCTGACTCACCTTCTTCCTAGTTTACTGACAGATTCTTCACCATGCAACCATTTTATTGTTGTTTATCATTGTAACAGCTAGGGATTGCCATAAATTATTTCTGTGTAAGTGAAAAAACGTTGCCCTGGGCCTAACATGAGCAGTGCTGCTGTTCACCACTCATGCAGGTACAAGCACTGGAAGGCCACAGAATTTAGTAATACTACACGCATTTATTCCCCTCTTTCTCATCTTTTCTGGGACTGTGCCCCAGCTGGGTCCTGCTCAGGATGGGAGCGTGGTGACAAGGACCAACCCTGCTCGGAGCAAAACATGGGCTGCCAACTGCTGCTTATCACACGCAGGCAGTGCAGGGGCTCTGCTCTCACAGGTTCTCTGAGCCTGAGTGTGTTTGATTTTAAGATACACGTAGACATATCTCACTTCCTTTTTAACATAATTATTCCTTTAAAATGTACTCAACAAGGAATGCCACTTACACACTGCAAATCTGTATTCAGTGAGAAATTTCACCCCAGTTTAATTTTCCATCTTTGGTACAAAATCAGAGGGACAGCATCACTTCATCATCAATTCACCCCATGCTGAGCACCAAGTGTAAACCTGGAATAGAGAAAAGGGTCATATGGACCATGGAGATCACACATGCATGACAGATACCATGTCTGCACTAGAGCAGCACCATTACAGACATCTTCCATGGCTTATTGTAATGGTAGTGTTGGTGTATAAACTATGCATTGAAACAGCCACTGAAAAACTCTGGATGAATTTCTGTGGCAGGGAGTTTTCACGTGATCTAAAGTTCACCACGCAGGTAAGAATTGCTGCCATTAGCAGATAAAGTCTACATGTAGAAATGCACACATATGAATGGCCCTGTAGTGAAGTGTCATGAGTGACAAGTTCCCTATTACCAACCTCCTCTTGTTCAGGCACTGAGCAACACCTAGAAATCTCACCCCAATGGACAAGGCTCTTTAGTTGGCACAGGAGCACAGTGTGAAGATGCTAGCAATTTAAGTGGGGTTTTAGTGTGTTAGTTGTGCTAATTGTCTTTGAGAAGGGAGGCTCTTTGCCTATGTGTTGAAAGCCAACGCTTGTAAGACAAGCGGAAGTTGTGATTTTGCTTAAAGCAGCAGCATTTCAAGAATGAGTTAAAAACTCAGGTAAAAACCTTCAGCCAAGCTCAGAAAGCTGTGAGACTGTCTGAAGAGTTTTCATTGCCTTCTGTCACCGACCTCCCGTCTACACTAGCATTGCACAGAGGGAGAGGTGTACAGAGCAAAAGACCTGGTGCTGAAAATCCAACATTACACCATAGCACGTTCTAGGTGTGTTCCTAGGAAACACCTCCCACTTTCATTTCACARTAAAGGAATCTGGACCACATACTCTAAGAACACAATGACATGAACCAAAGCACACTAAGCAAGGACAACTGTGACGTTCACATCAAAAGCACACTCCCATTGTGAACCGAAACCCTAATGCAGGCAATCAAWCTGTCCCTTCCCAGCTCCACAGTCCAAGATTCCCTTCCCTGAGCACACCCATTTGACAAAGAATCTTGCCTGATCCCTTCAGATATACATTTAAGGATGGACATAATTGTTCAGGATCCTACTGTGCGGCTTTAAAAAGTATATTTAGCACATTTGTTACTTATATTTGCTGCAGAATGGATTGGATGACAAACAACTACAGTAATTGCCATTAAGACAGACTCAGCATTTTGGCAGCAGTGCCAGAGTGGGCTAAAATAACATGCTCCACTTTTTTTTCCCAAATGGTTACTGCTGCAAGGCAGCTAGCATTTAATTCCACTTTACAAATATACATAATCTGAATGTACAAACCATCCCAGTCACACAGGCACATTTCAAAGGTCTGCTGTACTCAGACTCGTAAGTCTGCTGTCCCTTACAAGTGCAAAGAACAGAGACATCAGCATTCTTTTAAACTAGAGCGAATAAAGGTTAGATTCAAAATACATAAGCTGAGAGCAGTTCAGTGGAGTACAGATACTAATGCCACTGGCTGTAGTCCTGCGCAGCCAGAGAAGCAATAGCCTGTTGGGCTAGAAAAGTGTCTGGCAATGTGCGGTTTAGGGAGAGCTGCCGTCTATGCAAGTCTCGCATGCAGCGATTGAAGTCTCTGTGAGAATTAAATGAAACTTACTGCACACGTGCTCAATATTCAACTGGCACCAAAACTTAAATACCTCTCCAGCCAACTCTACAGTGCTTTAAAGACAGTAACCTACCAATCTAGCCCATCACACCTATCCAAGAATTCCCATACAACCAGACTCCCCTCATCTTTAAACTTAGCCAGTTTCCTTATTTATGCCAAATTTAGTTGAACACTATCCTTAGACATGTCTTTAAATTTTATATATATAAAAAAAAAAGAGAGAAAAAAGATGTGTGAACTATACTTTTTTTACGGGATTAACATAATTATGAAAAGTTCTATGTCTCTCCCTTATTACCAGTGATTTCTCCAAACCTCTCAGCATATTAGTGAACACATGCTACCTAACGGCCCCAGTTGGGATTGCAGCTGGAACCACAGGGTTTCTGTTGCATGCTGACAGCTGGAGTTTGGATTTTGGTTTTCTAATCATTCATTTCCCACCATGCCCTACAACCTCTTACCTTCTTGCTCACCCATAATGGCAGGGTTTGAGCCTGTCTGGGAAACTGGAGGGAAGAAGAATCTGCTCATCCAAGAAAAGGTCTCCTGTGGCACACATGGGGCAAAGAAACTTCAGGCTGTGGTGGTCAGCAGTGCAGTAGGCCAGGTGGAGGCAGGACTCACGTTTCAGTCTTTCAGAGCTGCAAACTGGAGTTTGTGTCAGCTCAGCCAAGTGCGACTTGCCGAAGCCTTAGGGTAGCCATGGTAACTTCACCTGATGCACTACAGTCACTGTATCCTGCTATGGAGAGGAATACTCTTCCCTCTATAAGTATCTTAATATTAAAATCTACAGATATAAAAAAGCTAGAAAGCTTTGAATTGACAAAGAAAACAAAATCCTTATTAAGTTGAGATCAGCAGTTATTCTATTAGCACAGGGCAAAAATATGTCTGTTCTGATCCAGGTTGGACCCCATTCTGTATTCCCTTGAGTGGCTACCAGACCTTACAACTGGTGCTGAACAAAAGCAACAAAACAAAATGAAATTTTGGGAAAACTATAAACTAATATCAGGGTCTCTTCTCATGCCAACAAGTGAGAAAGAATTCTATCTAAAGTAATTTTTTCCTCTTGCTATTAATAAAAAATGTGAGCAGAGCCCTTGAGAGGTCATCTCTGAGGCAACCTTTACAGGAGGATATGATTAAGGCACAAGCCATAGGAAACAGTAACCTCAATCACCAGATCACTAAGATGACATGGATGAATCATCCCCCATTTCTATGCTGCAGATTCTCCCAGGTAAACAGAGACAATGATACTCACTTTTGTAAGGGAAGTTTATGATCAGCAATATGGAGGCATTACAATGAAAATAATGAACAGTTTCTCTGCACAGGGAACAGGATTAGAAACCTAGAAATTCTCCTATTTGCTCAATATTCTGAATGGAGAAAATCAGTGCTTTTCCCATKGGATGGCATAGAAACATTGATGTGGGGAAATGTGAAATTAAGCCTCAGTGACATGTGCCCTTCTCTTTTCCAAAGAAACATAAAACATAACTCCCCAAAATCTCCAAAAAGGGGATTTGAACATTTTCAAGATTTCTAACATACAAAATATCTCTGTTTTTGTGAGACTCCTGACATATACCAACATCACTGTTGAACATCTAGAATTAAAAGCATTTTAACTCAAAGAAGTAAAACTGAAAGATTTCTTGTTTCAAATGTTTCTTCTTCTGAAGAAACTACTTCCTTTCTCATTATTCCATTTCCAGTACTTTTGCTTCTGTCTATAACTGTGTAAAGACATTTTAAAGCTTTAATTCATTTGGCAATTCCAAACAGCTTTCCTTAATTGCTCATGTCAAACATATATTTCACATTTTAAAAAAAATTATAAAACAATTCTGTGCTATCAGGAGGAAAAAATTCAGATTATTAATTGCAYGCAAGCTCCTCACGCTAATGTATTTCCTGTCATTCACTTCTGGTAGGAAACTAAAAAAGGCACAACATTCACACAGTAATACAGTGTTTGCATTCATGGTACATTTTCTTGCCATTCCTTAGGTACAGAATTCACGAAGTTACCCTGCTTTGAGGGGTTTCACACCACCAGATCCACACTGAATGCTCCATGTCACAGCACAATGGTAAGGGCAGCAGCACAGAAGACAACGGAGACTGTCTGTTAGCTTGACTGATGTTCTTTGCATCTTCACCAAACACAAATTTGCATGGCCAAACTAACAAGCTTGCAATGTACTGCCTTGTACTTCCATTAATAGCTGTGTGATTAATTGGTTACAGCCCATTATATTAGAACATACCCAGCTAGGAATTCTGCTTAAAGAAAATTAATCAAAATTGGGCTGCAGGCCAAGTTTAGCAAGGATTTTCAGCAATTCATAAATTCTTAAGGTGAATGAACTGGAATGGAAAAATTAAAACAGTTTCAAGGAGGTCTGAGATACGAGGATTCAACTCCAGTCTCACAGGACTCACTAGACTATGACCCTAAATAAATATATACCTTTGGCAATCCATGGAAAACAAGATAGCCTAAATCTGCAGTCCTTGTTTAGACAGCGCTTGTAGCTATAGTGGCAGAGAGGCAGTGACTAGCTTCCCATCACCTCTTTTAGGGTACAAACCCTCATGGGATTGCTTGTTACACAGGATTCCAGAACTTGGTTTATTTATGGCTCATGGGGTTTTGGTAACACTATTCCCTTTCCCAGAACTATTTATTTCAGACCATATGACTACCTGACCCTCTAAAAAACCAGCTGAGAAATGTGATAGGGGAAGCCACAAACATAACTACTAATGAGGCATTTAAACACTAAATCCTTTTGCTCTAAGTGTAATGTGGAGTTGCATGGCTAGATGGAGACACTCCACAAATTCTAGAAGAGGGATTAAAAGGTACCATGTTGCACTGCAGAATTTCACACAGTTTCACTACCTTCCATTGACAATTTCAGTCTCCATTTCTGGGGAACTGAAAATCTCCTTTTATGTTCAAATATTTTGTACTGAATACAAATGGGAATATTTATGCCTGTTCGTTCTAGGTGGAAGCATAAAAATTACTAACAAGACGACTGCCAGAAATTTGAGCCAGAGAAGTAATATGATGTCTTTTGAATAAAGAACATTTGCTTCAAAAGCCTTTCATATTTGTGGATTGTCATGAGTGCCTTTCTGTGTACAACATTGAAATGGTGAATTCTTGGGCCTTCTAAAATGCAATCAGGAAGAAGCAGTCTATTGCTCTTCCCCTACAACTTCACAGGACTGCAGTACCTGGCTAAACCCCAGACCAACGATCTATTTCACAATGTCAGTTTTTAAGCCCTCCCTGCTTTCAATGTAGGATGAGGCACAGTTCAGCTATTCCAATCAATCCTGATGGTATAATGTGGATGCCAGTACTAAAATTCTTTACAGTGAATAATATCTTTGATTCTGAAATCCCAGACAAGGTGTGTGCACAGTACAGACATAGCCAGCACAAGTCCTAACAAGTTTTATATTTGTTCTTATGTTTTCTGAGTTGCAATATATTCTTGGTATGTTCTAACGTTCAGAAGGCCCATGTCAGCTCCTTGTAAAATCTGAACCACCCACATCTTTACTGTACCAAATACAGACGATGCCAATCCTGCCCAATTTGCTTTCCTAASTCATCATATATAAATCCCTGGCTATGATGTTACATGCATGAGTAAAGTTAGACTATCAGTAGGCTACCAGGCCTGTTCAGCCCTCACCAAAGCTGACAGGAGCCCTTTGATGTACAGCAAAGTAAGTCTGAAATAGTTTTCCTCTGGGTTTGACCTACAGACCTGTATACATACAGGAGACTATATCCCGCACTAGTGGAACTTTTTGTACTATACACTGCAAGAAGAAATGCAGCAGTCACAGATCTCTGATTGGTGCATGTGCCCTCTGTAAAAAATCCACAACAGACTGTACTCAGGCTTTCTTCCAATACTGCCCTCTTTAGGAATTAGCAATTCCTGCCTTCTTGAGCTATTTATTTATTCCTAAATACTTGAGTTCATTTCTGGGGGGAAGTATTCTGAAAGTCTTGATGGCCAGTTTCATAGCAAGAGTCAGCCCTGAGAGTAAGCTAAAAAAGGAAGACAAACAAAACAAAATATAAACTCAAGGCATCCCTATATTCAGTACCACCAGATACACAGAAAACCAGGAGATTTATTTTAAGACAAATGAGATAGTGTGGTCAGACTAATTCCTAGTAACCGAGACTTTGGCCACCACTAATCTAAAAGCACACCACTAATTTGGTTCTGTTCAATATATTATGTCTTAAATGTATCTTCCAGTGATTACTGGCATTATGCTATAAAGGTTCTATACAAAGGAGAGTTCTTGTCATATCAAACCTGAAATTTTAGCATGGTATCTTAGTATTGGAAGCTATAATGACTCCTGAAGAAAACAAGATCCTCACAAAGCAACCCATATCCCCAGTGGATTCTGCTGGCGTACCTTCATAGCACCTTGTATTTAATAGCACTGGGTAACTACTAGAACTTGTTGGAGCCAGCACAAATTCTCAAATGCCTGTGCTTGAAAGGGAACATCCTTATAATGTCTTTGTGATGTTGTCAAGTCAAAAAGCCAGACGGATAGACTACTGACAGCAGAAACTTGTTGCTGAAACCAAGCAATAAAGACCATCATTTTCTGGCAAATGTAGCGACGTATGTTGTACTTCTGATGCTTATTTTGCGGCATGACTGATTGAGACAATAGTAAAAAGCATTGTCATGGGATATTAAAATTAAAATTGATGTTAAAAGTGGCTCTATGGAAGCTCTTGTGCAATTATTAAGGAAGGACAAAAAACATTTGTCAAACTCCCAGTCTGATGAAGCTGCTTGGTAGAAAGCATTCTTTTAGGAGACTGGAAAGCCCAGATGTTATATATGAAAACCCACATTCTACACAGATGCACTGAAGTTGCCTATAGTACATTGAGCTTTTGTATTGCTAGTTATTTTGAAGCACTATAGAGGCAAATTAACTAATTTTCTATATATTATCACACCTAGGCTTCTAGAATACATTTCAGGTCATTCTTGCACAATTTTCCAAGAACTGAGTTCAGATCCAAGACGCTGACTCCGTGCTGATAATCAAATTAATTGATTTCTATTTAATCTCATTTAATCTAACCATTTACAATTAATTCCCGGATTAAACTCTAAATGTATTATTGATAGCAGAACCAACATAGTTTTAATGTTACCCATTTCCCTGGGCCAGATTTAGAAGTGAAACTGTCATGTATGTTTCTTCTACTGAGAACAAGACAGAAAATGCAATTATGAAGCTGCACCCTGTGACCAAACTTAAGGCTCAATTGTACAGCTACCTGCATGAAAACAAAAAATCAAGCTACAACTACCATATGCAAATATTTAATCTAGATCATTCATCATTTACTCTGCCAATGTTTTGTTCCAGAATAGACCTATACATTTATAGTGGTTACTTCCTGTAAGCCCCATGCTAAGTATATACATAAACTCCAATTATTTGCATGGTTTTGTCAAAATATCTTTAGGTTTCACATTTGGGCACTTCCCATTTTGCTTCTCTTCCCAAAACATCACAACCACCTTTTGGTAGCTTCTGTTGGACATGGACTTACTGGTCATTGCCTAAGCTGCTTGTAAGCAATTCCCTAAAGTTGTGTTTTAGCAGAGCACCTACAGTTATTAAACTTTATATTTTTCAATCTTCATATTACTGTTTTAGTCTACTGCTACAGCATCTGCATTATAACAAGAAAGATATTCTCCTCAAAGTGTTCCTTGAAGATATGGGATATCCTGACAACTAGAATATAAGGGTTTAACTCTCCTTTCTTACAACTTCCATAATGTTCAACAAATTGGTACCTGCACTAGTGACACTGTAAGGATTGATATGGCAGCACAGTACTTCCTGTACTGTGTATGAGATCCAGAGATGCCAGCAGCAGCAGAGCTGTACTAACACACTGCTGTTTGTGGGCTAATTATGCTTGCATTTCACAAGAGTAATTAGTTTGGGCAGAGCCCTATGCTAAGTTCAATATCTTTGCACAGTCACGTACTCCACGGATATATTACATTCCTTCCTCCACCTTCCCACACACATTTGTCTGAATTAAGACACTACACGCTGATGGGTTTACCTGTGGCCAAAATTTCCATATGGTAGAGAATTTTGCTCCAAGATACAACACTACTCTAGAAAGAAACAGAACATAAAAATTATAAAATTCTCATGGTTTGCAAAAAGTCCAAATCAGGATTTCTGTTCAGAATCAGTAAGAAATTATTTTCAAGCTTGGCCTGACTCAGAAAGCATTAAAACCAGCAGTTATGGCAGAAACTATATAAAACTAGTACATAGTTTTCTAAAAGCATTTATCCACTCACACTTACGATGTTGTATATTATCCCATCTGCCACAACAGCTGATAATCTGTGATGAAAACTCACTCAGGTTTGTTACAGAATAGAAATACAATGGCTATTCTGGTTGAAATTGTTCAAAATCTTAGCATTAATTAGAATAATGAAGTAAAATGCAGAAATACAGAAAAAAATGTATACATTGAACACCAATGGAAGTTTTTATCCCCCCCATGCACACATCTTTAGGTAACAATTCCGAATGCACTTATCTTGCCAAACTAGTTATTAAATATAAGGTAATGCATATTCTATATTTTTTCCATGTTTGAAATCTGATTTCATAAACATCTAGAACTTTCACATAGGGGTTTTTTGGCCTGGTTTACCTTTTCTCCTTTCTTTCAACCAATAAAGCTTGTTCTAAGCAAACAGCGAATTAACCGAAGAAATGAGAGACCCAAAGCCAAAATCAGTTTCTTTCATATTTGTTGCAAAAATTGTTGTGTCAGCAAGCAAAACCCAAAACTTTGCTTGCAAGTTCCCCACAAAGTGACGCACAAAGAGACTGAGTTTTGGGACTACCTGCAGTGAAGTTCTATTCAATGTAATACAAGTGCAAACAAGCACTGTTCTACCAGCTCCCCTTCTCAAGGGTTCAACAGGCAATCTCAAAATAGATGAGTTTAAGTGAACAGTAACAAATTTCTTGACTTAAATTACTTTAGGGTTGAAATTACACAAAAACAGGGAGAACTGAGTATATGGATTTTCAGCTTTGTTAGAATAAGGGTCAACTTCAATTTCTCTCACACACAGCTTAAGCCCTTGACATATAACAAAAAGTAATTCTGACTGCTACCAAATGTTGCCTTCACATAGCTGTACTACTTAGACTTCACTAAACCTCCACCATCTTTTAAATGCTGCTCTGTAACATTTTAGTGCACTTAAATAGGAAGTAAACGGTCCAATATAGAGAAGAGTAATTTTTTAAAAATTATCTTGAACATTCTACAAATTAAGTCAAATGAACAATACTGATTTGAATTTAAACACATTTGATAGTAGTTCACATTAGAGAGGACTGCAGATCATCACTGTGGTTAAAGGGTTCAGTCTTTTCGCTTCTGAACTGCAGGGTTTTATCTTCCTATTAATTTTATTTAATGCATCATGAATGATTCATGCTCATTTCTAATTCATCACTAATTATTATTATTGTTCTCTCCAACCTTTGCATTTAACAGACAGAATAAATTTAGGATTTTCTTGGTAGTTACCCCAAGAAGGTTGCGAGATGAACCAATGCAATGTACTTGTTTTAATGTAACCTCTGCACTCTAAAAATGAAGGAAACTATTTTTGGAAGCGAAATTCAAAATAAAAATCATCACTTTTAAATTAAACCATACCACCTAAACTAATATAGTTTTATCTATCCCACTGAAGTAATTTCTGTTGTGGATGTTTCATCACTACATGCTTGCAATGACAATGTTACAAATTTGTTAAAGAAATGTCATTGGCAATAAAGTTGCTGATCAGAAGCAGCTAGCTAAGCACTGGCACCAGTGTTCCCTGAGAGCTAAAGCGGACTTCTGTTAATGTTGCATCATCTGCAAGGAGAAGAATTTCCTTCTCAATGGTGGAGTTTCCATCTACAAGTTCAACCCAATTAATTAAATATACTGGAACTAAAAGAAAAGAAGGAAGATTCCTCTCAACTATACTTTTAAAATCTTTTTCAGCCTTAAAAATCTGCTACTTATGAAACACTAAAGCGTGCACTGTTTAGGAAAATGTTTTATTTGCAAATAATATTACCTTCAATAAAGCCATTTTTAGATTCAAAACATTTTTCCTTCCCACATTGAAAGGAGATTCTCTTGCAAAGCAAAATGCCTAACACTAATTGAGTCAAATTAGAACATGGCAACAAACTGTTGCGTAAGAATTGGGGATGCAGAATTTCATTACAACCTATAATCTGAACAAATGTATGCTCATCTATAGAACTATTTAAATGTAGAAAGACAGTGCATATTTGGTTAGCAAAATGCAGTGCTTAATTTAACATAAAGGCTGATTTGCAGTTGAAAGAATTTTTATAATTACTAATCAAACTGAATTAGACTCTTTTGTGGAAAGCAATTAAAGGAAAAAAACTCGAGGCAAGGTTAAAAACAAGTCAGAATTTATGTCCCTAGCTTGTCTCAATCCAGCTAGGTGCAGTTTAACATCTCAGCATACTGGTAACTTGCCTGAAGTTCTCAGAGGTGACTAAATGCAGAGAACACTCAGCAGACAGCCAGGTGTGCCTCAGCACATCTGACCTCAGTGAGTGTTGCGAACACAACCACATAGTTTATGTTTCACGTTTGGTTTTGGTTATTCAAATAACGTGCATTACACCTGCATCAGTTCACAATAAGTTTATTTTATGTGAAGAAAAGCTTTGCCATTAATGAAAAATTTCAGTAGAAAACAGTACCTCCTGCTTTCAATCTAGATTACTCAAAAGTAGAAGCTTGTATTAGTGAAAACTTCAGTAGAAACAAATCTGTAGGAAACGTTCTTGGCACATGAAGTAAAAGCTTTAAACACATTAAGTTTGAATAGAGTATTGACCGTGCAACCATGCTGGCAGAAAAGCCAGTTTTTAATGGCTGGTATTTGTCCCTCAAGACAATAACATGGAAGACACATAAACCTGCTTACATAACGTTAATTGTATATAAATATGGTGTTGCCATAATTGACAGTCTATTCAGGCCAACCATTTAGTTTAGCAGTTCTAAATAAGTAATAGGCACTTTGCCTTTCTGATTCCCCCTTTCACCCATCAGCCAGTCTGAATCCATGCCAGGGATACTGTACACTGTTATCACCTAAAAAAACAGAAATGCATTATTATAAACTTTGCTTGCAGGGAAAAGAGTTACAGTCTATCTTCATATGATTTCCAATGTCTTAGAACTGAAAGTAACCAAGTTAAACAGAGCATTTAAGATGAGCATTCATGGAACATAATCAAAACATAAAAATTATTTTACTGGTCCATGGAAAAGAATAGATACAGTAGCATATTTTAAAGTACCTTTTTTCTGATTAAATTCTATTTGTTACTCTTTCTTTTCTATTATGTTTTATCTTTAAATCTTGTGTATCCACCCTTAACCTTAACAATCTAAAAGAAACTTCTTTTGATTTCCAAGTCCATGACAGAAAGACAGATGGTGTTGATGTGCTATGTCTTCACAGAAAATCTGAGCCCACAGCTTCTATCTAAGTCACTGTCTAGGTAAGAAAAAAGTCAAATAGAAATATTGAAGTAATGCACATTTAAAACCCAAAAAATTTTGATTTTTTTTTTTTTTCAGAATCTCTTCTTCAGCATTAAGCTACAGTCACATTACCAGGTGGAAATCTGTTCCAGCACTGTGCTTCATCATCTATCTCCACCTGCTTTGTATAGACTCTCAGACTTAAGACTGCAACTGAACTGGAACAGGAATAAACACAGCACAACCTTCACCATCAAAAAAAGTAATAGTTGTATTTTCATATTCTTCCCAAATTGCAATATTCAATGTTTGAAAGACTAATCAGATTGATAATACTACTAAAGGTGTGGTGAAAAGTAGACAACAGAACTGCATCTTGACTGTCCAGCAAATGTTCTTGCAAGGTAAGATGGTGTAACGAATGTTAACTCTCACTATAGAATATTAGGATATACAGGTACAGGACAATGCTCCACGGGTATTATTGAAATTTAATTTTAAAAAATCAACTCCACTGACTTTTTGATGCAGCACATCTTAACTGGCTACACACAAGCATTCCTATTTTACTTTCAAATGACCAAGGTACGTAAGAGAACTCTTACCTCGTCTGCAAGTAGCGATAATTCACTGCTGTTTGCAGCATCATAATCATAGAGAACTCTTGCTTTCCTGCTGCCACTTGATGACTTCAGTTCACTGAGGCCTGAAGTAACAACTGAATTGCTTACCGAAGGCAGTGAAGCAGAGGCTGAGGCCAAGACTGAGGAAGCAGAAACACTCTGCACAGGAGTTGTGGAAGACTGATTGTTGTTAGAGAGGAAAGTAGATGGAAAGCTGTGAGAGAAAACAAAATGAAAAGACTTCTGAGTGAATCTGTTTTACATAGGGCATTATACATCCTTCCGTGCCTAAATTAGCAGTCTTATTTTTATCAGCAATAAACACCAGTAGATAACCAGCAGTAACAGAATGGCACTGATAGTTGTGTAACATACAGATACTTGTTCTGATCTCTAGTATAAATCAAATTAATATAACTTAAGAAATATTGCCACCTTAAAAAAAACCTTGATATTTGCCTCTTAGAAAAAGGCAAAACCAAGAAAGCACTGTTGGTCAAACTTAATTCAGACTGTATTTTGATAAACACTTCTTTTGACAGCTCTGCCAGGAAAAGTAGCCTCCACCTCCTCCTGCTCATTCCTCAACTATGTGGTTACACAAAAGACTGTACTGACGAACCAGGTCAGGGAAATATAATGCAACTTAAAAATACAGCCTCCTTCTGAAAGGAAGAAAAAACACACAACTATTTTTGTAATCTAAAGCAGTTCATTGATTCAGCTAACTTCATGCTGTAAAACAAAAATTTTTTTTACACTAAAAATAAACTTATATCAGCTTAAGCTCCTCATTTCTAGGTCAGGCTACTACTTGCACAGTGCCAGCTATAGTGCTTGCCAGACCCTCCCATGAAGACAATTAAACTCATTAACCTCACTGAAAAAAGGGAAAAAAAGTGTATAATCTCCTACTTAGTTAATGAACTCAGTCACAAAAAACTGTGATGAGTGACAGAGCAGATACAAGGGAAAGCACAGAATAACATGACTGAAAAGTTGAAGGAGCAGAAAGAAGAGCAAAGCAGCAAGAGATTTTGGGGCAGTGGGGTAGGGAAAATGGAACACCAATGATGAGTGCTCAGATTGTCTCATGTCACTCCGCCCTACATCCTGGGATGCAGTTCCATGGCAGACTAAACCTATTTATTTAGCAGCTGATGTAGCAATTTCTTGTTCCTTTGCTGCCTTACTTTGTTGTAAAGCTCATCTGGATTCTACCTTAAGAGTAGGTCAATGAAGGTTTTAAAAAGTGGTAGAGCTGATGCAGTAACTAGGAGCTAGACTGAGTCCTGATGACATGCAACTGTAGCTGCATTTCCTTCCATTCTTTTGACCAGTCAGTTCCCACACATAACTTCCCTCATCAGTCCTACATAGATGCTTTTTCATTAACATATGGGATATGGAGACATTGCCTCTCCCCTCCTTTTACTTGCCTACTCTTTTGACATAAGGAAGATCTATCCATACTGTGCACACGAACCCTTCAGAAAACAGTCTCATCTCGTCCCTTCCAACCTATGCTCCCCAATTTAATTATTTCTGAAGGTGCAGTTCAGTGGCAACTTTACCCGTGTAAATCCAGATCACTATATTCCCATAACCCTGTCTGCAGCATTATTGGTGCTCATATGATCATAAGAGGAGCTGTTTTAGGGAGCTGATGCAGGTGAAATCTAAACCCATCAATGCAGCAACTAATTTTTGGCTCAAGTGGCGATAAATACGGGAATGAATGCAGCTCGAATCTGTAACAACTGCAACAACAGTCCTGCACACAAGGTTACAGGTTCACACTATACTCAACCTGGTAAACACACAGTGCCATCAGACAGGGTGGACCCACTCCTGTACCCCTTTTTTGCACAAAAGTTCATTCTCTGTCATTTGAGTGAGATCTAGAAATCTGCTGCTTTTGATTCAACAATCTGATCTAACCAAAAATCAAGAAGATTGCTAACTTCCCATGAGAACAGCCTTTTAAACATGTTCACCTTGCAGTCACATCATTGTATCTGACTGAAGGGAAAGAGCAGCAGTGTATAATGAAGGACAGCACTAGCCCCTTGACAGTCAGACTGAATTTCATACAAAAATTAGGAAGATTTACAGGAGACTGTTCTGTGTTTAATTAGCATCTTACTACTGTGCAAAGGAGGAAGTCCCACTTCCCTCTCTGGTTTACCTTGACCCCACTTGATCAGAACGAGCTGGTTCAACTCACCACAAAAAGACTCCAACTCCACAAAATTTTTTTTCAATTGCTAGATTAGTTTTTCAAACTAGTTCATCATGTCCCCTGAACAAATCAAACAAGCAGAAAAAGGGAAGCCAAAACCAGACCCCACATTTTTGTAGGTATAACTCAGCTGCGCCTCATGATGTATTTATTACTTGATTAGCTGGCATTCAGCAAGAGGGATTTAATTTTAAATGACAATCAGCTGTTTCTCAATATTGCTAAATGACTGTTTAACACACTGCTAAACCTGTTCTCTGTTAACACAGTAATTACTTGTAAGTCATTCTGCTCAGTTCAAAGGGTCACTGGTTTGTACAGTCAGTGGAAGACAAAGCTAAAACTTTATAACCACTCTGTCAATCAGTAAAGCATTAAAGTCTGACTCTTTTTGCAAAGCCATATGTAGGCATGTTACTGGAAGGCTTCAGCTATACAGAGGTTGTCTGGTTTGTTTGGGGTTTTTTTTGAATGCTTGAGTAACAGGAGTGTCACAGCTTGTAGAGTAAGATACTAGTAATGGATAATCTGAAAAAATAATTATGCCAAAGCTTACATTTGTCTGTCAGGGAAGCTGAGAAACTTCAGAGCAAAAGCAGTTATCAGGAACAAAAAAAGTAGCCAGAGTACCAGAATATTTGAAATAGATTTGTTTAGTTCATTCTGAGGAACTGAAAATCAGAAAAAAGGGAGATTTGATTTAAAGAATCAATGCAGCCCCACACGAGGGGCAGGCAGTACAGAGACAAGCAGCTGGTGCTGCCTTGAATAGAAACATCCATAAAAACATGTCTATATATATAAAGAGAACTGAGTAGAGGTTTTCCCCCCACCTTCCTTACRGCTGCCTCTGGAGAGTACATCAGGAAGATCAGTGTTCAGCTTTGGAAATTGAATAGTCTCAACTTGAACCAGGATGCGGTTTATGCCCCAGATTCTGACCCAAGTAAAACATAATATGCATCTCCTCTGAGAACCAGGTTTCTGTTTCAAGTAACAAACTATCTCACTTAGAGGCTGAACACCTTTGGTCCACCAACAACCTCAAAACGAAAATAAGTCTGTCACAGTTTTTGGCTTTCATATGAGAATATTGCACAATACTGTTCTTAGATGTGTGAGAAGAACACGTGTAAGTAAGCACTATGTGTTAACCAAGAGAGCACTGGTAAACACAACCAAAATCTGGCTGAGCTATCTAAGCTGTTTATTTAGTCTGTATCTGCCTTCACAACATAGGGAGCACAGAACACAAACCCTACTGATCTGCTTACCAAGTGCTACACACCACATACGTATAAATGGAGACACTTCCAAAGCAAGAAGCACAACTTGAGACCCTGTCTCAGTGCTTTCTGTCATAGTTCAGTGGGACTTAGTTGCACAAGGAAGGAAACACACMCCCAAGATTTAACACCATGACTGTTTTAATCCCCATAGGCAGAGAAACTTCATTTGACTGAGGCATTTATAATTTTGCAAAGCTTCCATGCTTTTGGCCTTCGAGCAGTCATAGCGAATTTTATTAAAAATACTAATCAGATCACAGCCACACAAAGACACATCCTTCGGTTTTTCTAAAGGCACTATTTTCTTCAAGTACACGTTTTTATACCTGGTAGTAGTTTACACCAATTTTAAACAAAGACAGCTGTTCTGAGACAAGGTATACATCCTAAAGCAGAATTTAAAGAGTATGTTCTTCCTTAGAATAAGGGTATTATGCTTAAGACTTTCTGTTTGGTAAATACACTAGGATAAGAGTACACATTTTAAAAACATCTTCTCAAAATAGTTGTGTAAATGTATTTCACTTAATTTCTAACTTAAGAGTTGCTTTTCCTTAATACAGTAAATGTTTATTTTCAAGCTTTCAATTATGTGCTACCACATTTCATAGTTGAAAATTTGGAATGTATTAGATGGGGATGTAACTTTAAAGATGTAGCACTTTTTTAGATCAAAGTTTTAAATACTTTAAACTACGGTTTCGTAGTTTAAAGTCTTTTTCAAGACTAAAAAAAGTCTTTAAACTACACRTTCAAACTGAGGAAAGGAAATCAAATGTCACAGGAAGTTGCAAGTCAGGAAAAGGATAAGACTCAAGAACACTTGTTTTTACTTTCTTGTCATGGAAAACATAAACAGAGATACCTCAGTGGCAGCTACTTAGAACAGACACTACAGTAAACTTCTAAGTACAGACAATCCTTCAATGCATAYACTCACCTAAATAACATGATCTGTATAACCCTAAGAAAGGCTGATTCATGAAGAAGAATTAGAATAGCGAAACTTTATGAAGTGCAAGTGTGTAGGCCTCTCTACGCTGCCACCAATCACACAAAAAGGATTAAGAGCAAAACTAACATCAGTTTCTTCTCTTATTTTAAGAATGCTAAACCCATATGACAGTAGAACTAGACAAACTTGCTCATTCCACTGTGTGTGGTCTGGATAATAAATACCGTGAAGCAGATTTCTCCCCCAATACAATATCTATGCTGGCAACTCAGTTAAGAGTGGAAAACAGGGTTTCATTGAAAATCAGGTAGTGCCCTGTAGCAAATTAAGAGGCAACAAGAATTTATAGGCAGTATAAAAACTTTTCTCACATGGCACAGCTATTTAGTAGCATGAAGCATAAGACAACTGAATAATTACAAATAAGTCACTAAAAATTCCTTTTTATCACATTAAATGAGGTTATCAAGGGCTCACTTTCCTCAATTACAAAGTATACAAAATCTCAGTAGATCAACCCTCAAAAGGCATTACTGTGTGTAGGCTTAGGGAATTAGTTGCACTGGGTAATTATATATTAACTATCTGAGAATAGATATATTTCCTTTCAGTCCAGCATGCCTGTGTGTTCACCACTGTTATATCAGTTAAGTTTTCCTATTATTCACAAGCATTTATTAAAAACTGGGTTTTTTCCTGAAGTTTATACAGTATTACTACCTTCCAAGTTGTTTCTGGAGATCCAACATATACTGGTAACATTGTGCGTAATAAGTCATCTGAGCTTCAACAAAATCATTCAGACAGCGGAGATGATGTGCCTGTAAAACAGCGAAGAATTCAAATGTTTAATCTATATGGGTACTATGCTGCATTAGAAAGAGCAGGCACCTAGTCAGGTGCTAATGCCAAAACTGGCACTCACGGAAAAACACCAGATACGCATAGTGCCTGGAATTACCAGGTAATCAAGATAAAATGCCACAAAAATTAACACGTTTTTGTTGTTTCAACACTCAATTGATCTGATGAACGGGAAGCTGAGTATAAGGGATGAAATGAAAGCTCATTCTGAAGGTTAATGGGAAGGTAAAGTTACATTCAGGGGATACTAAATTAGAATTCAAAAAAAAACCTCCTTGCGGTGTGATGCTTCAATGCACTGAAGTGAAACGTCACAGACCAGAGTTCCCAAGCAGTTTACTGTAGCTGTTTTTAGAAAGTGCCCCGATATTGACTTCCCCCCTCAACACCTTTTGGATACTCACATGTGTGCTGCTGATTCCTTCCAACAGCAGTCTGGTAATCTCTGCTTGACGGTCAAATTCACTCTGAGTGATTCGCACTTCCTGTTCAGACTAAAAGTCAGAATGCACGTTAGGTATTGGTACAGTGCTCTCTGCTATGCCTGCCAACTGCAGCAGCCCCTTTTTATCCAGAACTGCTCATACAAATGCATTAATCACAAGCTTAGGTGTTTGAAACGCACGTTTTCTTTGCAGATCTTCACTAGGTGAGGAGAACTCGCTAAAACCATAACACTAGGCAAAACCAGTAATTGCCTTCTGGGTTCAGAAATGTTGGGGGCCTCTATACACAGCAAGCAGCTTTATTATCAGACATCTACTACATATGCAAAAGAAAGATGTTTCTCTGCCAGTTGTATTACCCCACCTCTCCCAATAACAAACCAAGTGTTCACTGGCATAACCATGTCTGCACCAGGGGTCCTGTCAGCATACCAGTGGCAGCCAAGAATAATGTAAATTTTTTCTGTACATCAACTTAACAGGTTTCTGATAAAATAATTCAGAGTAAATTTCATTATTTTTGCCAGGTAACTGCACAGCAATCAGCTGCACATAAACTTTTGATGCCAAGTTTTATCAGGATGTCTCATAATTTAATGTCTTATACTGGCCACCAAACCACTACAACTATTTCTGGAGCTTGTAATCGAGGAGTCTTTGAAAATAAATAAATCTGAACTACACTAAATGTTCTAGCGCTTGGTGTTACAATTAGAGTAAAATTTCTATTAAAATTATGTGATATAAGTTTCATATTTCAATAACTCAAATTTATTCCTTGTTACATATAGTTCTCAACCATTTTTAAATAAGTTACCAATGTCACAGTAGTTTTAAATCATTTCAATCTAGCACAGCCAAAATTACTTTAGAGTACTTTTTGGGAGGGAAAGAAAAAAGGACACTAAACACACAAATACAAAATATGTGCTCTAATATCTAAGATTCATTGTTCCAAGACAGAATGTCCTCAGCCTGGAATCTGGATTACTTTGCCTCAATGCTTATATTCATTTAAAGCCTTGTTTCTAAAAACAAACCCAAGGGCAAAAATCTGCATTAAGTCCAAGACGTAGTTACTAATCTCAACAAAGGAGGAAATGTATTTTTGGGAAACTTAATGAGGTGATACCAGTAAAACAGTGGTTTCAAAAGCATTTTATGTGCTGCAAACATTCTGTTCTTGCATTCAGCTAATGTTAATCAGTATGAAAAGTCGCATGGAATCTCAGAACAGAGCACAGAAAAATGATACAGTTACCCAAGAAATGTTTTTCCATTTGAAGTCACTGCAGCTGGAAAGGCTTACACAGTAATCAAACAGTGAGGAAGCAGCTAGAGAGAACTGTGTGCTTCTTACTTAAAACTGAGATAGCAGTGTTTGTATCAAGTTACAAACTAACTAGGATTTCAAAGTTTGTTGAGGAAAGAATCTTTGCTTGGAATTTTCTGATTAAATCTGAATTAATATCAGTGAAATCCATCTGTCAGTCTCTGAGAGAAATGTAAGAACAAATAGAGGAAAAAAAGCTAATCTGATAGCCAAGAGAGGAAGAAAAGCAACGTCCTAATTTTCTTTAAAAATCCATCAAAACAATAAGTAAATCATCTATCTGGAGAGAAATAGTTTTGTCCCTTGCTTCTCTAAACCCAGAGGTTGCTTATGTGTTTCTGTCTCCCTGTCAGGTAAGTAAATACATGAGAATAGGAACTTACAAAAATGGGAAAATCCATCAAAATAATTCTACTTATTTCATCAACATTCTAGCAAATCAACAACTTCCTGTAAGAAAAGGCCAAGTGAGTAACACAGCAACACATATTAACTTAGCCAGTACAGATTGATTTAAAAATACATTTACAAAAGCCCAATGTACTGGTTTTGCAGAGATTTACATAAACTGAATTATGTGATGAAGTGTTTAATAATGTTTTGCCCATCCCTATTTTCAGTACTGCTAGGTGAACAGTATCAGGATAGTGTATCTATTCTACACCTTGGGGTAAAGGTGAAAACCAGCAGGCTTTCAGTCTGGGAAGCTTATGGCCTGACCACCTTGTTTCTGAACAGAGCTCAAAAATACAAGGCTAAGCTTTCCAGTGACCCCCACCTGCAGTTGTATTGTGGTTTTAGAATCATTGAAAGGCCTCACTGAGTATGTCCCATGAAGATCCCTCAAAATGGTACATGCTCTGCAACTTCAGAAATATGATATCTCCCCAAATTTCATACAGCAATACAGGACCCCTCAGAAATACTGTGCAATCCTGTAGTGAAGAGACAACACACATAAAAGCATATGAAATCACCTTCCTAAGGTCGTTTTACTAGACATGCTTTTAGTAAAACACTGACAGTGGATATATTCATGCTACCCGATATACCTGTGCCTCCTTGTCTCCTTTGTAGTTGGAAGACAGACAGGAGCTCCTCCAGATGCTCAAAACCAGTCTAACCTCAATGTGCTGAGCACATGCTAAAAGCCTCTGCTGTCTCAGACTCCTAATGAAATTCATGTTTATAAAGTAACTTCAGTACTTATCCCATGTGTTTTATAGTATTTAATATCCCTTCTGAAATGCGGCATTAGAGGGAGCTAAACCGAAGGAAGTTTGTCATTGCCACCATGCACATCTTTTATTCTAACTCAAAAAAAACTCAGCCCTGTAATTGATCCAAAGACAACTGGATGGTCTGAAATCTTTGTTGGGAAGCCTCTTATATTTAAATTGAAAACATTTAGAATCTCCTCCTCCAACTCTCAAACACAGAAGGACAGACTGCCTTCAGAAATGTGCACGGATTACTGCTCTGCTGGCAGTACATAATGTTGTAGTTTCTTCTCAATAGCCTCCGCTATTTATACGCTAAATAAAAAAAGAGAACCTTGAATTACATAATGTATTACAAGAGTTAAAGCTTTTAGTCTTCTTTATGCTATAGTTAAGCACTTTGTATTATTTCTTCTTTCCAAGCCACAATCTGTTAAATTTCACTACCCTTAAAATTGCTTGTCCTTGTCTCTGAAAAGCAAATAGTTTTATTCACTGTTCTTACAGCTTCAAGATTAGTTTTCATTATAGCAATACTCCTTCTCTGCCATTTTTTTCCCAAAATTATACCAAGCATGCCAGCAGACAGGTTTGCTGCTACTAAATAGTTACTTTACTTAATTAATAAAATAATTCTCAAACTTTGGGATCAAAGTTGACCTAACCCTCCTTTTACTCTAGATGCCTTCTTCCCCCTGAACTCGCATTCATCCTCACCTGTTTGCACCATAACTCACAGAAAGTTGAAATAGAAAAAGCACTCATTTCTCCCACACCTCACTTGAAGCTGCATATCCCCAGCTTCTAATGAGAATTCCCTACACCTCCCACAGCTGCCTAGCTAGCTTCCCTTTAAAAACCATATTCCAAAGCCCCTGCTCTCCTTCTATTGACTTAGTTTTAATTATCCCTCATCTACAGAAATCCACTAAGAAATCTCTCCTTCACTGTTRGCACACCCTCTCACAGCCTGTTCCCAATACCGGTTTGTCAGAGCCAGTGGGCCTAAGAATGGCCCTTCCCATGGCACCAAAGCAGCTATTGCCTAACATTCCATTAGCTCCTCTGAGTTGGTCCCTGTGCAAGAGATGGCATGACAAGAGAAGGCTATAACCCCCATCCCTAGGCTAATGCTTAGTTTATGAACTAGCTTTCAGTGCAGGTGCAGTTTTCAGGTGTACCTACACCCTAATTTCAGCTGCTGAAGATCTAGTGACACTGGGTAGAAAGGTAGGGTGTTCCATGTTCTGGGTAAAAGTTGAAGATCAGTATTTTCAGGACAGTTTAGATTACTAGACCGAAATCTTTTAAAAATTTTCAAATAAGCTCATTCTCAACAGGATACCATACCAGTAAATTTTGGGAGAAGTCCTGTAGTTGTTTTTCTATTGTATCTTGTCACATGAGAATCATAGGGTACTAAGTGACAGTCAGAACCAGCTTACTATAAAACAAGCCCCAGGCATTGTTTTGCCACTGAAACCTGAAAGGCCCTAGAGGGACCCAGTGTATTCTGATGCAATGCATCAGGCTGCCAGCATCAGACTGAAATCACCAACATGTAATATCCTTTATTACAGTAGACCAGCACAAGTTATGGTTTCAGAATTCTGCAATTTTTAAATTGTTTACTTACTTTTGTCACTTCCTCAGCCCATATCTAGTCAGCATTAAGAGTGGGGGAGGAAAAAATAAAAACATACAAACTTAGACATTGGTAGTACTTTATTACAGTATGTAATCACACTTTGGCTTTTAACTACTTTCCTGTCCTCAGAACTTCACAGGGATTTGAGGAGTGCTATAAGTCAGTTGCCCACAGCCCTTCAGATACAATGAGCCTACAATGAATATGGATAGCACTACATCTATGAAACAAGGTAGATACTGAAGAGAGTGTGACTTGTAGAGGTTATATATTACAAGAATCTACTTAAAACAAGCTATTACAACATAAGGCATAACTACTTGAAAAATGACATGAATCAGACAAACTAAATTACCTTAGGAGGAATTTAAGTTACCTTAATGTGTTATAATAATGGAAAAGTATGGAAAGCTATTCTCATTTTCACACTGAAACAGATTAATGCTTTCTCTTGCTAATTTCATTACCAGTTTTCTATTTCACAAGCACTTTTACTGAAACCTAAATTTAATTAAAAATGCTACAGAGGTATCTCAAATTGAATATTAACGTAGTAGCAAGCAGCACAGCAAAATCATAGGACTGCAAGGGATTCACTCTAAAAGTTAATTACTTCAGCTTGCTCTTCCAATTCCCTCTTGCAACATGGTTCTCCTTTACCCTTCATCTTCTGCCATTTTAAGACACTGACTCAAATCAGGAGTAGGAAGAGGTGTATAAAGGTTGCAGTAGCAAATTGTAACAAACAAGTTTATTTACTTTTTTTTTTTTTTAAATCTTATCACAACTGAGAAACCTGGAACACTAATTAAGATGAGACCCAATAGGCTGTGCAGATCCAAAACCCAACCAGAACAGGCTGGACAGCACAGTCTATGCTGTACATAACTAATCAATCCCTTTCTTTTCCGCTTTCAAAATTATGGTGCTAAAACCAGCTGCACTAATGAGTCCTTGCAATAAGTTTAGGATATATTGTACTCTAAGTTAAGCCATTCATTTCTGTGACATTATTCAGTCGCAGTTATTTGTAACACATTGCTTGAAGGGAATAATTTCTACATATTTCATACAATTCACTTGTACTCACAATTCACTATTTCATACAATTCACTTGTACTCACATTAAAAAGACAGGAAAACTAAATAATTCCTTTCCTCCAATAGGTGAAAATATTTTCAGAAGGTAAAAATCAACTCCTTTGTATCCTAAGTTTACATTAATAGTCATAGAAATTAGAATATAAAACTGTATATTTCAGATTATCAGAAAGTATCTGACAAAAACAACATCCAATGCTGTACTGACATAAGTGCATTTAGTGCCTTACACCAATCCATTTTAGAATGGAAAACATCTGAAAGAAGACCAAAATGGGCTGGATAGCAAGAGGAAACATTTGACAGGAAAATGAATGAACACAGGAGGCCAACAAACCTTTAGCCATTTTACATGCAGCAAGTTGAGCATGTAAGAGACATTTACCATAATGTTATTCTCTTCAGGCTGAGAGGTGTTTAGTTGCTTAAATGTATAGATAAAAAAACAAAAGCAAGTTACAACACTGTGACTATAGCAGGTGAATAGGTTACTGGCACAAAGCACTGCAAGTTTAAGCTAACCAAGACTGAAGTGAATACAGATAAATAAAATAGTTTAGAACTTGATTTTAAACACTGATCTAAGCTGTTTCAGTCATGCATGTAAGTTTCAATAAGCATGGGACAAGTAATTTTCAAATATTATTTTTTCCCCATTATAAAAATATGTAATCACATGTAGATGCAATTTATCACTTTATTCTGTCAAACAAAATAGTAAAACATAGAAGTTTGCATCATAATTCAATACACTTCACTAACCTATCAGTCCAGCCCTGTTTGTTAGGTATGTTCCTTTATAAATAAGGGAGTCAGCAGAATATGACTCATTTGCATCACACCTACATCCAGGTTAGTTCTCACTTCTATATTGCAGAGGATAAAGTAGAGCTGCAATTTTGTTATTTCTGCTGGCATTCTACAATCTGACACTTCTTAAACATGCATACTGCTGTAAAAATGTAATTAAAATTGAAGTATAGGCAAAATAGTGAGGAGGCTTAAAGTTTCATGCTCTACCAGCACTAAATTATTTGTGCATAAAACTGCACATTTGCTGTATGAATACTTAGGACTGGTCAAATAGTAGCAGCAGCAGCTGGCACCAAGCTCTGGATGATTGCACTGGTGATGGAACTAAAGTATAATATATATATATTATTTTAATACTAGGCTCAAGGGGAACAATTTCCTTACAGTCTTTTTATTGCTTTAGAAAGAAAGGTACATACCTGCTACCACACCACAAAGGAAGCTAATAACAAAAATACTTTTTTTAACTTAACTCTGAACAAAGTCAAGCAAAGGAATAGTTTACGACCCAATGCTCCTCTATCCATCGCTTCTAAATTGCACTACTTGCTGATCAAAATCCTTCTCTGTTCTGCATTGTTAGTCTTACAAATTAAGAARGCTTGACAAATAGAGAAGTAACTGTTTTTGCACAGAATTTACATAAGGGAAAATGCATGCATAGACTTAAAAATACAGATGATTTAAATACACGGGGACAGTGTGCATGACATGGAGTGAGATACAAGAGCAGAACAGTCAGGTACAGATWATGTTGTTTTTTAGATAGATCGCCATGCCAAAGATGCAATGAGCTTCATMTACAAAGCTTAAGATGATGCCTCTGAGATCTTTCAGGACAGGRGTCCATTTGGAAAAGCCAGCAAAATCTGACAGTCCTGCTTCTGCCTCTCCATCATGTACACTGTCCCTGTGTATTTAAATTGTYTGTATTTCTTTATTTGCATGACCCCTACTGCATTAACCCTTATTGGAAAAATCACTTCACTGTCCATCATTAACTGCTGCACTTTTAGGAATGCAGTCAAAAGATAGCTATGAAAATACTGTAAAGTATATACTCATGAAACTACACATAATCAACAGTCTATTCCTTCATTTAGAGCATTTTAAGAGTTTAAAAAGCAGTAACTTTTTTTTTCAATTTAATCTCCTTGAACTAGCATTTCTTGAGGGAATCAGAATGGTTAAGTGATGTGAGTTAAAGAGTCTCACCTGTTTGGTGGTGTGAAGTAGTAAGCAATAGGTAAAGAGAAACTACAAATATTTTTGACATAGAGAAATTAAGTATAGATAGGTTCATCAGTTGAAAGCAATTATACATATGCTTCAACATTGCAGAGATGCAAGGATTTGTATTGCTACAACTTGCTACAACCATCCATACCGGCAGGTTGTAGCAAGTAATTTTTGGCAGTATAGGGTCATCTAGTATAGAGCAAGAAGAGAGTAAGTTCAACTTGATGGAGTATTTAAAAGTAGAAGACTAACACCATGATCAGTAACTCACTTCCATTTCCTTGTGTTCCACTACAGCATTTCTTACAAAAGTATCTAGAAAAATAACGAGGGTAAGAAGCTAGGACTGTAAACATAACCAAGCAGTCAAGTTGATAAATATGTATCAATAAGTCTGAAAGTTATTGACAAATAAAAAAAAATCCTCTACTTACTGCAGCTCGAGCTTCTGCAACTTTTGCCTTCTTCAGTCTGGTTTTTGCAGCATCCAAATCCAGTCTTTTATTTTGTAACAGTTTACGTTCTTTCTGAAAGTGAGTTAGGTCAGTCTGTGAGAATGGGTACACATACTCACAAGCAAAAGACATGGAAATTTTTTTAATGAAGTTTCACATAACAAAGGGTTCTTCAGTTAAAAAGAGAACAGAATTAGATCCTAATTATTCTCACACAGTTGATACTCAATATGCATACTTCTAATAGAACAATAATTACCAGACRCATGTTTTCATCATTACTTTGTTTTTACCTGGTCAAAAGAAAGAAAAATACACCAAAAGCACAAATTCCACCCGAATTTTTCTACATTACCTTGAGGAAAGTAATAACGCACCATTATCTACTACATTTTGAAGACTGACAGTTACAATTGGTGAGAAATACTGAAGAATGTACAATTCAGCTTACAGTAATAGTTTTGTAGTCTCCTTCAATAAAATTTCTTAGGGGAGTGAGAAAGTTTATAGCAGAAGTTTGAATTAGTTCTCTGTCTGCTGTCCCAATTCGCTTTTGTGTTTCTCCACATTTAATTAGTGCATTTCCTGCAAAGGAAAAAACTATGTTAATCATATGGTTCAGGCAGGAGGTTAACAAAACAGGTTGCTACAGTCAGGAAAGCTTAGGCCAGCAGTTGGAAAGATACTCCAATGCTATGACAAAGGCCTTCCAAAAGAAAAAAAATAATGCACTAAAAAATCCCAAAACAAACCAAAACCAAAAAAAACCCCCAAAACACCCCAAAAAAAACACCCCAAAAAAACCCAAAACTAAACACCAAAAAAACCCAACATAAAAACAAACAAACAAACTAAAATCCCCCACCAAAATAAACAACCACACAAACACCAAGCCAAACCATTTTTATTAAGAATAATCACAGGTCTAGGCAAGATTTCAGTGAGACCACATTGTAGAAATGGCACTAATTATGGCAACTCCATACTGAACACCTATTTCAGAACTGGATATCATACCTATTTATTTTAATCCAACAACTTCCTCTTCTCAAACAACATTTTTGTTTAAGACAGTAGTTGGTAGCAAGGAAAAAGCTTATTCAGATACTGGAAAACAACGTGCTTTTCCTCCCCCCCATCTACTCAAACTTCTAAATACGCATTTGTACATTAACTAAACAGTACCATGAAATTTGGTTGCAAATTAAGTATTGAAACTGAAATTAGTGTATTAAAAGTAATTTCAACAGGCTGACACGGCTTAGTTAGAAAGGACACTAAGTTTTCAGAGAACTAAGATATTTTAGGATGCCACGTGAAACCCTAACAGTGTATCTATCTTTATGCTAATAGTTTATGTTATTTGCCTGAATTCAAAAAATTCTGTAACTTAAGGGACAGTGTTCCTGTAAGTCCAACTCTATTTTATGTTAAAAAGCAAGACTTGAGGCTGATGATCAGAAGGAAGGGCATAGATACTTAAAATCATGTGGAAGTAAGAGGAACAAAGCCTGCTATTATTGATTTTGTATCCATATGAGTTCTAGAAAACATTTACTTTTTTTAATTGGACTTTCCTTTTTTGAAAAGAAACATCATCATTTACAAATATAAGGAACTCATTCTTCACAGAACAAAAGTTTTCCCTCCCACTGTAATTCTGAAGAACTGCGGAGTGATGTATCAGACTTTGCAGACTATAACATATACAGACACCTACATTTTTCAGTTAAGTTAAATTAACAGCTGAAGTTATCAGCAACTTTAAGAGTTGTAGAGAACACTAGAATTAGACTTTTTAATTAACAGCAGTGTAAAAATATTAAAGATAATATTAGAGATAATACCCCCCCAACCATCCTGTCAAAGGTCTATAAATTTACTAGACAAGGAAGAAAATTTAGACTGTGTTTCACACTATCATCCTTGTCAAAATATTATTTATTAAGAAAAGCAAGAATACTGTACAGTTAGAGAAGTTTCTTACTACATAAGTTAATTTCAGGTAACACTTTCACTCCAAACAACAAATAAAATCGGTAAATACTGTCAGATGTGCAAATGTGTTCCTTTAACAAGGAAACTAAATTCCAAAATTAGTTGTTCTGGTAAGAAAATTATCCATCCACGAAGATAGATACCATTCCAACCACAGGTTCTGTTTCTAAATTTGGATAGAAACCTCGTCACTGATCTCCTAATGCTCAAAGTTATACAGCAACTCAACTCAAACTGATACAAATGTCATTAAATCTAGAGGAATACAAGAAATATAAAAAAGCATATATCTGTGCTTTTTTGACTTCTTACCATAGGCTGTTCCTGGGCCAAATTCATTTCCAGCATCAATCATATACTGGCCTAGTAACTCTGGATTATTCATGCGACTTGGTGCTTTGCGGTCCAGCTTCTCATAGACAAATTCTTCTATTCTGGCATCTAAAGATGTTTATTTGAAATAATTACTGTCATTCAAAGCACAAGTTATAAAGAGAAACAAACAAACAAAAAAAGGAACACAAAGAATTTCAAAATCCAGCCATTAAACTCAACATTAAGTGAACAATGTTAAGCTGAAGATCCTGTTCTTGGAAACCGACTGTGTTCCATGCTTGCCATGCTATGTTCAAGTGTTTCCTAGAGCCATTTGTGAAAATAAAAAATTATACTTTTCCTCTCCCTCTATTAGCATAGTTATATAGCTTTTCAGAATTTTGATCAGAAGTCCTCACTGTAAGAGCATAACAGAACACTTCTCCTTAAAAAAAAAAAACCGAACAGTATTTTGTTYCCCCTCCAGAAAAAAAAATTTTCAAAACTGCTTACTAGAATTAGCAGTGTAGGAATTAAGTTCAATATCTACTGTAGGTTCCCTATTAAGATATTCTGAAAGTCTGCTAGCCCTGGAAATTATATCCTCTTTCCCACGTGCCATGGTCCCTTGAAGCATGCTGAAAGAAACCATTAAAAGATACTAGAAAGTGTTTCATTTCTTATTCCCATATTTTCTTAGTTTGATGCAATCAAATTATCAGAAAAACTTGTAGAGACTACGTGAACAATACCCATCTATCATAATACTAAGCCACAGTCAGCTTCTTGGGTGAAAGGCCTCACACACCTAAACAGAGACCTTGTAAATTGAAAAAGCAAACTCCTCAGATACAATACCCAATTTCTCTGACCAATTGCTTTGATTTCCTGTCTAGCCGGCTTTATTTATACAGTCAGTATGAACTAATTTCAGCCTACAATAGTACACACCACCAAAAAGAAGCTTTCCAGTGAACAAACCTGCCACTTTAATACTACTTGTTAATTAGACAACTTCCAACAGCACTGGATTAAATAACTGCTCTCTCATGAAGGTCCCAAAAATTAATCTAACGCAGACAAATATGGGTACCAGTGCATTCCCCGGCACCAAGGGTGAATCACAAATAATCAAAAGTTATTTGTTCTCTTTACTCAAGCCATAATATTTATTTTTTTCTAAATCGCAAAAGAACTGAAAAGTAATCTAAAATTATTGGACTGTTACATGGGTCTGATCTACAGGTACAATTGAAAATGGGATTGAAAGTGATTTTTCCTCCCYCAGACAGGGTCACTCCATTAACAACCACCAAAAGCAGCTCTCTGCAGTATGCAATCCTCCTTCCAAGTAGGTCACCAAACAGCTGAAGTTACATTCACAAAGACCACTGCTCAACACTGAGTATTTTTAGCCATCAGAAAACGGACTGGTCAGCAGAACCAAGATACTACCATATATTATCCTTCTACTGAAACTTCTTCATACAGTTCCACTAGCCTTCAGTTAGTGTTTCAATATTCTAGGCTTACAAGTTTTCTGAAAAAGTCCAATAGATATTACAGATTCTCAATTGAATGAAAAAGACAACTATTTCCTCTGGCCTAGACAAAAGTAGAAATTTGAGCCAGAATATTCTGCAAGTTCTACTGCATCCTTCCCACAGGATTAGTTGGTTTATTTTTGACATACTCTTTTTATGGAACTAAAAGATGCAACAGATTTTCAAAGTAATACTTCAAACATCACTGTTATAAAGAATTTATCTACTTGGCATTAGAGAAGTGCTTGCAGTGTATGATTTACCTTTACTAATAAATCCTAGCTCAGTATGTCACTACAAGGAGAATATTTATGTTGTCAGTGCAGAGGGAGTAGCAGTATTATAATTATATCATTTGAGCAAACATAAAGGAGGTTTAGATTTTTTCAGTAAAGTAGTGCACCCAGTAACTAGAGACSAGGTCTTGACTTGAAATGTAGATCTCTACACTAAGCAAATTCCTATAGCTCCCAACTCTAGTACAACTGTAGGATGAGTCTGAAACCGAGCTCAACATTACTACTCATAGCAGCAATTTCAGAAACATAAAATTGACAAACCATAAAACTTCATTTCTTCTACACATTTTTTTCTGTTACTGTTACAGTAAGAGACTCAACAGTGATGAAATCATATTTCACACTTTTTTGTATTGCCTAAGTAGGGTGCATCAATCTAATAATTCTTCAGTAACAAAATTGTTAAAGACAGGTATTTCAGTTCATATGCTTCAAGCTGAATTGTATTGTGCAGAGAATTTAAGTAATGGAATAGTATGAAGTTTCTTGAGCCACTGTATCTACCCCATGAAGAACTTCAGAGTTCTTACAGCTACCCAAGATATCTGGAATTAAACAGTAAACAATTCAAAAAACCCATCAACCTGAGACTGATCAGAGTATGGAACCAATTCCACAGTTTAAAAAGCTCTGTCTAAACCTTTTCCCATTTGAAAAGTTAAGGAAGTACCAGCAAGTGGTACAGTCTCTCCAATTCTTACTAGCTCTTCAAAATGCGCGTTCCGTAACTCCAGCCTCCAAATTTCAAAACTGCTATATTTAGACATAACTTACRCAATAGCTATTGCAGTAAATATTTACATTGGCATACCTATTAATTCAAAATTTGAAAACAAAAACCTGAAGGGCTCCTTACTTGGATTTGGCTGCAATAATACTTCTGTTTGCTTCATTATTTTTTCTGTCCATAATTTAGTGCATTCTGCTTTACTGAGAAGGTTCTCCAGGTGAGCATCCAGTTCAGTCTTCTCTGCTTGACCAAGCTTTTCTTCTGTGAACTGCAAGTTAGTCAGGTTAAAAACACTCAGTTATAAAAATCATAGAAATAAAATCATATAAATAATTTTCCAGGGCAAATTTAAAACAGTCACTTTTATTAGTTTTCATGATATTAGCAGATCATGTTTTAAAAGATATAACCATTACCCATTCATCAATAAAATTCTAAGGACAAATTTGAAAGTTATTAAGTTCAACAACACATCCGTACTATCAGGTAAAAAGAGGGGTGGGAGGATGTTAATCAGACCAAGACGAGAAAGGTAATTCATAAAATTATGAAGAAATCCTCTGCTCAGGTTGGTACCGAGAATTCTCACGTGAAGCATTTTGTCCAATTGTGCACAGCATGCTTTAAAACATGAACAAAAATGAAAGTTCAGAGGTAATAAAGAAAATTAAAAGATTACTTCAATCTTGTATATTTTGTAATTGTTTGTCAATTCTCACAGAGTAAAACCTGAAGACAAAACAGATCCCCATTGCATCTACCTTGAATGTATTGCAAAAAAATGTCCTGTCCACAGCAAACAGGACAAAAACAGGGAGTTTAAACTTCAGTAAGAAGATTTAAATTAAAATAAGACATGAGAGATAAAGACAAGGATTAAAAGCTAAAACAAACTTTCTTGGGAAGTTGTGAAATAAGTATCTTTGGGGGTGAGAGGTGTTTTGCTTTTTAGAATAGGACAAACCAATGTTCGATAAACTGTTTAGATATAACTGATCCTGCTATGCCTTACACAAACAGTAAGAAGACTTCTGCTGTTCTTCAAGCTGTGATTTCAGTGACCATGAAGTACAATATAACTTCATTTAGCTAAATAAATCCATCAGACAATGTATTTCACTTGATAGAAAATTCATGACAAGTCTTATTAATCCACAAGAAGTTTGCACTTCAATCCCAGTTCTCTGGGACAGAGAGAGCTACACATTTCACATCAGGCAACCAATTAAAACCGGAAGTGAAGGCTTTGCCTGCCTCTCTTCTGAGCAGTAGTTCTTCACAACAAGGATGATCTCACCACTTGACAGCCTGTTGTTCAAAGTCAGGCATTTTCAGGAGAATGTGGCTTCCGATTAAGTCTCTAACAAATTTACCAATTAAGAACATAACAGGACTGGAAGCATTCTGACTGTCAAACTTCATTCTTAACAAGTTCTTCGGTGGCCAGTAAGAAACAAGAATACAATACAAGTAAATTGCATTGTCCAAGATGTTTTAATTTCCATCACATGTAGATTAAAACCAACTTTGATAGTACGCACATCTTGATAAATGTTTGTGGCACTTGCAGTTCTACATAAAAGCAAACTGCATTCATGAGAAAGTTCAGTTGCAGTATAGGGAAGAAGGGAATTTATTCATGGATGTATTACTACTACTGTTTAAAAGGCTTTTAACACTATGTCAGGTACTGTAAGTTGTTCTCAAAAACTTTGTACAGATTCATTATAATACAGTAAAAATTGTTCTAGAATTATTTTTTACTGATTACAGAGAAGAGTATTTGTATATAATATTTCCTATTAATATTACCATAAATCTTCTCAGCAGCATGAAGATTGCTCAGTGAAGACCATAATGTTAGATTTCACATATACACTTGAAGGAATAGCTTAATTCCAGCCACACCAAGCATTGTGTTCAATAGTAGTTTGACAGAAGCAGAGTTTCCAGCATCAGTATAATGCAATAATGCTGCCACTCTCGTTTCCCATCTCAGTTACTCTGAAACCTAAATCTGAAYTGGTCTTTCTGGTTTATGTCCTTTTTCAGACATTATTCCATCTCTTGATGATAAGAACAAAATAAGTAAGGTGGTCCTATGAATCAAAAATTTTTCTTCTGCTTAGAAAAATTGTTCCAAGACAGGCAGATACTAATGATTTTCTACTCTGATTAGAGCTCTAAAAGCTTTGGTTTTCTTTTTAATATAAGCTTAAAATATGTCACAAAGAGATACCTAATGTAGGCACTTGCTGGAACAAATTATATCAGTAGGACATGTAATCCGTCCACCTGTCTGTATTAAATTCAAAATATATACACCAGCTGCCTGACTGCGACCAGTTCATGCAAAAGGAAATTGTACTGGTTTCTATACAACTGGGTTTTCACAGCCCAAATGCTATTTCAAGTCTACACTTCAAAATCACTAGCAGGAGAAATTACATTAAGACAAGCCTCTTACTTCATCCCGGAGTCATGGGCAACAAAAGTGTTTCTGCTATCAAAGAGTAAAAGCCCAACTCACTCTCAACTGCTACAGAGGCATCTGCTCAATTACGCAGCCTGGCATGAGGAAGGACTCCGGTTGCTATCGCTACACTCTATGGCATTATTTATTTCACCTCAAATACCACTAACTATACTCATTTGCTACTTTGTTCCACAAATTGCAACTACTGCAAGACAAGGACTCCTTCAAGCATTATCTGCCTGCCAGAAGGAAGAGTAGTCTTCGAATGAGGATGGCTACTCAGCTTTTTCTGTAGATTACTAACTAGAATATGGCGGTCTGAACACAGTATAACCTCATCTACAGAGGGAACAGRTTCCTTGGAATGTAAGTATCAGGTGGTTGTGGGTAAAACAGCCCAAATCCCATCATAACAGAATGGTCTGATAAGCCTCTGAAACACTTAAATTACATTCACCATCTTCTAAGTTGAAATGGAAAATTTAAGTGATTTTTCTACATGCCACTTCATGYTGCTGAACTGTTTCACAGGGTTTGGTGGGAGGTTTTTGTTTCTAATATCCCAAAGCGACTATTGTCAGGTCATGTCACGTCATCCAGCAATGGCTGAACACAGGAGCTGAACTCAACATACAGGATGGTAATTTTTACTGGAGGATGCAGAACCTGCAGCTATATAATATTTTTAAAAATTTAGAAAATTATTACCTGTAAATCTGTAGGCCTTACATAGTAATTTTATATATATATTTAAAAAAACCCCAAACACAAACCCGCGAAAAACAGGGGAAACAAAAGTAGCACACAAAACATGAGTTACTCAGACTGTAAGAACACCTTAGATTTGTTCCTCCCACTCAATGGCTACATTAAACTTCTCAGTTTAGTGGAAAGTGGCAGTTCATAGAGCAAAATTATTGCTTCCACATGTCCACTGAATGTTAGTTTAGATTAAGGAGGTAACTAATGTAGCTGTTCAGATGTAAACCAACAATGCAGATGGAGCATACTGGAGTAAACCCCAGTTCACACCACCTTYAAACCATGCCTGACTGCCTCTACATTAGATTTAAGGCAGTAAGTTGATGTAAACATAAAAAGCCAAGATAAAAAGAGATGAAATCACAAGATCCCATCACAGGATCTTACAATGAAGGGTGAAACTGCATCTCCGTTTTTTTCCCTTGTCAAACACAAAAAGAGTAAGCGGAGGCTGAAAAGGAAGAGTCGGTCTGGGAAGTAGGTAGACCTGGAAGGAGTAGTGGGGGAAGGATGGAAATACGTCCATCACAAAGAGAAGCCACAATGACTGCTTTAAGTTCATTTAAATTTGAATAACAATGTGTTTTGACGAGTTTGCATTTTCAGAGCTCTGCTGTGCTGCTCATCATTGGTTCTGCTTGAATATTGAGATTCAGGGCAATACATCAGACTGATCAGACCAGATAACAACGCTAATCACGTTCCAAACCTGACTGTGACCCAGCGAGAACTCATAAGAAACCAAAGTGGATTACTATGCACTACTTGGATGCCCATCGCCATACAGGAAATCTTTTCAAGTTTGATTATATAAAGAAAGGGGATTACAGCTCAAGACGAGCGCTAAGGAACAAAAGCCAATTACAGTACCCTTATTGGGAAGAAAGGGAAGACCAAAACAGAAACAATGGACTATCAAACAAGCTTAAAAATGATACTAAAGCTAAAACAAACCAAAAAGCCTAAGTAGACATACACCRGACTTTCATGTGTCGCATCAGAGCTCGACTTATACCGACCAGGCAGCGATACAGATACATTTCTAGCAGCCAGTAAAACCCAGAAGCTTATTTCAGGCGAGACACACCTTTGTCCTTTGCATGTGCAAAGTCCGGCCGTCTCTCCCGGCAGCTGATGGCTGCGCACCTCGTCCCCCCAGTCCTAGCGCCTTCTCCCCTCTTTGCCTGTCTGACCTTGGGCTGTGTTACCCCCCGCCAGCCCCCCGAGGCTGCTGTTGTGCAGCCAGCCTGGCGAACTCCGGGGCCTGCCCAGCCCGCGGCCGAAGGAGCCAGCTGGAGGAGGCTCCTCGCAGCAGCCCATTGCCGCCCGGCCCGGCCAGCGCTCCGGCTTCGCCCCCGCCAGGGCAGCCGGGCCTGGCGCTCCCTCCGAGCTGGGACCCCGCGGCGGGCCTGGCCCCTCCCGGTCCCCGGGGCGGAGCCGAGCGCCCCGGCCAGCGCCCCGTGCCGGGCCCAGCGGCAGCGGCGGCGGCGGCGGCCCAGCGGAGCGACCCGCGGCCTCGGCCCCGTCCCTGGCTGGGGCCGCCCAGGCAGAGCCCCGTCCTGGCGAGCCCCCGGCAGGGGCGGGCGGTCCGTACCTGCACGGCGCGGCTCAGGAAGGTGCCCGCGTCAGCCGCCAGCTTCTTCACATTGAAATCCATGATGTTCATCTTGGGCGGGGGCGCTGACTCAGCCCCGACACCCGCGGCGGCGGCGGCCGCTCCGGCCCGTCCCTGTGGGAGCCGCCGGGGGCGGTGCCGGGCCCGACCCAGCCGCAGCGGATTGGCGGGGCCGCGGCGTCAGCCCAGGGCCCGGATCGACCGGGGAGCGGGAGCGGCGGCTGCACCCGCTCTACCCCTCCCGGCCCCGCTGCGCGCCGTCCTTCTTCCGCCCCGGCCCAGCCCCGGCCCGCCTCGCGCTGGCGTGAGGGGACGGCGGGCGGGACGGCAGAGTGTTTGACCCGGGCAGCCCCGAGCGTTATCGGCGGGCCCAAGGCTGTGGCTGTGGCTGCTTCGGGGCGGGTCAGCCCGCCCGCCAGCCCTGGGGAGGCTGTCGGAGCCCGTCGCGGCCTTTCCCATAAGGACTGGCTAGCGGGACGGCCGGGTCAGGCACAGTCCCCTCGTGTGGGCGGGGATGATCCCCCGGGCACGTCTGTCCGCTCCCCCACGCGTGGAAATYGCGCCGCTCCCGGCCTATCCCGGGGGCTGGCACCCTCAGACCCGGCTCTGGGAGGACAAGTCCTGCCMCCGCTTCCATTTCTTGTGTCCTGAGTTTTGTAAGTCAAACCTTGTCTGCAAGAAAAATGGTTTTCCGATACACAGTCAAAATGTAAGCTGGGGATSAATTTTTAAGAAGTCGTTCAGGAAAAAAGGTTGTTTATTAAAAGATGTTTAGATAAACATCTACTGAGGTGCAAGTAGGTGATAGCACCAAAACATCACAAAGACGGWATTTGAAAACCTTGAGTACAGTAGCAAAACTCAACAGCAGTAATCAAGCAAATCAGGAGAAAATAGTCTGCTTTTAGTAATTTCCATTATTTTAACATCTCTCTTCATGATTTTTGAATGTTCAAGAAGAAAGGACCTTTRACGTGGCCTAGGAATTAGAACACATTTACGTTGTGGCATCATTGGCAGCAACTTAATATACTCAGCTCTAAAATTATCCTGGTCATTCAGTTAAGTAATTTATTTCATAATCCAAACAGTAAGTAATGCGTGGCTGAATTTGATAAAGTCAGAGGAAATCCTATGGCATTATGACAAGAAGTGTATTCCAGAGAAGGGAAATAACTAACAATCAGAGCAATCTTGCTTACATGCTGGTCAGATTCCAGGAATTAAAACCAAAACAAAACCCAGGCTGTGTAAAGTTCCTATTGTACCTTTTATCCTGATATGAACAGGGCTTGAAAGCTATTGTGTGTACGTGTTTCCTTTTCTTGAATCATTTTACCTTTCTCAGCTTTTATTGTCTTGCTCATACATGGGTGTAAGTGTTCACATATAAAGCTATATGGCAAGGTTGTGTCCATTTTTTWAAATTAAAGTTACTGATATATAGAAGTCCCACAAGTCTCTCTTTCAAAGCTCAGTACTATATGATCTGATAAGAGCTGATTACAATTCATTGTGATATCGATTTAGCATACGTGAAAGGCAGCAACATCAAAGATGTTTAAATTTGGGTATACGGATGCAGTCGTGTCACTTCATAGCTTGCATTGGTGCTAAGTTTCAGCAGTTCCCATTGATGAAGTTCCACAAAAAGAGATGCCAAATAACTGAAAGCAGTTGTGCCTGAGCTTGAGGCACAAGCACCACCTCAATTGAGATATACCCCAATAATGCCTTGAATGTGTGGTGTGTTCAGGGTGGAATGGACAGCCATCAATACGGTCTAACTCTTCCCAAATCAAAATACTTCTAGTTCTTTCCTGAAGTGTACAGCCTGCTGCTGCCCATGACATGGGTGAGCTTCACCTGCCAGAGAGGGAAGTGCTGCTTTCTGTTACATTGTCTGACATTCTTGACACTGCTTTTCCTTCAGAAAATGGCTGGATGGAAGAGGAACAAGACTCCCATCCTTTAAGCCTTCATGGGTTAGAGTGATCTTGTAGGATTTGAAATACCTTCTTTTAGTTGCTGCTTTCCTGAGGAGCCCCAAACAGAGTGGTACTACTTCTTAGGAAAATGCCTGAAGTAGCCAGTACTTCCACCATTAGCAGATGGGCTGCTTGGCATGTGTGGGGCACTGGATCCGGTTTTTCAGTTCTCACTTTTAACATCCTTCCTCTTTTCATGAATGTTAAGAGGTCAGGATGTGAGTGMGAGAGAGAAAATAACTCTTCATGTTACTATACTTATTCAAGAGGAAGATCTGTTGTACTGCAGGAATACATATTTCATATAAAACTCTAGTTTGGATAATTTTTTCTCATTTTGTCCTTTAATGTAAAAATAAATTCAGTTAATGGATCACAGTCTGGAACTCCACGCTTTCTGAGTTSCACAGCATTCTGCTACTCTTAAAGCACTACCGAGTTTCTCCCTTTCTTGACATTCTCTTTCTTTGCATGCTGTAGGCCTGTTACATACTGTTCAAGGCAAACTCTTGAAATTTTTTTTGCATCCTAGATGGTGTTAACAGCCGAGTCTTGGAGATGGCTGTTGCCATTTTAAGAGACTACCACATGCAGGCTGTCTGCCCTGTCTTTATCAGAAGCTTCAATACCTGGTTCTAGTAGGATATGTGGTCCTACAACTGCTATTCAGATCCAAAAACACTGTCAGGCATTTGGCTTCAGGATAAACTGATATATCTGGCTCAGGTAAGGAAAAGCCATACCTTAACACACAGGCTTAGTTACAAGCCAGATACTGACATAAGGAGTGCTGAAGGTGTATTCAAAGAATGCACAGTGTGTAGAGATATACAAACTCGTTCTGATAAAATCAGTTGCAAGGGCTGAGGAGCTGTGCTGGAGGAACAGTATTGAACAGTAGCTGCCCTCAGAAGTGTAGGGTAGACAGCAGGGATGGTCACTTGTAAAAGTACTGAAGCCATGGGATTGTCAGGCTGAAAAATTGTCTCAGGCTGAAAAAGAAATTAAGGCATGCCATGTCCCCAGTCTCTGACAATTAAGAAGAGGGTGGGTGATCAATGTACCAGAAGGTATGGTGAACACCATACTTTGCCTGCTGTCTGATCTTCAGCCTTTCTTATAACATATCCTGAAAGAAGAAATAACTTTTTATAGCACTGTACTGTTGGATATAAATGGACCCTGAAACATTCCGTCCTAGGACTAGAAATAGAATTCATATAGAAAACCCAACCAACCAACCAACCAACCAAAATTATATTAATATAAAGGTTTATAGTATGATTAAAACAGAATACTTTTATATAAAAATTAATAGCTTATAACTGAAATTATTCTGAGTTGACTCCCAGTACTGCTTTCTGATGGTATGGGAAGGTAGTGTTTAAACCAAAGAGTCAAAGATTTGAAAAACACAATCCCAGAAATGCCTTCATGGCATGGAACAAACRCATTYTGGTAGCACGTCTAATCCCAATAATGTAGTGCCCATGTTGTAATTCATACCTATTTAGTTCTACAATACACTGAGGTTTATGGGTCACTAGTGTCACACCACTTCTCTTCCTACTCATGATTATGTAGCTGCAGCATGTATTTGCATAAAACAGCTTTTTTATTAATACTTAACATATTTATTAATACTTAACATCTTTTAAGTTTAACAGTGGGAAATTAAGAGTTCTGATAATGTATTACTAGTCACAACACTTCAGAACTCCAGTTAATACTTCGAAGAGTAGTAGCAATTGTGGAATCAGATTTTCCAGATAAATGTGTGTAAATTTGATTTAACGTTTATTAGTGTATTGAAAAGACTTACAAAAAGAAAAAGAGCAGAATCCCTTTTTAATAAACCAAACTTGTTTTACTAAAATAGGTAAGAGCATTTGTTTGTGAGTCTATAGATTCTTTGCCAACATTAACAACTGTGAGCTTAGCTTGATAATAACCAGGCAAAGATTATAAAATCAGTAGTGCCAGCTGCCTGGCCTGTGTACAATCAAGCTTTCATGAAAAATCTGGAGACTGGATTTGACAGAACCACAAAACAGCTGCTCTCAACAGCACACTTCCGCTCAGAAACTCCAGCGATCTGAGGGAGAATTAATGCTCCTTTTCACATTAGTGCACCCTTTCAGTGGTTCTTGGGGCAGCTGTTGCTGTGCTTCCCCTAAACACTCAAACTGGAGTTGTACTAGGACTGCATGCAGCAACTGGCAAAACATTCACTAGGCAAAAGTCCTGAAATTTCAGGGGACTGGACTAGGTACATCATGTGTTGTTTTCATGGTCTTTGTCCTTTCAGTATCATACTTCCTGGAGCAGGAAGGATAATAATTTAGCCCCACACCCCAGCTGTCTATCTTAGAAGTTGGCTATCTTATACTTGGAGGAACTGGCCCCTGTAGAAATAGAAATAATGTTTTCGGGCTTCTTCCTTTTACTGTGCAATGATGGTTAATAACTGGAGGTGTATTTGCATCTTTACCACTTCCCTAATAGTGGCTGTGAGAAAGTGGGTTTATCACATGGTACTATAGTTCCTCCATGTGTGGTATAGGAGTAATTAAACTTACCTTCTTCATGGAACTTCATGAAGTCAGTGTAGGAAGCTGGAAGCTGAAATAGTTTTAAGAACATTAGGAAGATCGTATTGAGGGACACAGCTTTTGACATCAACTATCACATCTTTTCTAGCTAGTTTGAGCTGGCATGTGGCAGTTGTGTCAGCGACTGGGACTGCAGCCCACATAGCTTTTGAACTTATATACATATGTAGACATGTAGACATGTTTGTGTAAACATAATCATGGAAATCAAACAGCCTTACCCTGTGATTTTACACTTGCTTGTCAGGAAGAGCAAATTTTGACAGAGCAAATTTTGTCTGTCTTCTGCAGAGGTGTTAGGGGAAGTGCTGAATCCTGCATTGCTTGAACTGACTTCTTCAGAGCTTTTGCTGTCAACAGAGCTCRGTAAACCTGTGCTCCTTATTAAAAAAGAAACTCCATCATGCTACTGTAATAAGAGCCAACATTAATTACTAAATTCAACTTCCGACTGTCCATATTTGATTGTACTTTTAAATTTGCATTATATATTATATTATATATTATAATAATATCAAGGTTAGAGCATCTCACAAAGAGATGCTGTGACCGATTTTTGGAACATTTGGGAAAATTGGAAGTGTGGTTGGACCCCACTAGATGTCAGTGCCGCCACACAATAGACTACTGCAGCTCTGCTCACAAGGCAGGTGGGACTGGGTGTCTCAGAGTAATGGGTGAGTTGTCTTAGATTGTGGGGATTGTCTGTGTAAGGTCTCTCATATTTTTACATAATTCTGGGAAATAATTACAGGAACAATGTTGCAACCCATTTATTCTCATGATATGATGTAGTTCCTATCAAAGAATTTGTATGCAGCAGAACCCTTTTATGGAGTAAGAAGACTTATCAGAAGAAAACAAAAGGAGATATTTCTAAATGAAAGGACATTGAGTGACGTAAAAGCAATTAGAGAACCAGTACTAGCAAATAATGCTTGATCTTTGACTCTTTTCTCCAAAGGAGTCTTTCTCCTCTGAAATGTGACAGCTATTCTGGCCTTGATATGAACTGAAATTGCAACATTGATTATTRCTTGGGAAAATGAAATTTTAGATCTGAAAACAAAGCCAATAGTAAAGTTCATTAAGAGATGGTTCATTAGAAATACAGAATCTCACAAAAACAGAAAGTGAAACTTAGCTAAAGAAAAAGTAGAATTTGTGGGAAGTATAGAAATAGGAAAGGAAAAGTAGAGAAATTCCATTAAAATATTTAAAAGCTGGTGCTGTTAAAATGTAAAAGATAAGGTAGAACAAAGGGCAAAAATTGATGTTACAGATATAAAGACAGAGAAGAAAACTGCAGATGATTCACATTTGCAAAAATTTGTTGTTCTGTGCAGAAAAACCTTAGAATCATAGAACAACCCAGGCTAGAAGGGACCTCAGAATATCAATTGATCCAACCTTTCATGGAAAAGTGAGCCTAGACGAGACCACCTAGCACCGTGTTCAGTTGGCTCTTGAAAACCTGCAGTGATGGGGACTCTACCATGTTCCTGGGGAGGTTGTTCCAGTGATTGAGTGTTCTCACTGTAAAAAATGTCTTTCTTGTAGCAAGATGAAACCTCTCCTAGTGCACCTTCTACCCATTGCCTCTTGTCTTCTCCATGTGGCTCCTCAGGAGAGTCTCTGTTCTCTTTGTAGCCACTCTTAAGTACTGGAATGCTGTGATGAGGCCCCTCCTAAGCCATCTCCAGGGAGAAGAGACCGAACTCCTTCAGTCTTTCCTCGTAGAGTAGATTCTCCTGCCCTTTGATCGTCTTCATTACTCCCCTTTTGGGCTCTCTTCAGTCTGTCCACACCTTTTTTGAATTGTGGGGACCAGAACYGGACATGCTGCTCTAGCCACACATATGGGAGGGCAAGGTAGGTGTTTGTGAGGTTCCGTGCTCCCTGTCTGGCTGTGTTCCACGAGCAGCCGCAAACTGGGCAACAATCTCCAATTCCCTCCCAGCTTCCCAGCATGGGATGTCGGGGCTTTCTGGCTCAGTTCTCTCCTGAGCAGCCGTCCTTGGTCAAGTGCTGCCAAAGTCCCAAGAGTCAGAGCCCACCAGTGCCCCATGTGGGGCTGACCTCTGCAAAGGCATGGTGAGGCTGTGCTTACCATGGGCAAGTGAAATCAGCCCTCCCACCATGGGAAAACTGGAGCTTTTAGCCATAGAGACTGATGCTTTCACAGAGAGTCTCCAGGACTGGGGAACCCACAGTCTACTGGAGCTAGAGCAGGGGTTTGGTAAATGTAAGAGCATCTTCATTGAGCAGCACCTTGGGCAACCAGCTGGAGATGGGATCCCTGCTGTTACGCAGGGAGAATGGCTTGATCTTTGTTATGGTGTGTTACATCCACTCAGGCTTCTGCTCACTCTTCTAGCTGGTAACATTAAGCACTTCCAAAGAACTTCTAAATTTCCTAGAGGTAATGTCTGTGTCCTGCTAACCACAACCCATCTGTCCATTCCACCCATGCACAAAAGGGTGGGTCTGCCTCGGGTCCTTGCAAGGCAGAATTTCTAGGGCTATTTATTCATGGTCTGTCATTGATAAGAGAAAGAGTTTGGCCTGATAAAGAAACAGGCTTTCTAAAAGTCAGTCTAAAATTGAAGTTAATTATTTGAGTGTGTTCCTTTCTATTGGAAAGGAATTTCTGCAACTAAACTATATTTTTACAAATTAATCTACCTTAATCTTGAAAATACAATTCAGTCTGTTGTTACCACTCTTTTGTTGGAAATTCACTGTCTAATGTGTCCTCTTGCTCTTTCTTCCACCCTTAAGATCTCTCTCTCTTTCCTGAAGTCTTGAACACGCTACGGTCATACCTGCCCTGGTTCTGGGACCTAACCCTGCTCTCTGGCCGTTTTGTGGTGTAAGAAAGTAGCAAGCAGTTCTGCAGGAGACGTACATSCTAAGGAAGAGGAACACACAGGGCTCCTACTCACCCTTCATTGCAGAGGGGTTGCATTGCAGAGGGAGAAAGTCTAAATTGAGAAAAGTGGATTAAAAGACTACTTAGTACAAGAAAAGTGAATTAAATCTATTTTTGCCTCCTTTGAAGAGTTTGAAAGTCTTCTGCAAACAGCTGAGATGTCTGACTGAGCTGGAAGTGATTCACATGTAAATGCGGAGTGGCACCAATACAGCTGGATTTATGGTGAACAGTTAGCACTGGAAACTCAGATGCAGGCAGGTCAACGCATGTGATAAGTGAAGATTTGCATCACTGTAGCTGCTATAACCTGCATGTGGGGTAAGGTGTTCCCAAACATCCTTGGCCAAAACCAGAGATGTTCAGCATTGAATCCGCAACCTCCAAATCTCCAGACTCACTGCCATGTAACACACTGTTCAGGACAAAGCCTTTCCTGCTACTTCCCTGTACCTTGGAATTGTGTTATGTTTCTTCCRTGCCTTAAATGGATGCAGAAACACTCCCTGCTGCTCTTTGAGCAGTGAAGATAATCTACTGCTCCTGCTAAGTCTTTCTTGCACAGGGATGAGGCTCCTTGAAGGGGTGGCTGCCTGTGGGGACAACAATAGCACTCCAGCATTGTAACTCCACAGGGCAGCTCGCCCCAGTTCCCGCTGCCCCATGCACTGGAGAGCGAAGGACTGTACCTGCTTGAGAAGCTGGCATGCCTAGACATAGAGTGGGAGATGCTGAGAAACAGCCTTGGGAAGCAGCAAAACCCACCATACCTATTTTACAGGAGTGTGTGGTAAGAAATGGAGCCARTACTCTGTCTCTGCCAGATACACACTTCTGTGTAAGGCAGCGAGTGTCTAAGGATTGCTGGAGAAATGAAATCTGGTCAGGATTGCACCAAGTGGTGCATGCAAGGATGGAGAAGGAACAGTGTATTAACAGGGTGACAGCAAATCTGCAGCTTTTGCAATAGAAGGCTATTGCCAAAACTAACAAAGAAAGACATTGGAGTCTTGAATTTCTGACATGGAAATGAAAGGTTCAATTATACCTTTAGAGCAGATGAAGTCATGAACTGTGACAAACACTCAGCAGTGTTCCTGTGGTATCTAAAGAAGCTTCTCTCCAGCACGTCTCTTTTAATAAGGCCTATAGTTATGTCATTGTGGAACTGTGTGTCCTGTTTCCTTTAATTATTTTCTGCTCTGTGGATTGTGCCACTGTCATTAAAATGTGGTTTTGAGGACTGAAACCTGTAATTCATTCTTTGTTTACGAGGTACAGAGTGCAATGCTAGTTATCATGCTAATTAGCCGTCACTGATGGATAATGCTTGCTTTATTTTATAAACAATCACCAGATTTTTAGAAAATTGCAACAATTTATTGCTTTCTTTTAAAAATAGGTCAATCTTATGGCAAGTTCTGGGAAGCTAAAATTAAGAATTGTGTCTGAGGTGACTATGGGGTACCAAAGCCACAGCTGACAACTGCAGTGCTGAAGCAAAGGTCTGTCAGAGATGGTGAATTCTCAGTTCAGGGCTGTGGGTCCTATAGAGAACAAAGCCTTAGGCCTTTTGCACATGCAAAGACAAAATCTCCCTTGGAATTCAAGTACAATCAGGCACTCACTCCAGAATGGATAACGATTTCATGTCTACTTGAATTAAAAAGGTTGAAATTTAGCCTTTGATTTTGATTTTTATTACAGAGTGCACATGGCTGGGTAATATTCTCCAAAGAGTGTATAAAGTGAGTAACTGCTCTCTAAAATCCCATTGCCAGCAATAGAAGAAAATGCAAACAGACTGGCGTGTTTACAAATTATGCCAAAGGATATGTTTGATTTTTATTTTGAGTATTTCTGTTAAACTTCTTTTTAATGTAAGTTGCTAACAATATTTACTCAGCATATTAAAATGTAACATTTCTATCAATATGATCTTTTTCTAACTAAAATGTGCCAATTATAATTATATATGATTGCATGTGTCTCTGTATGTATCTACATATGTACCTGTACAAATGATCATGTTTATATCACATGATCATTTGGTTTTGCACAATTCATTATCTGAAAGTGATCTTTCCGGACTTCTGCTGCAGTGTGTCAGATACGCTATGAAGTGCCACCTCAAGTGGCAATAGTGCTTTCTCCTGTGGTATGATGCAAGAGTAATTGGTTCAATTTTCATCTGAGTGTGGTTGTTTAAAAATACGTGGCTTTTCTACAGTGTTTGATAATGTATTGCCAAAACAGCTTCACATACAGTCAGGTTACATGAATAATTAGTGTTTAACCTCAGAAAAAAAAATTTAAAATTAAAGGAAACACCCAGAAAGAAATCAACTGGAGGATCCAAAGCTCCCCAGAGGTCGCCAAGTTTCTCGTCCATCTGGGTCTGACACGGTGTCCTGGGTGCGCACGGACACGTCAGGGGCCGCTAACGGGCACAGCCGCTTCTTGAGGCAGCTTTGCATGCCAAGTGCACGTGCCTCGTTCTCTCGGAGAAGGGGCGATGCCGCCYCTCCAGGCCCGCGGGGGTCCCCGGCCCGCACCGGCCGCAGGCGGGGGCAGTGGGTGCTCTCGGGGAGCGCCGGGCAAGGCCAGCCCAGGTCAGGCGGCACCGCCTCCCTCCGCCGCGAGGGAGGCCGGCACGGCAACAGCAGCAGCAGCGGCAACGGCGACGGCGACGAAGACGGCGACGGCGACGGCGACGGCGACGGCGACGGCGACGGCAACGGCAACGGCAACGGAGGCGCGTTGCGACGGCAACGGCAACGGCGGCGGCGGCGGCGAGGGGCGGCGGGCGCAGGTGGGGACCCGCGGGAGGGACCCGCGGGAGGGGTGCTGAGGGTCACAGCCCCACGGAGCGGTGCTGAGGGTCACTGCCCCACGGAGCAGTGCTGAGGGGGCGCTGCCCCACAGGAGCGGTGCTGAGGGGGACACCCCAGGGGCGGGAGCCGCCGGCAGCGGCGCAGGGGCKTTTGGTGAGGTGAGAGAGCCTGACTGCGGGCCGGCGGTGAGGGCTGGCCTTGGGTGACCTGTGCCCCTGCACCTGCCCCTCTATGCCGGGGAGCGTGGATGTGGGAAATTGCAGCTGCGAGCTTTACTCCGTCCGTCGTTGTATTCAGTTTTCTGCTGTGGAAGGATTTGACTTCTGTTCACCAGATTTGTGAATTCAGTGCTGCCTAAGCAATTGCAAGTTGTGAATTCTTGTCGGAGTTGCATTAGCTGTGTTACACCTCTGCTGYGACTGGGGTTTACTTGGTCTGGTCCAGTAGTTCCACAGTAGTGGGAACAAGCTGGGATGCCAATAATGTTTCAGTTACTGATTCACAGAACAACAACATATGTTAACATATACTGTCTTGTTACACAGCATTAAACCAAAATGTCGTCATCATCACAATCATCCTCATCTTTACCTGTACATGACTGTACTGCTCCTTCGTTGGACTTTCATCTTCAGGAAAAGTTTATTCTTCTTCACGTTATTGAGGCAAGTTCATTCTGTTCCTGTTAGGCTTGACTTTTTAAATTGTATTTACTTTGTTAACAAGGTTCAAAATATCCTTCCTAGATATCRAATGGAAGTAGGTGATATTTCAAAAAATGGCTAAGTGACAGTGCTGGACATAGCAACAGTATACTGAAACTATGGCAAAATTCTTATTTGTTCTTTTCTGCTATGATGGGCTATGATAAATGAAGCATGATGTTTAATCTTCCAAGGTGCTGTTTTCACTGCAAGTAATTAAATTCAAGAACTTGGTTTTCGTTATATATCCAGGAAAAAGCTACAGAGTTCCACTGTGTTGCACAAGTTGAGGTCTGTCAAGAAATCTAAGACTGTGATAAAACCAGACACACACACACATACACACACATACGTATACACATATATAAAATAAAAACCCTTAGACATTTGGAGTGTACTTATTTGCCTTAAGACAACAATTGGAAACAGAGCAGTCTGCATTCTGATTCTGTGAGGAAGTCATTATTTAAGTTTTGAACTTCCCAAATTCTGTTACCTATTTTCTCAATTATATGAAGGAGATTTTGGATGTAAGAATATAAACTCTTAGTCTGACAAATCCTTTTGATGGAGATGCACCGGGCACAAGTTGAGCACAGGAGAAATGGGTCCTGGTGGGTAGAGAGAGTAACACAATCCACTTCTGAAAAATTGATAAGTAGTTGGTGGAGTACTGAGTGTGGTAAGCAGATAAGTTTGTGCTTGGTGAGGGCATCAGTCATGTTGCAATGCCGGGGTAGAGGCAGGAGAGAGGTGTTTGGAGAAGGGGTGAGGGTGATGACAGGTTCCTGGTGCTTGATAAGGAAGTGGGGGGAATGGGATGCATTTAGGTCCTAGGCCTGATACATGGCTATGTACTTGCCATGACATGGGCAGCATCATTTTCCTGAGAAGCCCTCCCTGGTGAGAAGCTTTTCCAAAATGAGAAAAGAGGAAAGCCATTGCTGACTCCAAATTGGAAGAAGTCTGCTGTGGAAAACAACAACATTGGTGTCTGAGCAGGTCTTGGCCTTCACCTTCACTGGAGGTAGACTGTTTGCCTTTGCCTCGTAGATTAGATGTGTTCTGTGAGCAAACAGTTTGAGGATACATCCTGTGATATCACAGGCTTTTATCCTTGTTGAAAGTCCTAAATGATTCTTTGATCTTTAAAATTTCTCCTAAAGGATTCTCCTGAGGAGCTGACTGATTTTATGTTGATATCCTTGAATTAGCAATATCAGTGACCTAACTGTGAGTGAAACTAAATGTTATGTAATTATGAATGCTATTTCAGGGAAAAACATATGTACCACCTGGAGAAACAGGAAAACTCTGTTCACTGATTCAGCCGTGTAAAAAGGATTATTATAGAACTACAAAAGCCATCCAAGATGAAAAGTATTTTACTGATCTGAGCAAAGAATCTGACAGTCTAGAACACCAAGTAAGAAAATATGTAAGGCATAGACATAGAATCAATGCAAATGTGCATTTCTTACTTAAGTCTGAAAGAAACATTTAGTTATCATCTTTGATAGACATATCGGGGGAAGATTTTTTTTGTTATGTTCTGTGCACTAAGAAAGTTCCTAAAAATTTGGAAGGAATTTGTTGGACTATATATGTTAAAAGAGGAGGTGGATCAGAGTGAATTCCTTTTTAACAGTAAACGTGTGGAACTCACACAGAAACCTGATGGAGGGAAGAATGTAGATTTCTTTTTAAATTAAGTGTGATTGTCATTACTGACTTTCTTAACTCTCTTTCAGAAACTAACAAAGATGGGTGTTTACTCTGAACTTTAGTTTTTTAATTTTAAAGATAATATTCTTAATTTTCAGGTTTTCATAGACAATGCTAGTTGTCTTACAGGCATGAGGCTTTCTGTTGATCATTCAACAAAAAGACAGAAAGTTCAYGTAGAGCAAACTGTGGGGAAGACAATTTCCTGAGAGTGGAAAGATGGTATGAGTAATTTAGTTTTCCGGTCACTTCTGGAAGTGGGAAATTCAATTCAATTCTGGGAAGTCTTCTAAGTATTTTTGCTGATAAATTAGTGTGAGGTCACAAAACACCATTCCTGTTTATATAACATTTTTTTGCTGATAGCAAATCTGACTCAATGTAGTCAGGAAAGATTAAGACTTCTACTGAATACAATATTTATAAGTTTGCTGTGCATACGATGGTGGAAACCGGGACGCAAAATTGAGGTCCACTGATTGGCATGGGATTGAGATTACAGAACATTATGAAGAATTACATACAGGCCAGGATAAGATGAAAGAGTTGTAGTAAAGTTTTGATGCCAAAGTTTCCAACTTGAGTTAATGGGTTTATCTTCTCATTAGGAAATTAAAATGTTTGGGATTTACAGTCTGAAAGCCACAAAAGCCTACTTTTTTAAAATAGAAAGTTATGTGCACACAAACAATTGGATATTTTAAAATAACAAGTTTAGTTGACAATATCATACACACATAAATTATTTTGGATTTCTAGAAAGAATTAACGCAAATTGATTTTTGTGATCTTCCAGCCTATGCTTTCTGGTTCAACCTTCAAATTCTCCTGTCTATCTGAGGTTCCTGAAAGGCTTTAGTACTTAACATTAGTCTTTAAAATATTGTGAATTCTACAAATGCTTTTACCATTTAACTATGTGTTTAAATAACACCTATCTATGGCATTTAGAGCTCTTCTAGCTAAAATAAAGAAATAAATATGTGTATGGAATAACCCTAGTTTGTTTTCTTCAGCTACAAAATTCTATGCACAAAACAAATTGAATCTTTAGGGTTTAAACCACCAACTAAGTAGCTCGTTAGTATGCAAACTTTTATATTTATATCTACCAGATTTGAAAATGTATTAAATTATATGTAACCGATTTAAAACCATTGAAAAAATGCTAAATCGGTTATAATCAGAAGTAATTTTTAATGTTTCCTGTGTTGCAGTTAAACAGTAAAAACATTGATACTTTGATGCAGAAGCTAAGYGAAAATGAAATTCAGAATACTGTAAGTAAATTAAAATTTATTCTTTTCTATGCTGTACATCTGAAATTGGCACCTTATAGGGTCATACAATTTCCAGTAACAGTGGCAAAGTTCGAGTATTTGTGGTTTACCATCACAAAATGGAATTTTGTTTTACATCTGAAATGTTCATCAATGTGCATTACTGATGCATTGTTGTATACAGACGTTAAAATAATTTCTTTGTTATTTTTTTTTCCATGAAGAATCTCAAGAAAAAAATACTTGAAAGGGAGAAACAGATTAAAGAACTTTCRTCCATGCTTCAGCATCAAAAAGTGAGTGACCAGTTCTGTTGGAATGAATGTTTTCTTCCAATGTATTAGATTCTTAATTATAAAATTTAAATTTTGAGAAAAACAGTTATTTCAAAGACCTATTAAAAAGATGAAACATCCTGAAAGATGTTTCCTACAGAATATCTTAAAACCATCAAAACTGTATTCAAACCAACTAAGGATACATATTATCCTTAACACTAATATCCCAAGGTTCAGGGAGGGGCACACATCCAAACTAATGGCTTTGACTTCTCATTTACTTATTTGCAATAGTTCTGGGAAAAAAGTAGTTATAAGGAAGTAATATGGAGTAAACTGAACGGATACTGCTCACAGTTAGTTTCCATGGCTCTTTGAGGAAAGGTAGTACAGACAGAAGAGCTGATGTCATCAGAAGCTGACAAGGCTGACAAAAGCTCTTTCATCATTCGCACCAAAGGAAGGGGCTCAATGTAAAAACCAACACTGGAAGAGAAGAATTGTCTGTTCTGTATAAGAAGGTACTGTAAAAGTTTCAAAATTATTTTACTGGTAGTTTGGCAATCTGTGTTGCAGATTGAACACCTACAGTGCACTTTGTGTGTACTCAATGCAGCGTGGTTCAGTGTTAGTGAGGGTCAGGGTAGGCTCAGTTAAACCTTTAAGGGGACAGTGGTGTACTTTGATATTTTTAACTCCTTGCGGGATTTTAAGAGCCATGGTTCTTCTTTAAGATTTTTTACTTGCTTAACCAAGAGAGCATATCACTTGGCTGCAGGATAAACTTAGCTGGCTGGTTGTAATAGAGGAGCCTGTGGGGGCTATTGGTATGTCCTTGTCTTGATCTTGAAGTGAAGGAGTACATTTTCATGGAAACATCTTTTTGCTTGAGAATAGAAATTCTGAACAGAAAAGCCTGAACATAAAGATTCTGAAGACCCCAATGCCAGCAGATCTCAGTGTTGATGGGATCTGTGTGGACTGCCATGCCTTGACTAGAGATGTATCTAACGTTGAACAATTTAACRTGCCCAGCATCTGAAAGGATAAAATTATTTTCAATGCTATCCCTTTGTTCTTTCTTACATTAATTTCAATAAATGCCATTTTTATCAATACTTGACTGAGTCTGCCTTTCTTACTGGTTTCTATAATGAACAGTTGCACTGGTACATTCTTTTAGTCTCTTTTAGTCTATACTGATAATACAACATACTTCTACCTGATTACTTCTTATTTAGAATCGGCCAAAGGAATCAAGTTGAAAGAAATTTCGTAGAATTATCCGACCTAAGTTGTGGTGACCTAAGTAGCCTCTTCTCTTATGATTTACATATCCCCCAAAATTAGGGTCTGAATTAAATGTGTTAATACTTCTAATAGCAGATGGGGGTCTTTGGAATTTACTGAAGGGCCCTTCAGGTCTAATTAGTCAGAGCACAGCTGATTTGTGGGGCTTAATGTTCATCATCCTGCTAGCTAGATGCTGTTACTCAGCCTGGATTTCTGAGTTCATGCTTCCAGGCCTTATTTCTACTACTTAAAGTCCGATTAAATATGATGCAATAATTATACATAAATTATTTCAAGTTGGTGATTTCTGTTTAACATTAATACTATTAGGAGGAGGTTACTGCTCATGAATATACTTGTAGAGCATGTTTTATCTTTTCCAGCTTTTGAGGACATTCAAATGTCAGTTAGATACTATGGGAAAGTAGAGAAAATATAGAGGGCATCATACAGCATAGTCCAATAGATTTGTGTTTGTTTATCTTTCATAGATCAACATACAGAAAGAAGACCACCTGTCAAGATCAATAAAGGAAGTACAAGCTCACCTGCAGTGTCAGATTGAAAGAAAAGAAGCAGAAAATAATGAATTAAAAGTGAAAATACAGGTCAAAGTATTTTTACTTGTGTTTCATTTTWTTGGAAAAAAATAGCAAAACCTTACTGTGGTCAGTTTTGAAATCAAATTCCTGGTAAAAGAAAAATCCCAAACAATAAAAATCGTAAGTATTTATATTTTGCACAATGTGCCTGACCACATTATCTTAATTACAATTATGGTTTTTTTGGTTTTTTCTTCTTTTCTCAACTTGTGCACGCTTGTACAGTTCCGGTGAAGCAAAGTGAAAGAGGCATAGAAGCGTTTGCACTCACTTGACTGTGCTATCTAGAAGACAGTCTCCAAATAGTCAAGAGAAAGGGATAGGCAAGTGGCTATGGTGACTTTCTGTTCTAAGATAAGGGTGACAGCCACACCCTGTTTCCTATTGTCTGTGAAGGAATCAATAAGTCTCTTAATACTGACTGAAAGTGAAACATTTAAGACTAATGCCTAATCTGCACTTTGTTTAAGGTAGGTTATATTATTTCCATTTTCTGTTCTAAAAAGCACCAGTTAAATTTGGGCATCTGTACCGGTTACTGACTTTAGACAAAGGCAAGGAGGAGGTCACATGTGAGAGGCTGGAGCTGTATGTGGCCTCAGAATTCAGTATATGAAATTTGTCAAGAACGTAGGCATGAATCAGAAAACATTGGCTAAAAATAATGTATTTGTAATTTCCAAACTTTTTTTACATACATCCCCTGTTAATTTTATCATTTGAAGTTGTTATGCAACCTATATCAAGGCAATTTCAAATCATATATGTCTATGTCCATATACATGCCTGATGTTTTCTTCTAAATAAAGATTGCTTCCTTGTTCTACCAAGTGCAATTATAGAATTCCAACAACATTTTCATTAGATAAAATAACTTGATCTACAACTGTATTTTCATTCAATCTTTATTTAAAAGTTTTGTTTGCTTTCACAAATTGCTGAAGTCACTTGCTAGCTTAAATCCCGGCATTGATGTTAATATCTACATAAAAGCTTGCAAAAGCTTAGCATTACCCCTATGAAATCCTCAATTTAAATTTACCTCAGCCACTAATACCCAAAGCACTTATTCTTAGTGTGATTGTGACCTCCTGTGGTTGTAACAGGGAATAGCAGCTGTTTGCTTGTCCCAACAGTTAAAGAAATTCATACATAGACTAAGATTTGCTATTTCCTATGTTTATTGAAGGTGTTTATCCAGCATCTCAAGTCACATCTTTGTTTATTAGATGCCCCATAAGCATTTATCTAGGAAAACTACTTCCTGCATATTTCGGGGTTTTTTATTATTTCAGTTTTTGAAGTAGTACTTTTGCTTTTTGGTGAAACCCAGTATGTGAGACCATCTTTTACTTGGAAAACCACATGCATTTTGCTTTGATTGTGTAAAAGTTTTGGGGCCATTAGCAGGACCTGTTCTGAGAGATATTCTCTCATGCATAATATGCATATTTTATAGCAACTGGCAAAGAGTATCTTGAATAAGGCTGGCACATTAACATAGTCAGTAGCTAAGTAGTAGGTCGTTATTGATGTAGAACATAAAGTAGAGTCAGAGCTAGACTAAAAACAAGGAAACAAATGCATTAGTCATTCTTACAATTAGGATATTTATTACTGACTTGAGAAATTCACTTATACGGCTGGTTTATCTACATTGCTGGAGTTTGGTGGAAGCATAGTAAGAGATATGAACAGGATTTACACTTGTCTTTATGAAACTAATTGTCTGTKGGTAGCTTGGTCATTTTTGATAAATGTATCTGAGATTCTCCTTGAAACAGTCTGGTATTGATTTTAATGAACGTCATCACATAGTGGTTTAATATCTGTTGTTTTTTTCCATTCATATTTATGTGGAATAGAAATGAAAAATACAAAAGTCATGAAGTTAAGAGAGATCAGCTCCCTGGATTGAATGGGATCAGTATACTGTCTTCATCAGAGTGGTGTAAACATTTAGTTAGTCAGAAATAATAACAGCAATAGAAAATATAACATAATTGCAGTTGTAGAATCCAGCTCCCATCTTGACTGCTTTGTACATTTCATAATATTATTAAATGTATTAAAAATACATCCAATGCAAATGTATTTTATTTTCTGAGTGCTGCAAAATCAAGCACTCAGAAAATTATATTTAGAAGCTGGCCTTATAATGTGTGATTTACCACTGTGATTTAAGCTTTATTATAACCTGTGTTAATTATCTTTAAACAATTGTCTGCTGTGGGCAAAGCAGCACTAGATCTCTTCTTTTTGCATTTTCTGCTTCATTGTTCATAAAAAATAGTTTCTTYACCAAGCAAATCTGTGTCATTAATAGAGTGGGGCCATTTTATGCATGGAAAAAATTCAGAGATCTTGCAAGAAAATAGTATATTGTCATCTAATCATAGACCATATCATAATACGTATATTCAAGAAAAGACCCCAGCCTTTCCTACCTTCTTGACTTGAAAAAACCACAAATCCAAGATATTAACTTCCATATTACAATTTCATATGCAATCATACAGCCTATCTCCAGATCTCGTAATGTGTGTGTCACTAGATTCAGAGCACATATTCTAATACATCAGTGCATATCACTGGGAGCATCATTAAGGTGATATTCTTTAAATATTCAGAAATCAGTCTGATGAAACCATTTTATTTTCCTCCTCATAAATGGGTTTAACATCCATGCCATGCCTTTTAAATTGAAATTCTGCATTCATTTTCAAGAGCACATAGCGATGGCTAGATTGCTGTCTTTCCCTCCACTCCTGCCTGCTTCTGCGCTTTCTCAGTCTCTTCTCTTCATCTTTGTACTGACTTTCCCAACATGTATTTTCTCTTGTCTACTGTTGTACTTCGCTAGTTCCTTGTATCAACCACAAGATTTGAGATACCAAGATTGTATAGAAACAGATTATAAATGTAACTCCTATTCCTGATTATGTTATATCACAAAATTATCTGTAAGCTTTAGAATTTGAAGAGTTGATGTTTAATTATGCTGCAGACTCTAAGAAATAAAACAGCAGAGTGGAAACATCAAATTGGTGAATACAAGTGCCAGAAGCTAGCCTTAAAGGAAATAAGTGAGCAAAAGAAGACTGCTCTGGAAAAAGCAATAATGTCCCAGAAACAGAAAGCTCAGCGCTTTGAAGAAGCTGTGAAAAATGTAACCTCTAAAATAAGAGAACATGTGAGTGACTATGCTGTGGGCAGTGTTGTGCTGTGTTGTTTGAAACTGAACAATTGGAAGACTTTCACCTGTGGAAAACAGAACAAGTTTTTTGATCATGCTGTGCTTGTATCTCTTTTATTTTGTTGGTCATTTGTTAAGGAAAGGCTTACCATAAGTGATTTGAAAACTCTTACTATTCACTGCCTTTTGTTTTGTTAAAATTTAGTGATTGTCTTGGGTCATGAGGTTGTACATTTCAAACTGTAGTAAGAGGAGTTTCATCAGCTTTTGGTTAAACCTCTCCTGGTCTTCCTGTTAGTCCTCTATGGATAAGCACTGACTAACTCAGAAATACAGTATAYGAACTGAGAATCTGTGACTGAGGTTTGAAGTCTTAGTTTTCTTTATTTATTGGTATGTGATGTCCCATGTGGTTACTCAGTTTTCTGTTTCTAAGCTGCTTGCTCTGAACCTATTAAAAATTCAAGTATAAAACTTCTTCCTTAATCCAAGTCGTTCCTCGGAATCTTGCTCTGCCTATCCATAGTTTGTAGTTGTTCAAAAAGGCCAGATGCATCAGAACTGTGCTTATTGCCCTATTTGGATTTCCTAATAAGAAATTCCATACTCTTAGATGTGCTGCAATCATTTCGGATATGTCAGTATTAAAGATATATTTTTCCACTTAGTGTACCAGGAGATGATTAATAATGTTTTTTGTATTCTTTGATCTTTGTGAGAAGACAGTAGTGGCTCTTTAAGGACAACTAGCASTACAGAGGGACAGTAACTAATTCCTGAACTTCTGATATTTTGTAGACACACTGTTGTTTTCTTCCTCATTGAAAACCTGGTGTACATTCAAGAGAGCATGTATTGGTTAATTATCCATATACCTTTAAGGGATTTTACATAACTTTTTCATTCTTAAAATATTTTGGCACAGTTTTTATTTTTTACTAATTAATATAATTTATATGTAGCTGAGATGTATCTGAGACAATTTCTTTTTCTAAGATAAGATTGTCATCTTAAGTTTTGAAATGTTGTATTCTACACTTGATATACAGTGCCAGTGTTTATCTGTGTCTCTGCCTTGAAAGTAAGTCTGTACTTAGACTTTGATTTTTAGAAAATGTGGGTAATTTTGTTGATTTTATTTTGAGACGAGAAAAAATTTATATTGCTTTGTATAAAGGAGATCCAATAAAACCATCTTATATTAAATAGCTCTTGTGTTTAGAAAAATTTGTAGAATTAAATAGCATTCTTCAGTGGCATTCTTTTGTTACACAATTTATAATTTCTAAATTCTCTAGGAAGTCAAACTGTGTGAGATATTGTCAGCTTCTGATGTCTGGAAAAGACAGCACGATAGAATGGTTGAAGAAAAGACAATGTTAAAAGTTCAAATAGAAGATCTTATGAAGTAAGTTGTACTGTCGATCTTTTTGTTTGTTTATTTCTGTAGTCACACAGTGTTAATATTTAGTAGTGCATACTCAGTGTTGACAATGTAAATGAGTTTATTAATATTTTAAAATTCTGAGCAGAATTTAGAAGTCGGAAATAAGAACAAATTTAAGATTTTTAGCCTTCTCTTTGCTGCATTTCTCTTCTTTTAAAGCTTTGTTCCCCTTTACCAGTAAGGAACATATTCTTTCCCCTGCATGCTTGTTATTAGCCTGAACTTTCTAGTAGCTACTATGCTGCCTCCACATAATCACTTATTTAATAACTGATTCAACAGCTTGAGTGTTAACCTTTGTGTTTACTGCAGAATAGAAGAATGTTCTTTGGCTTCTAGTTCCTACTTCAGACTAATGATGGCAAAATTATTTCAGTTCCAGTAATGTTTCGCCTCGCTAGAGGATGGAGAAGGGTTCCTCTCAGATGCCCATTTGAACAGTTTATTCATTTAAGAAAAAGCAGCACAAAATTATCCAACCTTATTCAAACTACACAGTCRAGTCTTAATGTACATGAAGGATAGGCCATTTTCTTTGGAAGACAGTGACAAATATCCTTTTGCCATTTCTGTTGGTAGAAATATGGACTATAATTCAAACCAGCAAAAGAAACTGTAAGATGCCTTTATTCTAGGTCTAAGACACTGTTTATTTCCCAAAGAACTTGATTCATGCTCGAATATTTAACAGCTCAAATAAAATGGGCTTGAATATTTTGGTTTTGTCCCAGAAAATCTGACATTTCTGAAAATATTTGCAGCATATTTTAAAATTTAACAGGTGCGCAGGTAGACGGCATCAGTCCAGAAATCTGTCTAGCCCACTGCTGGTTCAGTGTATATAAGAAGGCATCTAAGAAAGAACAAATACTCATTCTGCTTCCAGCTGGTTTTTGCTGCTTTTACTTCAGCTGAAAATATAAGACTTTGCTTGAAATGTACYGTTCTTACAAGACTTGTTCTACTAAGCCATGTATAACTGATTAAACAGCAAAACAATTTTTTTTAACTTTATTAACAGAAAAAGCAAAAAGTGAGGCATTGCATAATTTGTTGCTTTTAATAATGGAAACATTAATAATGGAAACATTTAAATAATGGTAACATTCCTAAAGTAGCTAGGGAGTGTTCTTAGTAGGACATTCTATGATATATGCTATAAATTCAGTATAATTCCATTTGGTACAGTGTGCCTATGCGTAGCTCTCTTCGAGGTATGACTTGGTGTTCTAYAAGTAAGCTGAGACCCCTTCCTGGGAGTAAAAACTCTTCTTTTGGAGAGCTGCTTATTTCAATAGATACTCCTTTCTTTGGATGCTTAAATGCATTTTCCCTTTTATTCATGTATATATACACATTTAGACAATGAAGAAGATGTGTTAAGGTTCAATTTAATTTTCGTAGTGAGAGTTTTGGAAGCATTGTATATTATAGAGAACTTCTTGCCTCTCTAACAAGTCAGATCACAGGCCTGTTGGAAGACATGGAAAGAAGGGAGGAATGGAGAAGAAACTCAGAGGCGGAAATTATTGGAAAGCTAAATTCTGTTAACTCTGAAAACGAAAAGATTTACCTTGAAAACAAAAAATTAAAGGTGAGATTGTAAATCATTGTTGAATGGCTCTACATTTCTCGTACATTAATGAAGTAACCATGTTAATTCTCTTTGGACCTTCTGTCTAGTGATTCCAAACCTGTAGAATTAAGTTTGCCATCCATTTCTTACAGTAAGGGTAAATGAGACATTGAAAATTTTTCCGTGGAAATTTATGGCAGAGCTAGGAACAGGGTTGTCTGATGATCTGTCTGCTTAACCAATATGCTATTTATTTTACTGTCAGTAACTACACAATTGCTTAATTAGAAATTGTTCTTTCATGTTTGTAAAACTTTCAAATTAGAGAACTGAATTTACCTCWATTATTATTCTCAATTTTTAAAGCATTTAGAGGTTTTGAATTGTRTTTATCCTCCAATATAAATATTCTCATGAGCTGACAAATGAACTGTGGACTATCATTTTGTTTGACAGGAAAAATACTTGTGTCACTCCTCCTAATGCCTGCAGGTCACTTGCTGGTAATATCATATTGTAGAACATGTTATTTTAATAGCACTCTTAAATTTTTATATTTTCTATGTTTTGATCAAGGCTTTCCTTGCTACRTTAGAGAAAAGTACTGTTTCTGTTGAATATGAGCTGCTACATCTGCAAGAAAAAGCAAAGCTGCAGGAAAACCTTATAGAACAGCATAAAAATGAGGTGACTTACCATGTTTGAAATCTTCAAGTATGTTTTTTAAACTTGTAAGCAGTTTTGAGGAAATTATAAAGGTTTTGTTTGTAATAAACCAGTTTTGTTGCCATGGTGATTGTAGTATTTTTGTAATATTGAGTATGAAAGAAGAAAGTGCTATTACAAACTGTACCAAAGAATAGTCTCCACATTGTTACTAGTACACATACACCTTACTGAATTGTGTGAAGCTCACTTGAAGCACATTGAAGCCAACAGAGCTAATTGCATACTTGCTTTGACAAGATTTGCTTCCTAAAAAGCAGGTTAATGGCCCAGTAAAATATATATATTATGAAGTTAAGTTTGAGTCTGATGTCTTCAGTGGATATACCGATGGTATTTTGCCTCAGCTTGGCCACATTTTATTTCCGTGTTCCTAAGAGTGTATCAGTATTCAAGTAAGTTCAAGAAATTCAAGTTCATTCAAGAAATACATATTGTGATTAGTATTAGGATTATGAGTGTAGGGTTATACGAGTCTTTTTATTTAACTAGGTAAGTCCATATTGAAAATACCAGCGAAGAAAATAAGCCAAACTTAAAATGGGCTTTCTATGAGTTAATTTTTTTGTATTTGGCCTTATTCACAGAGAAATTTTAGAACTGATTCAAATMTGTATATATTTCTCCGTTAATATAGACACCATTTCACTGACATTCTTCACGTACTTCTTTTTTAAACCATTGTCAAGAGAAAAGAAAGACATGATACAAAATCTAGGTACAGCCAGTGAGCCTTGTCTGTGGAACGCACAATTAAAGTGCCAGCTTTAAGATGCTAGATGTAGTTCCAGGTAACAGCCAGCCTTAAGCAGTGAGTGGAATGACATTCCCTAGCTCATAGCTGTAGTGACTTCAGATGGGAAGTGTCAGTGATACTTGTTATGTGGGGAGAGAAGTGTGAGCCATGCGGGCTGCTTCTATAACACAACTGTACCTCATTCTCCATTGTTGATAACACATTGTTGATATGACACTGCTCTTTACCTGGTAAAGAGTAGTTACCTTTTATAGTTACTGTGATGAGTAGGATAATGAAAATAAATAACTTCAAATAATGACAAACTTTGAGATATTATTTAGAAATCAAAGGTTTTCCTTTATGCTTCATACTAATGATTCTATCTTTTCTATACTTAAATGAAAGACCTTACGGATGTATGTGAAAAATATATGTTGTCCTAGGTACAAAATCTACAAATTGCAGTAGAAGAATTAAAATCCAGATATGAAACGGTCATAAATGAAAACAAAAAAATAACAGAAAGCAAACGCTTAGAAGTAGATAAGGTAAGTTTTGCAGTAATAAAGAATTTTTCCAAATAATTTGGTAGGACACTGATCTTTTCTACATTATTGTGATCTTATTAGAAGTCACAAGGTGCTGTCTGTTGTTTTTAAATTACTGAGAGTTTTACTAACTGCTGTCTGGAGCTGATGTTTTTTGGGTACTAGACAATTGCAAGCAAGTGAAAAATGGTTCCTAGTGCAATGGCTAAGTAGTTGAGCTGCTATTTTAGAATTCCAGAACTCTTTTATCACTTTAAAAAATGTGATGTTATTGTTGCTGCTTTTGAAACTAGACTTCTCGACAGAACAGCTGTGAAAGCTGTGTGTGGACACAAACCTACWGTATGACTGCTTTTTTTTTTTAACTAACAGTTAAAATTGAGAATCCATATAGTTATGAGTTTTTCAGCAGATGGAGCTGAACACTGGAACACAGCACATTCTTAAGCATCAGAAAAGAACTTGTATCTTTGTCAGTATCTTATAAAATAGGTGATATGCAACCTGAGTAGAATTTCAGCTTTCGTACTTACATGAAAATCCATTAAGTATTACAACAATTAATTTATGGTTTTACACTTACATTTTTCTCCTGTGATGCTACTATGCAGGTGAGGGACCAAACGGAGGCTGAGTTAAAGGAGTTAGAACGTGTTTGTGACTTGCTGAAAGCAACTGAGGAGAAGCAGCAAAAGCTTATATCCTGGGAAAGCATCCGAGCACAGAAATGCAAAACCCTTAGGGAGCTGGARGTTCAGGTGGTTAGAATATGCTGATTTCTAAAGATAAATGAGAAAATTATGTGGGAAAAAGTCTCTGGTGCTTTTTTTTCCTATTGGCATGTGTGACAGTGGTGCAGTTTTCTCTGTTATTTTCTTCATGAATCAAAAGCTTCTTCTCTGGAAACAGAGCACTACAAATAAAACTGTTGCCAACTGTATTTATGTGAMTTTATTGTGTAGCAAGACTTGTTACTTTTAGAGTGAGTATATTCTTGATATTTTTGAATACTTATGTCCTGAGATGTGYTGAAGAATTCTTCCCTGGAAATAAATGTGCAAGTCTAGTTATTGTTTGTATCTAGTGGAATAATTTAATTCTACATTAGTTTTGTTTTTAATGGATAATTTATAAACCATACAATATTTAATCAGATAAATTATATTGTTGAAGGTATATAACACTTTAATTATTACAATGTTTTATTTGATTAAATATTTTTAAAATATGCTTTAATGGGATAATCTCTATTTTTATAGTATTTAACACTAATGCATGTATTTTCTCTAAAGGCTGAATGTGAATTTTCCTCAGCTTTTTTTTTCTGTGACATCAATTTCAATGGCAGGGTAGGTTTGGAGTCTTTTTGTTACCCTCTTTTGTCTTTTTTTTTTAATGTGCTTTTGAGTTAAAAGAGCACAAATGACAAAGGTTTTCAAGTTAGTAGGGTGGGAAAAGGGCTTAATCATCTTCCTGTGTCAGTGGAGAAAGTACAGCTGAAGCACAGTGAGTCTCCATGCTCCTATAGATTTTATATGTTTATAATAATCATAGCTCTTGATTTTTTTTAAATTTCTTGCCAAGTTGATCTTTGTAACATGAACTTTAGTTCTTGTTTGCATAATTCTTCTGAGAATGTTCATAAACTCTTACATCATTGTTGTTTAGTGAAGTACTTGAGCAATAATTAATTTTGGCGTGCAAAATTTATACATCCTATGAAATGATGTATGTAATTTTAATCTAAGTACATGTTTTCCTAAAAAAGTGCAAAAGAACCTCTTAAGTACATTGAAATAATTGGGAATATAATCACTCTACAACCACTATAATCTGGTGGAACAGCAGTTAAATTTCAGCGTTAAGTCTCGGTGATGTCCTTTACCCTTGACCCTATGACCAGAATTTAGGAAAATCCATTTTGGAGCAATTGCACTATGTGCAGAAATCCTCTCCTGGGTTCAGCTGGACTAATTCCTGCTACGACCAGTCTGCTACTTGAACAGCCTGTAATTCTTATGATCAAAATCAGCCAGATTAGCTCAAATTGCTGGATGGGATTGCTTGAGGTAGTCTGATGAATGATGGTCGCCCCTTTAAGTGATGGTGCCAGCAGGCTGTTGATGTGTCTGTTTATTGCTAATATGCTGTTGATGGGTGGTAGAAAGAGCAATAATCTCATTGCTACTGAGGTTTAAAAGAAAACATRTAAAATTTTACCACTCTGGATGCTGGGCAGGAGAAAACAGTTTGTCTTGCTTCCTTCAGCTTCTGCTGCTGATACATCTCTTTTCATGAACATTATCTTTTTTCATACTCACTTCTTTCTGAAATTCTTTGCCAGTGCTGCAGTGCTTTGTGCTAACCATATATATATATATATATATATATGTAGTGTTATTTTTATGCTTCGTGTGACTGTAGTGTGAGGGAGCCTTTTTTTTGCTGGAAGATAGGTAGACCTGGCCAACCCCTAATACACAAGGCTGCATGAACAGCATATGGAGCTTTTTAGGACTTTGTTACATAGCAAGTTTTCAGTCTTAAGGCGTTCAAACAAAATTTTAGTCTTCTACTTTCTCTGTATTTTATTTATTTTAAATACAAGATAACATTTACTTGAGTATAATATAGCATTTATCTGAAACTACAGTTGTTTGATTGCATTTTAGTAGGCAGGCTTACTTTAGTAAGATCCTGTATACAAGTTTCTTCAACTAGAAACAAATTGTCATTTTCACAGGATGACCACAGCACAACTTCTATGGGCAGTCTTAGCTTAGAAGAAGAGAACTGTAAGATTCAGAAGAAATATGAAGATCTTAAAAGGTAACCTTAAAAATCTGATTGAAATTAATTCCTACACTTTTCTGCTATAGTGAATTATAATGCATTAATCTGTTTTGTGTAAAGGCAATTAGGAAAGACGGAATTTCAGAATGAAGAACTTGCTTGTCAGCTCAGAAAAGAAGATGACAGTCTTCAGTGCAGTAAATTGCAGCTTGAAGAGAAAATTGCAGAATATAATGCATTAACTAGACAACTTGAATCTGCTTTGGAAGAAGGAAGAAAAATGGTATTGGTGATTTAATACATCTCTCAATCTTGTTTGCCACTTTCTTTTTAAAAATAACATTAAAAAATGTGCTTGAAAAATGATGGGACAAGACTATTTTGCATGTAGGGAGCAACACTAAAGAGTTACTGTGAATTTCTACATATTTTAAATACAGATGGAACAATTCAATTTCTCTGTCAAGCTTAGATCCTACAGAAATTAATAACAAGTTTCAGTGGACCAACATTTTATTATCTTTTTTTTTTTTTTTAACAAATCAAAATGCTTTAACCACCTGATATTAAATCTCACACATGTGGCAACAAGTTTCTGAACAAAAGCTTCATCTTACCTTTTATTTTTTTTTTGGTATAGAAGCCCACAAGAACTTTGGTGTTTAGATCTTTCTCTTTTTAGAGGAAGAGTTTATACTCTTTCAATATTAAGCCGAATTTTGTCTTTTGTAGAAAGGATACAAACAGTAAATCAAATGCAACAGGAAACATAGGAATTTAGATTGTAGTTAATTATATTAGTTTAATCAGAAAAAATGTATGAAGTTGTAATTTCAGGTTTATCATGTTGAAATAAACTATCTGATTTTTTCAATACCATCTGAGGATATTTCTTTGGTTTTGAAAAAACTAAAATTTTGGCTTAACTTAAAAATGAGTTAAAAAGTGTTCCACTCCCACTAGTATTAAATCTCCCACTAGTATTACATACATTTTTTTTAAAATTGAAACATCTTTCAAATTTAGCCAGAATATTTCTCAGGTTTGTTTAATTCCTGTGCATGGGAAATCAGTAAAGTATTATATGAAAGAATAGGAAATAGAGCTATTAATGTTAAGGTATAAGAAAATAATTTGATTTGGGCTTTAAGAGTAAATATATATATATATATATATATATATGTATATATATGTATGTATAATTTCTCCCTCATTGCTTGTATAGGTAGCTGAAGAACAGGAAAAAATGTCATACAAAGAACAAGCGTTTCAGATAAAATTGCTACTTCTTGAAGCTGAAGTGAGAAAAGGGCAAGAAGAAAAAAAACAACTCCTCTGCTTATTTCACCATGTAAGTAAATAATACTGTTTGTGACTTAAGAAATCACTTACAAAAGAACTTCCTTTTACTGAAAATACACTACTAATACAACTCAAACACGCTTTTCAGAACACTAAATTAATTAAACTCGACGGTATACTTTGTACATTGACATTTCTCATCAACTTAACAGGTGCCCATTCCAACAAAAATCACTTGAATAATATTGAGTTTACATCTGTTACTCAATCCAGTTTTCCCAGAAAGATAAAAATTAAAAAAATAAGTATGAAGCTGTAATTTCCCTCTCAGATCAATCACGCTCAGTAAGCATATCTAGATTTAAGTAGATGCATAGTAATTCCATAACAATGTAGTGGTATCTTTTTTTTTCTGGACTTGATTACAATAATCTGATTTTGTGATTATTATAAATTATTATAGGCTTTTTTTTGGATTTTTAGCCTATTCAAACATGTTCAGTTTGGTCCTTACTGAACATAAATAAAAGCTTCAATATTTTGAGGCCTTTTTTAGCACCTTTGGTTTTGTGGAGGCTCTGAAAACTTTTACAGGTAAATGAGGCTATAAAAATTAGGCACTAGTTGTCTTAGATTATCATTTTGATTGATTTACGTTTTATTTCTAAGTTTCTKTGCATTTCTCTTTTTCATTAGAATGAAAAGCACCGTGAAGTACATTTGAAAGAGCTGGAGAACAGCCTACAGAAGTCAGAGAACAAGAATCAGAGCATCCAGAATTATGTGCAGTTTTTGAAAGCTGCCTATGTAACCATGTTTGGCTGAATTCTTTAATCTATTTTACAGGGAAGAAACTTTTCAAGATTTGGCTCCCAGTCTTGTTGGAGGCAAAGCTGTTGAAGCTTTATACTATTTTGCAGGATTGAGTTCTATAATGTTAATTCTTCCCTAGGAAAACATCCACTGTGGCAGGGGAAAGCAGGTCAGTCATTACTATACAACCTACTGGCTGTCGCTTGCGGAAAATTGAGCTGTTATTAATGATATGAACAATTATGTTATCCATGGCACGGAAGTGAAAAGGCAGACTGCATGACTGTAGCAGCAGGTAAGTCTGGGGTATGCACACAAAGTGGTAAATTGGTCTGTGAATGTCCTGTGCTGTAAAATCTTAGTCGTGTCCTTCTAGTCCRTGGTAATGCAGGTGATCACAGGTTATCTTTCAATTCGATGATATCTAACCTATTAAGACAGGCAAAAATTTAGAGCACTACATTCCCTCCTTTTTCTTCCCTGCAGTTTAGCACCAAATGTAGCACACACTGCTGCACTGCATGGGAGAGTTGCCACCACAAAACTGTCCTATCCAGCCTTTTTCCCCTACATCCCATTGTGCTCAGGAATATACTATAGCAATATTTTAGAAATATAAATAGGAAACTATTTTAGATACAGATATAGTTTAAGCTCTGAATGTGCTGATATACCCTGGTGACACGGCTCCAGTAAGGTATTTAACTATTTGTCTGAGTTCAAAAGCTGCTGTTGAGTAAGACTGACTTGTGCCTCAGGTTAAACACATGTAAATATTCAGCTGATACAGGCCTAATACAAAAAACAATTCTGAATTTAGTTTCAATTTTAAATTCTAATTGGTTTTGTAGATATATGCTGTGATATGTTTTTTGAAAAGTGGTACATTCAGTTAAATATATGTAATTTACAATGTGTACTTAAATAATATATATTTTTTGACTGAAAACATAAGTTAGTTCATGCATGGCCAATACCTGTTCGATTTCATTGTTTCATTGTTAGTTATGAGTAATGTGTTGAATATTGATGTTTTTCTTCTTTTTGCAAATGCTTATCCATCCTAACAAATACTGACATGTGATAATTTTCTGGTTCTGTGCACTTTTTAAAAATAAAATGATCATTTATTATATATGATGTGTTAGCAGCAAATATTTCCATTAAATTTGGCGGGGTTGCATTACACACACACACACACACACACAAAAATATTTGTATTCCTTTAGTTCTGTTTATGCTACTTATAAAATATCAAAATCCTTTTGAAAGTCATCATGTATGAAGGAAAGAATTCAGAAATAAATTGTTCAGCCTGGTCCATGAGTGGTTTTCAAAAGGTCATAATGAAAAACTACTCCTTCCATTGAGACAAGATACAAAGATGTACAGGAACTTGATTTTGGCCTGTATTTTACATCCAGGAAATCAGATTTTTTTTTTCCTATTTAGTTTGTTTCGCTTCTTTTTACGGCTCTCCATTACACTTTTGTTTGTTTGTTTGTTTGTTTGGAGTTTTTTTTTGCATGGTAGAAATAGGGCTGCTAGTCACAAAGATCTTTTTTTTTTTCTCTGCTTCTTTTTGACCAGGTGTTAGCTTCTGTCTTTTGCATTTTAAAAATTCATTTAGGACAAGTTATTGTGGCTTATTTCTTTTTAATACAGAAAATAATGAAACTTTTTCTAAAAATGCTGAATATGCTGCTGCAGTTTTCAAATACAGTCAGATGAAACATCTTACTGCTGTAAGTATGGACAGAAAAAGTAYCAAAACCAGAGTTCCTGGTCCATACTGTGCTTGCTTTTGTGATTATATTTTCAGACAGGTAGTCATTCACAGGGCCCTTAGCAAGCAGGAATGTTTGTTTTCTGCTGCTCAGAAAGTCCTTGGCCAGAAAAGCAGTAAAAACCAGAGATTCTGTATAAAAGTTTGACCATGCGTTCAATGATGAGCTCACCCAGTAGAAAGAGAGTTTAGCTGGTGAAGAACAGAGTAGAGAAAGGGAAAAAAAAGAAAGATTAAAAGACCGGTATTCTCTCTCCCAGTGTATTTAGAAGATTTCCTAGTAAGAAGCCATTCTTACCTTAGGTTTACTGAGGTACACAGTCAAATGTTGTGCATTGTATGTGTTGTAGAATTTTTGGGTTTTGAAAGGATTTCGTACTAATTTTTGCAAAAGCTGACTCAGTGTGATCCAAGCTATCTAAGAGAACCCATGGCTGAACTCATACTAAGTGTTCTTCTTGTAAATCAAATCAAAGCCACCTGTAATGTTACAATTCTCCCCCTGTATCTGTATATTGCTTTATTTGCTACCCATGCTAAATAATTAATTGGTTCTTTTTTTGCTGCAGAGTTTTCCAGGAATGGCTTAAATGTGATTGCTGTGGCCCTGTTTTTAGATCAGTTCAGTCATTTATAGCTGGGTAAAGAGAAAATCTGCCAGCAGGATATGCAGGATTTAAAAGGATACTTCAGTTACTGACTGACCAGCACACACAGAAGGTAGCCAGGATTTAATGAGCTGTTAGGCTAAGGATGAGTGTGCTGTAAACCCCTCGTGAGCGATGTGCTGCTGGCCAGGCAGTCATCAGCTGGGCAGGAAGACTCAGGCTCCAGGAAGCAGATCCCACTCCCACTGGGAGCTTTCAAAAACACATTTTAAAATGTGATTCAGAGATGACACCACATTTAAATTTGTAGGGTGCCYCTTGTCCGTGTGGGATACACTGCTGCATGGATTTCATAGTGGGGCAGGATTTCAGTGTTATAAGAAATTAAGTGCTTTGAGGTTGACAGATTTACTTCTAGCCACATTTCCGTATTCAATTATAATTTCAGGGCTTTAATTAGGTTAAATTGTAAGCATGTAGAGTCCTRAAACTGGCAGATCTTAAAGAGCTGACCAAGACTCCTTACTCCTTACTGCAATCTTATATGCTTTAGATTTGTTAATGTATGGGAACACAGAACTTAAACCACACATCAGAAGTCTTACGGCCACTTGGGACCCTACCCCCTTTAATCCTGCCAAGTAGTTTATTGGTGGCTTAAGGTTGATAGAAGAACTTTTCCTGCTTCCTATCTATAGCATAAAAGCTGCTATAAATTATCCTATAAGATGGAGTATTTCCAGTAAGAGCACAGATACTCAGTTATTTTGCACCAGACATATGCCTCCTTAAGGGATAGCTTTAGAGAAGACACACAGCCATCACTGAGCTTCATATAGATGAGTCCTCAGTGGAGTGTGATAGGTTACTAGCACAGCATTCCTTTTGAGAAGTTCTTTTGTCTATTTAATAGTGAATGAAATCAGCATTTGGGTATCTGGGAAAGTTTAGGAAGGACTGCAGCTCAAAATAYCTTCTGTTAGAAACATGTCCAGTGTCCTGACTTAGAAAAGAGCCAGATTAGACTTTTTGTGGCAAAATCACTTTGTTGGTGATCTTCCTACAGGAAAAGTGACCTGGTTTTCTCCAGTGACAAGCTGTTTAGCAKTGTAACATCTGTGTGCAGCCCTTACTGCACTGGGGGGCCTAGAGCTGGCCAGCACAAACAGGGATCAAAGCAGGGCCCCATAGGAAAGGGTTTTGCCATGTGTGAAGTAGACACAATGATTTCATACAGATTTTTTTTTTTGCTTTTTAATGAAAGTTTCCTGTGGATCACTTTTAGGTTGACATAGCTCAAGTATGTTTCTTAAGGCCAGAAAAGCGAGAGCACTGTGTTGATGTCCACTGATTGGGAATTCAAGACGTCAAAAATACGAAATTATTGCAGTCACRGAGGTCATGCATTTGGGTTCAGAATATTTTCTTGTCTGCTTCTGGCTGAACAGCAATCTCACAGCAGCTGTAACTCAGTAGGAAAGCTTCCAAAAGTTGAAGGTGGCATGTTTTATTTTGCCATCCACATTTATCTGCACCCTTCTGTCAGGATTTCTGATATAATGCTGTTGGCTTGCAACCTTTGGATAAAGGTTTTACAGCTACCAAGAGTCCAAAGGCAAATCATCCTAGTGATAAGTAAATCATCCCCCCTCAGAGAAATCTAGTGCCTTTGAAATGGGTTTATTTGGAACATGAATATAGTTTCCAGGAAATAACTGAATTTATGTTTGAGTGTTTGACAGACCAGATCAAATACCTGATTAACATATTGTAATGCTTTCATGGCAGATTAATCTATTTCATTTAAAAGCAATAGGAAAAAAGATCCTTTTATATGTAAAGACTGCTGCTATCCTGCCTCCCTCTTGCAGCAGAATAAATATAGCATTTTGTTGGCTGTAAAACAGATACTCAGTTATTTTGCCTTCCAATTTATCGACAGCATAAATATTTTGTGTACCACTCTGCCTTTCAGTAGTGCTACTAAAAATTGAAACCAGGTCTTACTGGTTAAGTTTTGCATGCTTTTTGTCCAGTTCAATTTTTCAAAAAGATCTTTGATAACATCTAATTTCTAGAGCAGCTGTTAAACATCCAGCAGCCATCTCCCAATCTCCCATCAACGGTTCAGGCATGCTGAGCCCTTGTTCATTATCATTGTGACCACATTCCTATTCTTAGCAGAGGTTCTCCTTTGCAGAGCAGCAGACTACTCTGCTGTGGCAGCAGTCCACTTACTAATTTACAACTCCACCCACTAAATGCCACTGTGAATTATAAACTACTGAAGTAAACCATGTATTTTTAACAGCCTCAATTTTACCATCATGGCTGTTTGTAAAAGTCAAAGACATTTCCGAAGTACAAAAATGCTAAGTTGGCATTTCAGGTTGTTCTCAGGACATTGGCTGTTCCTCCACAGTAACGCTTCTCCTTTTCTCTCCTTGAGAAAATCAGTGTATTAATATGCTGCAAAACACAAACTGGTTTGTATCAACATTTCATTCTCTTTCTAGAGGAAAAAAATCTGAAGAAATCTGAAGAAAGAGCCAAACTTAGGAACTTTCAAGCACTCCTGCAAATCCTTTGCCAGAGTGGAAAAAAAAATCCAGTTTCTTTCTATTTCAAGTAAAATTCCTACTTTTATTAAATCATGTTTTATTAAGATTGTGGTTCAGGAGAAATTTCACATGGATATTTATGAATAAACAAAAATAGAGTTCAAGTTTTGTGAGTGTTCAAATATTTTTCTAACATTTACTGACGTCATTTCAACTCTTATTAACTCAATGCAGTTATACTCTAGCACCGACGTATTATGAAGCATGTGTGATGCAGGAATATACATTTACATATTTCTTTGCATACTTGTATTTCATGGRAGATTTCCCCAGACAGGAGCACTCAGAGGTGGCAGCCTTGCTGATTTCTCCTTCAGCGTGCACATATAATAATGGAGGCAAATGTTGTCTTCTAGTGACRTGTTTCTAATAGACCCATCATCCCAAGATCTGAAATAACAAGAAGCTCAACAGAATGAAATAAATCCCAGTAACAGCAACAAAAACGCAATGCTCGTGTGTAGTGGAAGACATGATTTGAATCCTGCTGGGTACTGCTTGTTGAAAGCATTCTTGGCATGGTTCTTCGTGAACTTGGTGTATTACAGCAATACTCCCATCTACTAGGCATACTGGGTACAGTGGTATCAACCGCAGTTCCTGTATTTTATAAAATACTGCTTGCTAGGTTTTAGCTCTTCTGGCTTCAGTCAACCCAAGTTAATGTCTGGAAATAGGCAAATTTTATAAAATAAGTCTTGTTTCTTTCTATCAGCCTAATAATTTCTCAGTTCTTAGCATTATATCTGGTTTTAAAAGGTGAATATCAAATTTTTAATTTTCTCTTCTGTCTTCTCGCTGTATTTAATGAAGTACAATTCTGTGTTAAAATAGGAACTTCGTTCCATCCATCGAATTCTGCCCACCTTGGAGCACTTTTCAGTGTCACATAATCCAAACATAGTGCCTCTTTCTGTGAAGGTGTCTTTTGAACAGTCAAACAAAGTGAAAAAACTTCAAGTGCCTAAGCACAGTTTCTTACAAGCCCTCTAAGCATCCTTTCTCATTGTGCTTTTTGGCAAATTCACTTTACTGGGTCTAATCACTCTCCACATTTTCTAAAAGACACTTTGGTGATGTGATTGTCCTGTGTCTGAACAACATGGAATCTCTTGAAGTGGCTTCCTCCCTTCAAAACTTTTTCCAGGCAGAAAAAACCATAGTTTTCAATAATTTTCTAAAACCTACTTTAGAAGTCAGATCAGAGTTACATTAGAGATACCTTTGCATGGATTAGAGTCTAATGCTTGAATTTTCTAGTCCAAGTGAAGATGTAATGTAGCCCCAAGACTTGTTGCTCAATTCCTCCTTGCTTTACATCTTGCTATTTACATTAGCTCTGAAAGTTTCAAAAACTCTGGATGATGTACTTCATAAGGATTATATGACTCTACAGTGAAGAGTTTGTTTTGAACATCCATTTAATTTTTCTCAAAAATTGCACATTTCGGTGACAGTTGTAATTCGGCCAATGAAGTATTGGAAACAAGACAATCATGCCAAAAATTCCTCTGTGTGAATTCAGTAATCATTCTCTGGTGATAATTTTCCTGTTTGCCTCTAGCACAAGTAGCCCAGATCTTACGGGAAGACTGCAACAGCAACTGCCCTGCACAATGGATTCTCTACAAATCTTATTCAGGACCATCCTAAATTTACTGGTTTTTCCTTTTTTTTTTTTTTTTTGTGAAACCTTATGTTTTAAATCATCACAGTATCACTTACTTAAATAGGGGAAAAGTGTACTTTAGTGTAACTATTACCTCCTGGATAAATATTGGTTTATAGTAGTGAACCTCATACTTCATTTTGCATGTTAGACTACACTTGCCCAAATTATGACGAGATGCATCTAAGAACTGTACACTACATGTGGATGAATTATTTAAAGTTATGTCCAAGGTTGCCAGATTTGATTCCAGATTTTAGTGATTTGACATCTACTTTGGTCTGGAATTATATAAATTGAGTACTTCCAACCAGAGATCAAAATGAAGACACACTTGCAAAGTCATGTGAAAGAGCATGTGGGTTACAGAAGTCCTTCCAAGGTGAATGCCCAACCAGTATGTTTGGATGGATGGCTACATGTGGATGGACAGTTTTAGGTGCAATGTCTGACTGTCAAGTTGCTTCAAGAATAAGATTATTTCTTTTATAATAGATGAGGCTTCTGGTGGGGCATGGGAGATGTGATCAGACTTCCTGCATTATCTTACCATTTTATGTATTTGATTAGCCATGCAGAAGCTTAAGTTCTTGAATCTAAAAATCTGGAATTAATTATCCTTGGTTAACATTTATCACACTGGAGCAGATTAATCATCCTTTGAACTAGATTGTTTCCATACCAGTACATTACTCAAGATTAAGTTTGGCTTATCAAAATTTTATTAAATTAAAAATCACAGGCCAATAACAGAGGTTTCTGGGTCACTACCCGTCTCAGGCATTTCCTTCAAAGCAATAAACTACTATCAGTAAACTGCTCTGTTTATTCTGACTCTGCAATGGCTTTTGATGGTGTTGCTCATGGAAGGTGCTCCCAGCCACTGCAAGCAGAGAGTGTGTTTCCAGTGTTCAGGGATGTAATCACACATGATGGTGATTCCCAGTCCCACACTTGTATAAGAAATGTGCTGTATAAGAAATATGTGGACATGTAATGAATACCAGGCATGGGTAGAAACTTTAAAAAAAAGGGGGTTGTGAGAAAAGTGAGAGTGTGAACGTTTGTGGTTGCAGTTATCGTGCCCTCATGTCAAAATACACTCCTTTTGTCTGGCATGYCTATTCCTGGCTAAATGAAATAATACACTCATACAGAAATATCTTAGAACATTYGGTTTCATTCCTCGACTTACCCTCTCTTCCTTCTTTAAAAATAATGTTTGTGCACTATTTCATGGGAAAAGAAACTCAATGGGAACTTCAGTATCTTTTTTTAGAGGTTCTATGCAATTTCTTCCACACATCCTCAGACATTATTCTTAGTTGAGAAGAAACAAAGACAAAAGTAAGTTTTAATTCATACAATGTGTTCTATTAAATGAGGCAACTACTACTCCTATGCTCAGTCTCTATCTAAAACATCTTTTGATATTATAATAGTTTTAAAGTCAGTGAACAGGGTTTTATTAAAACTCTATGGGAGTTTTGCCAGTGACGTCAACATGGCCAGGACTTTATCAGATACTTTTCTACTCACTGTATGTGAAGTAAAACTGTAACTGGTTTCTGAAGCTGGGACCTAGTTTTATTCAGAACTGTAGACAATTGTGGATCTATTCAACACTGCCATAAACAGAGGTGTCACACATTTTTAGTCAGTGACTCTGTTCAGGGATCCTCAGCTTGCCCACTTCAAAATGTCTATTAAGTCCTCATAGAGCCTATGGGACAAAAATAACTTCCATGCACTAAGCCACTTAAATCTGTCCAGCATGAGAAATTTTACTCTGCATAATTCAATGTCTGAATTTGGCAATTTCAGTGACATTTCACGACAAATTGTGTTTCTTTAATATGTCCTTAATAATGTGAAATTCATATGGTAAGGCACCTGGTAGCCATCTGACACTGTCAAGGCATTTGATATTAATTTTAGAGCTCTTACTGTTCCACTGTGTAAAATTCAGTCTAACCATCTTCATATTTAATTTGCATATGTGCTGGCAAATATAAAATTTATATTTGGACTGCACACCTGTCTGCGGGTGACTATTGACTATGGCTGTATTTTTGAAATTAGAAACAACAGACTTAGCGTTCATATGAATGCTGCTCAGAAGAACATATTGCTGACAGCTGTTTTATTCTCTAAGTACTAAAACATTAAAAGAAGCTATATTTGGATTCCTTTAAACAAATAATCAGGGGGTTCATAGTTCTTAACATAAACTCTGTGAAACCAAATGATATGTTGGGTGGATTCATTGGAGCATCTGCTCAAGAAAAAGGATGTTGAACAGCCTYTCAATTATATTGACCTCATTAGCTGAAACCCTTCTTATCGAGTATATTGATCTTATAAAAGAAAGGAGGTAATGATTGAAGTTGGTAGAAGTAGATGAAAATTTTACTCACATGTCCAACAGTAAAATTTTACATAAGGCACACAGAAAATTCTGGACTCATCCAGCCAATACCCTGAAAGAAATTACTTATTTGTTTACTATATTGTTCCTAAATACTCACTGCACATCAGACTTTGCTCATTTGCTTCTATTTGCTTTGACACTACCTAAGTTTCACATGTTGGACAAAGAAAAGCTGTGCTTGCACTGAACAGACCCTAATTTTAGTAAAATTGCATCTAATGCACTTTTCGATGTTAGCAGCTCACGCACATCCATCTCCTGTGTCTTTCCTACTAGGGCATTAAACTGGAAAAAAGGGACTACAGCACTGAAAAAAGAACAGCAAGTTTTGCACAGGACCAAATGCTCACTTGTTGGACTACTGAGGCAGGTCCAGTAAAAGTGCTGGTGAGAGACATGGACACTCATTTTCCTGATGAACTCTGTTTCACCCTTGAGAAACTGCCCTGCTCCCCCAAAGCCATGCTCTGCGCCCCAGGCACAGTCAGCCATGGTAAGCAAAAAACTCAAGCCTTCCTTCCTGCCTTCAGGATCAAGAAAAGCTGGAAGCATTTGAGCAGCCCTTTGCTCATACTTGGCACAGGATATTCTGTCCCTTGCATCATCAGTGGTAGTTGGGAAGTTTTTCTGAAGGATAGTTTGCTTGAATCTGAAAAGCTTTGCCTTGCTCACAATTTCAAATAGACTTTCAGAGCTGGAGGGCTTGTGAACGCGAGAAAACCAGACAAAGTGGATATATTTCTGTGCTGTTTCTTCAGTCACAAGGAGTTCATTGCAGTCAGTAAGGCCAGGAATCAGCCCTCAAAAATAAATACCAAGCACCTGGCTAAACCTAGAAACATGGTCTCCTCCTTCCCATCTCCAAGTAAACCCAAATTTTGAGGAATTTTTACATTCTCCAGTCATAGATAGGTGTTCAGTGGACATGTAATGCACATACACAAGATCCAGTTTATACCTCGGAAAAATGTTAGTATAACTTTTCTTTAAAAAAAAATAAAAACTGTTGTTCAATACTAGCTTGGGAATAGTTTCTATGCTCTCTTCATCTGCGTGGTTGTGTCAGTAGCTCTCTTCAAAATGCACCTCTAGTCATCCAGAAGCAGAAATACAACAGACTAGGAATGAAACTAAGTCCCTCTAACTGCTTGTTTGTTAGTCTTATGCCTAAATGCCTTGTTTGTCATGATTTGCTCGTTAAAGCTACTATCTATTTTAGACAGCCCWACAGACTGCCTCGTCCATAGTCATTTCTATTACAGAAATATTTGCAGGCGCAGAATAATTTTAAGCATGTTAATAGCCTGTATTCCCAGTAGGGGTAATGAAAGCAACCAACTTTACCATAGAAGTACGACAGCGAAATACCTACAAAGGGAAGTTGTTTGATTCCGTTTCAGGAAAGTATTTATTATGTCTTTGACTTTCATACTTCTCATTTTTCTGCACAATAAGTTTGTACATCATTGTGATAGGGTGGCTTATGCAGGAATATTCTTGGAGGTATTGTTTTAGTACTAGCACTGGAAATGGGGAAGGAAATGAGAAAGCACATTTTTACTTGTCTTCTATCTGATTTAACTCTCAAATCAAGTTGTTTCTGTTGAAATTTCTAAAACACAGTTGCTGTCCCATGGGTATCACAATTAAAGTCTCCAGGCTGCTGTATCACAGCATCCAATCAAATTAATTATAGTTCTGTATTATTAATAATTTGTGATAATAGTGGTTTCAAAAATGGCCACAACAACTCTTAGCTGCAAAAAGTTTGGAAGCTGTAACATCCATGGAAAGGTCTCGAGCTGAATGGAAAAAGCCTGGTTATTCTCCATTCTGCATTACACTAGGTATCAATACCTTTTCTACAGTAAGTAAAAGCTCATTCAGGCTATATGTGATTTGTGTCATATTCATTTATACCAGATGTTAATTTTAAAAAATTGTTTGCTTAACATCATTTAGTGGTTCCTATAGATTTTCTTTAACCATCATATGCAGTTATATATATTTAATATATAAATACATATATATATATGTATTCAGAGCTTATTCACTTTTTTCCCAACATAAAACAAAGAATGTATTGATGTGAAAAAAATCCTCCCAAGAAGTCCAGAGAATACAACTACATCACAGAGTTCCTGAAGAAGTAGGCTCTCCATTTATGTTTAGTATTCAGAGCAGTGTTCACATATGTGTTACATTTTTAAGAGCTTTTCCAAATTTCCTGCTACAAAACTGGCAGGCATTTTCAGCGGCACCCAGGTTTGAAGATATATGTGAGCAATGAAGAATATATTTTTACACCAAATTAATTGGAAGTGAAATATAGTCCTGACCAATTCCATATTATTTACTCATTGCTCTCAGATCTCAGAGTTTGAGCAGTCTGGCATCAGGACCTCAGCCATGGATGGTTTCTGCACTTGGAGTGAGGGACTTCATCCTATCAGGTTCTGTACAGGTGGTTTGCTTTGCTCCTGAGTCCCTAGCTCCTCTCTGCAGGCAGATTTTGCAGCAGTGTTTGGAAATACAGTCAATAATGGGCTTTTGTTGCTAACCCCCRGTCAGTAGAGGCACATCCTTGGTCCTTTGGCACTCAGCCGGGGACAGCTGAACATGAAATGAAACTTGCGTCTTTTTAAACATCCCCAACATCTTGCTTCTTATTTTGTTTCTGGTATTCCATAGTAAAATGATGAATTTTATTTCCACCAGTAGTAACAGAGCTCCAAGGAAAGTCTAAACATTTTTGTGGTTGTGTATGATTACCATACTTGCTGGTTTTATTCAAGGATGCACTCTTGCAGAATTATCATAACCAATAACTATATCTGATTCAATAATCAATATTTAATCCAGCAATGACAACCAATTTCCATCTCATGTAAGCTTTGAACTTCCAGCASTTTATAGAACATAATGAAGCATTTGTGATCTCATTCTGGTGGAGAAAATCTCCAGATGAAAAGAAACTCTTTTATGTTTCCTTCATTTTACTATTCACAGTTTTAATTCTAGAGGCTGTGACCCACCAGATGAAGATGCTTAATTAACAGTTAGTGAGCTGTTTTGATTTCAGTGAAATCATTGAACAACTTACTTCAAATATGCCAGATGTATTATGTTTACAGCCAAATTAGCGCCCTTGATCTATTTATAGTGAAGTTCCTCAAAAAATATATGTATACTTTCAAGAGAGAGTTAAGAATAGACTGTGATAAAATTAGAAGGAATAACAGTTATTCCTTCTGCACTGTGCTTTGAGCCAAGCACTGCTGACTCCATTTTACCAGAGAGTAAAGGTGCTTTCTTGCCTACTGATTATGGCCAGTGATACTTGAAATAAAGCAATGTCATTCCAAACAGTCTCCTATTTCTTTCTGAGCGAGAATGGCRTGGAGGCTCTGCACAAAGACATGATGTATAAACAGCAATGGCAAGATCAGCAAAAGTGTAAGCAGAAATATCAAACAGAACGTTGTAAGTCTGGCCACTGCAAGGGCCACTTCTTTACTCGCTGGATGACAAACCATTGTCACGTACAATGGCAAGACAGTAGAAGCTGTGTAGAAACTTTTGCCATTGAGTAGCATTGATCCAATGATCAACATTCCCCATGGAGGCAGCCTGAAAACCACTTTAGAAAAATTGCAGAATATTTCCATGTTTCTTTGTTCTGAATCGTATGCCTAATTTACTCACTCTGACTTTTCAAAGCTAAYTGCTGCCCCGTTATTCCCTCCACTGAACCAAAAGCTCAGCTTCCCTATTCACCTACGGGAAAACACCCCACTGGATTATTATTAAAAATTCAACTGGTGGAAAAACCAGAAGTCACTCAGTTCCCCATTATTTTTGCTGCATGGATACCTCTTGATAATACATTAATTAATAGAAAGAACCAGCAGAAATACRCCTCTGTCAGTAAAGGAAAACCCTCTCAGACACAAGAAGGATTTTGAAGTATTTTCTGTATTGTGGGAATGAAATCTCACTCAGAAATGCAAGAAAAGCAGTTCCTTGGTCAATCTGACATGATTTCATTTCAGATCTTTTTTCCCCCGTGTCTTTGTCTTACTGCCTGATTTTACACTGTATGCCAAGGTATCAACACTCAGTCTCTTTAAGGAGGCTCGGAAGAATGTGAAAGCCCTTCTGTGGTGACTGATAGTTTCAGCCTTTCACTTCAGACTGATCATGACAACTTATGCTCACTAATGCACTACTGCTGCTGCAACTTCAGTAGGATTAATAACACAAAGTATGCTGCTTCTTGCTAAAAAACTCTCTCCAGAGTGTCCCAGGCTATCTGCTGTATACAGTTGCCAAAGGAGATTTTCTCCCAAGATACAGAAGGTCAGAATACAGACTGTCATCAGGAAACTATTAATGTTCCATATTGCATGCATGCTTCGTTCTATCAGATCTGGTTTCAGTAGTTCAGGCTCATCAGCTGCAACTTTTCTCTACTGCCAGAGACCAGATAAAAAATTCAAAGGACATGTTACTCGGTTATGGATTGCSCCGGAAGGATGATCCTACTGTAATGAAGGGGTATGGCAGTGGGAAGGCACATAAGTTACTTGAGCTCCGCATAAAACAAAAATGTTTTGCAGGGGAAACTATAAGGGAGCATATGGCACAAATCCTACCATAAGTGCTAAACAAATCTGAAACTGTAAACATCCTCTTGGGTTAGTGCTATTTAGCAACTTTCTGCTGTCTCTGGGGTAAGCCAATGGCTCCAGTTATTTTACTAAGAGAGTTTGTTTTGAAGTTTTATGTAAGAAAAGTGACTCGGCTGCTATGAGAGGTTCCTTGGCAGTGGCACTTCTTGTGTGTCCTCACGTGCAGGAGGACCAGTCTCTGCGCTGAAAGGCTTCAAGCAAATGGGTGGTTGTGTGACAGCAGAAGGTGCCTCAGCTCCAGCTCTGCTGGAAATAGTCAGCAGGAGCTTGTCTTCAAGATGAAGCTGCATCTGTGAGCCAAATATGACTTTCTGTGGATGTTGATTATGTCCTCCTGTGCAGAAGAAYCTTTCTCAAATCTTTTAAGCTTTTGCCAATTAACTGCAAATCTTATTCCTAACACATGCAGAGTTCCCAGCTGGACTCAGTCAAATAAGGGCACTCTAAGAGTGTTTCTGGAGTACTTTTTTTTGATTGAGTGTATCCTGTGATAAGTAGCATTACCTGCACTGAGCATTATATCTAAATACATTCAATTTTGAGCAAAACTATCATTAAAATTTACTACACTCAGGGAACATTTTTCTGTGGAATCTTTGCCGACCATTTGGTATTAGTAACATCTCTCTAATAAACAGCATAAACAAGTTCCTGTTGATGTTCTTACTGACTTGAATGATTTAATTTTAAGTTTAAAACACTTTTTTTAGCTTCTATCTATTGTGAATAAAAATCTCATGCTTGGCAGTATATCTGTATATACATGTTCTGGAAACATAAGACACGTTCCCTTGAGGAAAAAAAAACCTTTACAGCAGGAGGAATTCCTTAAGAATTCTGTAGCTGTAAATATAGAGAAAAACCTATGGAGAAAAATAAGAGTTTTTTTAAAAATTAACTAAAATCTTTAGATACTTAAAAACACAGTCCTTCAACAGTCATTAGTAACTGTAAATGTGCTGAGTCCTGTGATATGGAGTACAAAGTTAATTTCACCAGACAGAGAGTTACTAACTAAAAAGAAATATAAGACTATGAGAAAACAAGTGAAAATTTCACATAATTCATACTGTTCATTAGTAACTACTGAGAGCAGAATGGTGTATGAAATTACCATGAGAGTCTTGTCAAGGCAAGACTGTGATGTCTTCTTCACTTTGGTTAAAAAGTTCATATTGCTTCTATCTTCTGTATTTGACTTTTTAAATTTACTGGTACTTCAGTTCTAGGAGGCCACGTCCCAAAGGGCACAGCCTGCAGAGAAACATACCTTTGAGGTATCATATTTAGGACAGACRCTCTCAAGTCGCTGGTGGTGAAGTGTGAAGAGGGAGGTCTGCCCTTGACCATGTCAGGACACAGGCCTGCTCCCCCAGGGCCCCATGAGTGGAGTCACCAGCTGGTACCAGCCTGTGCAAAAGCATCCTCAGAAGAAGCTGGAGGTGTAAAGATGGGCTCTGACGCAGCTTTTGTCTGTCTGAYAGAACTTCATCCCCTCTCACGCACATCTGGTGTGGATTTATGTGCTCTAGAATRTGGAAAAATAAAAGCTAAACATATGGACTTAACCTATTTCACCTGAAAAGGTGAAAAGTGGGTGTTTAGATATTATCAAGTCTGTAGCTCGGAGTCATATACACACTGTATAAATCTCGGAGGCACCTGGGTGGAAAGGCATCCCCTGGGAGCAGCCAGCAGACCCAGCAGATGCCAGATGCCGAGGGTGGGGGGCACGGGGAGGACGGTTTCCACAGCCATGTTTCACAACATGACTGTGGTGAAGCTGGTAACATCCCGGCATRGAATAATCTCGTGTCCTTTCAATGCACAAGTGCAAGAAGGGTCAGGAAAAAAGCTTGAGAACAGCTTTTTTTAGACAGTGTGTGTTCCAGGGCACTTTACTGGGCACTGCAGAGTGGCCTGTCAGTTCAGGGCTCTTCTCAGAAAATTATGTTTTGAGTAACGATGTCACCTCTAGTGAGACAAACCTCGGTTATCAACAAATTGTCCTATTTTGGCCCCAGACCTGGTTTAGCTAAGCAAACCCAAGACTGGAGGACATGTAGCAAGACCTTTTTTTGCTGTCATTTAGCACAGTAAAATGTACTATGTTTAAGAGAAGCATTTTTATTTTTACAGGTCACAGAAAACCACCAGTGTCATAATATATATAATTTTGGAAGATACCATGATGGTGCCCAACACTGGATATAATTCTGAACCTRCTTTGGAAGGTGCCATTTACAATGATCCGTGTTCATCATTGGTACAGGTCTGTCTGAGGTGTGGACTGATACTGAGCTGCATCTGCTTACACAAATGTATTTATCCACCTCTCTAAATAGCTGATTTACTATCAAGGATTGACTCTACTTTAAAAAGTGCTTACAGGCACATGGTTTTACCACATAAATCACTCTAGCGTAAAGATAGATGTGCTTTAGGGAGGGGGGGAGCTTGTGCCTTCTTTTCTTACTTACTCRTATTAACAGGAATGTGTATGCAAATTTCCTATCCTCCAGCAGTTACAATAAATTGCTCTTGGGTGCTTGAACTTCTTCCAGCTTGATTTAGAAGTTCAAGAGAAATGTAAATATATCTATTCTCCCCCCTCCAAAAAAAACTGCTGGGGCAAGTGAAGTTGATTGCTTGGGTAAAAGCTTTAACCCCATGTTAGCAGTTTTTGAAGGTGCTGTGGTTTTGATGACATAGGGCTATGTTCCCTTACCCTTTTGCATGTGGGCTGCTGCTCAATAAGCCAGAAAACCATGAATAACATAGATATGAAAAACATAAAACACAGACCGATGATTAAATACATTGTGGCCTTCTATGTGAGGCTCCAGCTGAGATGTATTGTCTCCAATTACAATGATCAGGCCCAAACAATCACCTGGTGTCTCTTTATGCCCCCCCAGGCCTTCAGCAGCCCTCGTTTCTCTTGGGGGAGACTGATGAGAGGTTCTCCAGCAGAACTGCTGCTCTTCAGATGGCTGAATGCTGGTCCTGGGCAGCTATTTCGGGTGTCTCTCTAAGGAGTGGTGTGTAAGTAAAGCTGTTAAAATGCATTGTGGCTGGAATGCTGTGCTTAGTATGGCCAACATGTTGGAACGCAGTTGATTCGTTGTGGAATGATGTTGGGCTTATTTCTATCTTTTTGGGGAGAAATGGGTGTGCTTCATCCTGCAGTTTTTAGTGGTTGGTTGAATGTAGCTGCTATTGCACATGGATGGGGGCTTTGAGCCTTATTTGGTTCCTCTCTACTCTTTCTTTATTATGATACCTATAGATGAATAGCTCGATGCCTATTTATTCCATGCACAAGTTCTGGGGGTGGGCAGCTCTGTACCCTGAGCTTCCGCTGCTGAAATCAGTTGTGCAGCATCACACAGAGTTGAAATTTTACMCTATAACTAAGTCCTAGCAATCTATCTTGAAATTCATCTCAGATGGGAAAAATCAAGATGTATTTGCCTCCAGCACAGACTTAATGCTATGAGGGGGTTGTATGGGTTCAGAGCCATTTGCCCAAATTCTCTCTCAAGTGCAAAGCATCTGGACTGCATCCTACTGAAATAAGTCCTCATTTTTCACACTTGAAGTGCCTTTACCTCAATCTGTATCATCATGGGAATTAGTTTAAATACTTTAAATCTTTCTCCAGATATGTCTCACCACCTCAACTACATTTTCCAGTGCTGAACAGTTCAGCTTTTTGGGAGTTGAGAGCATTCTGATATATTAAGAACTTTCTCTGCCGTGTTAAAAGTATGGAATATATTTGAGTGACCATAGCATTATAAAAAAATCTATATTTTTTCGGCTTTAAAGGCAAGATATTCTAGGTTTGTTTCAGAAAGCTGATAGGCATGGGGGGCCAAGTTCACTGCTGAGACAGACAGGAATAATTTTATTAATGCAATTTTATATATTATTAAGATCACAAAGTTTATCCTGCAAATTGATAAAACATATTCATGAACTTTTACAGTTTTTGACAGAAAAGTTAGGCTTATGTCCAGTTTTAGGACAGAAACTTCTCCAAGAGCAGCTGGTGAGAGTAAGGCATGTTGCATAATATTCCCACCTTGTCTTGTGCCACACCTGCTGCAGAGGGGCAGGCAGAACAACACCATGGCCCCATGAGGCGTGCCTTTACTTTCTTTTATGCTCTTGCAATAGAACAGGCAGCATTCAATGGCAGGTCATCAGATTTGCCCTATGAATCTGCAGCAGATGAGTGAAACCACTGGCATGTAGGTGCATTAAGGTAATTATGCTCACCACTGACAGTACTTCCATTCACTGAGCTGGTAATAAAAATGGCTCCCATGGTCTTGAAAGGCCGGGGAAAACAGTCAATGAAGAGCTGCAAAATAGCAATCCCCTAACAATAGCAGTAGCAGCATTGCTATTTCCACCAGCTGCCACTGTGGAGAATAAAACAAGGCTGAGTTTACCCCGTCCACCTTTCAATTCATTGCTCAGCAAGAGACACTATAATAGGAAAGTATTTCTGCTGTTGCTATATYACTTCTTTGTTGCGGAAGTATCATTTTTGTAACATAGGAAAGGAGGACTGTGATCTTTGGAGAAAGAGGAGCTCTGAGGGAAGGGGAGTGAGCTTAGATGTGTTTTGGTGAAAGGAGGCTTTGTCCTGAATAACAACTTGCATCCTAAAAAGCTCTTGTAAAGATGGCCTTTCTTGGTGAGTAATGCCTGCATTCCCCTGACTTCCTGTTGAGGTGTCCAAGCACTCTGTTTAATTCTCCCCCGCAACGTGGGGGATTGTGTGGGACTGACCCTGCAGTACCAGTCCCGGGCAGAGGAAGAAATGAGCTTCAGGCAGGGGAAAAAYACAACTTTTCTTTGCTACTGATTGAACAACTGCCCTTAAAATAAAGGGCTGCTTTTTGAAAAGCAAGGCTTTCAGGAATAGGTGAAGCAATACAAAAGAGAACAAAAGGTATTAAGTGCAATTCAACTGTGTGCCTCCATCTTTTTTTCCAGCCTGCTTTTTTGCATCTAATGCATTTAAAAGTGCTTTGGGAGACAAATATTCCCATGTCTCTTGTGCTGTCAGTGGGTGTGGGTGGGCTCTTCCAGAAGTTTTGGTGTGCTGAAACCAGTATGCCATGGCGATCTGGAGCTGCCTGGTGTGTTGCTTAGTGTTCACTACTGGTGTTGGATTTAGTCCTGGAACAGGAGCAAAACCAGCCTTGCAGCAAATAGGTAGCCTGCACAGAGCTACTCTTTCATCCAAACTATTTCCTTCAAACATTGCAAACTGCATGGTTGAGAGCTCCATAATACAGGCTTTTATGTAAAAGAAGAAAGCTCTCTCAACTTTGATGCTTTCRCTGGCCTTGTCAGCCTACACCTGCATAAAGAGGGGAAATTGCAAATATCCACAGTTTCTACTTTCTCACCGAGTCAGTCTTGCCATGTCTGTAAGTGTCAGAAGGGCTGCACATGTGGTTTCTTTGTACCTTCATATAGCAACCACTATGGAATTTCACTTAAAAGTAGTTATGCTTGGGGGTGTTTGGAGCCTGGCAGGAACGTGGGTGCTGAGTGGACCTGTGCTGCAGGTCATAGCCCCACTGCTGCCGCACAACTGCACACTGAGGAGTTGGCCACTGCCCAGCAGCAACCCTTGGGGAACTGCTACTCTACAAACTCCTGTCCTGCCATGAAACACTAGGTAATTTGAGAGTAGTTTGTATTGCTGTGAAAGTGTATAGGCCAGTGATCCCCCTTTTGCACCTCAAGCCCCTGAATGAACTCAGGAAGCTTTGTACTTGAGCCTAGAACCTGTCTGGGATCTCTTCACTGTAAGCTGCTGGGAAGCTGTGAATATGACATTTCAGCTATACAGGAGCCCCTGATCATGGCAGCCAAATGCAGAAGGTGTTTCTTCCTGTCCTCCAAACCTTGCCAGGGGCACTTGAGTGAAGATATGCTCCAGGCAAAAAACATGGCAATGCTTGGAGGCAGAGAATGTGTCACTTGTGTAATAGGGGCATTGCAGGTGCAAGGCCTCTACATGATCTGTGGGCAGACATGCCATGTTCCCTCCTTCCTTCTATAAATGGTTTTCTCCTTGATTAGTGGTCTGTCTTTACCACTTCTGCTTTGACGGCCTGATTTAGAGCAGGGCTACAAATTTGCATCCCTACAGCCAGCTCAATGTCCTTAATTATATGTGTCTTTATATGTCTAAAGAAAATTTCGGGTTTGAAAATGGATGGAGAGAGGAAAGGTTTCTATCTTTGTAGCACTTATGCATTTTTTCCCATGTAGTATTTCCTGTAAAGACATCTGGAGCTGATTCTTATTTATGGTAAAGCTGCTTTACATGGATGCAAAAGGGAATTTGAAGTCTGAGTGATGGTGTTTTCTGGTAAAGCAATGTTGGGAGACTGGCAGAAATGGGAAACCCATCAGAGTACCAGTGTGTGAGTGCAATGGCCCTATTCTGAGATATGGTTACAGGAACCAGTGCTACCCTTCCCTCTGGCATGCTTCTTGTGGAAGTAATGTTTGCAATAGTGAAGGGCACACTTAGTTTATCCTGGTTTTGAGAGAGATAAAAGGGGAGATCCTCCTTAAAAGCATAAACCAGTAGAAAATCATTCCTTTAAAGTGTTTATTGATTGTCTATTACAATGTCTGTTGCAAGGTTCCTATCGTATCTGGCGCTTTGAACAGTATTTGATCATGCAAAAAAGTATCACAATAAGATGTGGTTAGTCCAGTCATATCATGTCTTCTGAAATTTGTCATGTTTCCTGAATTTCCTTATAGTACCTGCACAAATACTTTTTTCCTGTTAGTTTCTTTTCCATAAATAATCCATGCAAAAGTCATCAGCCACAAACTGTTTGCTTCCAGAACATCTGTAATACTTGCCCATTCCAATAAACTTCCTACAAGAAAGAGTTCATACTTCTCTAGAATTAAGAGGAAATGTGACAAAGCTTACACAGCTTTCCCCTTGTTTTTAATGTATCAACCACAGTCTTTTCCATTTCCTCTTCTAAAACAAGGCTGGAAAAGTAATCAAGGAGATGCATTCATTCATTCATTTCAAAAAGGTTGTTGAATCAGGATGGAAAATGAATTAATGCTGGTTTTTATTACGCAACATTTTGGGAGATGGCTCCTTTGCTTCGTCACCAATCTTTTCTGTCCCAATCCCAAGCCAGACATCAATACTTAATATGCCTTATAGATATCAACGGTTGTTGTTGGATCATTAAATACCTTTCTATTATGGACAGAATAACCTAGCAAATTATGAAATGTACCTGCTGGCTAAATGAAAATGCCAGATGTAAAGAACTTTTCTTCATTTAAAATTTTTTTGTAAAGGACAGCAATACTTCCTTCAATTATTCTTGTTAATGTCAGTTGTTGGCCGAAGAAATGTTACTGAGTAAGCATGTCACATGCCTTGTTATTAGATGAGCTGAAAAAAGCCAAAACCAAAATGAACACAACTTCTAGGGAATTTAGCAGGTCTGGTTCTATTCTTCTCATTAGTGTAAATCTAGGATATCATCATGGAAATTGGCACAGTTAGTGGAAAACAATTTAAGTGAGGACAGAACTGATTGATTGTACTTGAGAAATATAAGCAGCTGACCTGAGTAGTGACTGTATTCTCAATTACATTTGCCTTTGACTCTGGTGTCCAAAGGGAACATTGCCCACTGGACCAGCCCTGCACACCTGGCTGCAGTGTCAGAGCTGCCTCTGCCACCAGGACTGATGCTGCTGTTGTGCCTGTGTGCTCACTCCGTTGCGACGAGGTTAGAAACCAGAAGTAAAAATAGGTTTCAGCACAGCTGATTGCTGCTTGCATTGGTCAGATCAAATGAACAATGTGTTGAGGAATATAAAGTGGCCCTTCAGGTAGGACATGTGCCACTGAATTTGAAGAACTGCTGTCCTGGTGTTGGACCCCCTCGCAATGCCGACCTGTTACCCTGAGGATGGCATGGCAAAATGGTTCACCTGAGACTGGCATTGGGAACATCCCACCAAATCTGTCTCACCCCAGTCAGCCCATGACACAGCAAGGCATGCCAGGCTGACACCTCAAGTTTTCTCATTCCCACCATTATATCAGCATGATACACCTCTGAATCTTTAAAGACTGAGGTATTTTGGTTTTAATGGAGTCGTCTTCGTGCTGTTTTCCATATGCAACTCTAATATTCAGTGAAGGGAAGGTCCTGGTTCAGACCCAACTCGGGCCAGAGGCTGCTGAGAGTGCAGTCCATCTGTCTCTGGATCATTGCATAAGGCAGATGTAAAGCAGCCCTGACTGCAAAGTTCTGGAAATAAACTTGTCCGTGTTTCTTTCTTCTTGAGAAAGCACAGCATGAGGTTCAGGGTGAGAAACTTTCCTTCTCCATTAGATTGATGTCCTAACGTGCCCAAAAAACACGTGAGACTGCAACTTCCATGTTAGGCATGTATCGTCTTCCAGATATAAAATTTTGAAGTTGTTTGTATAAACCTATGGAGTCTATAAACTAACTTTTCAAAGGTTTGTGGCAGGCATGCTCTTACAAATTTTCTTCACTTGTATGACAGGTCTGTAAAAAGGTTAGAAAAGTTATTGTAGTACAGACTAATACCCAACAGTGAAGTCAACTGTTCTCTAAAGCAGCCACATTTAACCATAACATGTATAAAGTCTTGTCTTAGTACCTGAAAAAATCAGAGAAGGAAGAGTATCTTTTCAGTAAATATGCATAATTAAATGATCTATGAGATGCTCCCAAAGCAGCATCTTCATGCCTTTTTCCCTCTGTGGTTTCTCAGGGTTTTTTTCCTATTCCTGTCACAGGCACACAAATATCTCACCAAAATTATCTGTGACTCTTCTTGCCCTGAAATGTGTTCAGTTTTAGACAGTGTTGTGTGGCTGTTGATATCATTGGCAACTATTGCTGTAGTCATGATGGCACAAAGAAAAGTAGTTGTCTCCTTGGTTTTGTTGAGGTTGAATCCAAAACACAGGTGGGAAACACTGAATCCTCACTGTCCTCATGGGCATGTGCTGCTTATTGTAAATATTTCTCATGAAACTGAGAGAGTTGAGATATGTGCCTGTGAGATGCCTCTGTTAAAGCCTGTCTCTTTGAAAAGATTATCATAGACTGCAACTTTTTCCTTAAATATTTGTATATTTAAAAGCAATAGGTTGCTTTTTGCAGGTAGAAACATCATAGAAAAGAGGATGTACTTGCTCAGCTTGATAAAACTTCAAGTAAAACAAGATAATGAATTTCAGGTTTGCTGCTTACAAGGAGCTGAAGCAGCAGCTTGCAACATTTTACTGTCAGTTTAGGATGCTGGAAAATTTTATGTAGTATGAAACAAAGAACTCATGAATATATCATGTTTAGGCAAAAATGAAGGTATCTTAACCACTCTCTTTGAAGAGGTGTGTAAAGTATGAGCTATACTTCTGAGCATCGTTCCAGAGCATGGCTTGACTTGCTTTTCTGAAAGACTAAAACCAATCCCTGCAACATACTTATTTGTAAGTACTTATTTTACTCCTTTACATAAGAAACAGTATCCAAGTTGTCTGGTGGAAAATTTCTAAGTGATTTGCTATTCTTCTTACTGTGAATTCCTACTGTAGTACATTTAGGATTGCACAATTGCAAGGTAAATTAAAACTGAAGATATGACAAAGGAAAGCAGACCAAAACAAAGCCCTGGTGGGAGATGTCATTACCTGCTGTTGGGAAAGCAATTCAAGATTTTCATACAATTGGCTATAACATTTCCTGAGTTAAATTATGCTGTCAGCAAACTATATAGAAATAATTTAACAAATGTCAGAACATCTTGGGAAAAATACAAAAACCACAACACATAACTGCAAGGGCAGGATAGAGATATTTCATCATCTGTCRGGAAAACCAGCAAATGGAGAGAGCTGTTTCTAACACTTTGAAAGCATCTTGGGCAGCTATAATCCAGCTGGCTAAACTGCTCTCAATATGCTTGCTGGGGAAAGGGGRAGAGATTTTTTTTTTCTTCCCCCACCCCCGGCAATATGATGGGTGAAGAAAAAATTTTAAAAATGTTATCATAGTTCCCTTCAAGTGAGCTGTGGCATGTTTCAACCCCTGCATGACCTTGTTGGGTTGCATGTGTGTTCAACACATTACAATAAAATCATTTTATTAAATTACTAAAAATCTTTTGTCTATTTTAAATCCCTATATGTAGTGCTATAGTGTGGTATTTATCGAAGAAACCTTACAGATGACCTTGCAACAGTAGGAAAGGGGAAAAATCATTACAGTATGGAAAAGAAGTCTATGCTTGTATGCAGCCAAGAGATAAAACACTGGTTTGGTTTGCCAAAGAAATATTTCCCGATTTTGCTGAAATCTTTTATGAAAGGTTGTCAAAGTACTCCAACTTCGATATGAGAACTACCTAACTTAGACACAAAGCCACATAAAAGACACAGCTCTATGACTCGCTGTTCAGATGTGTGGCATTGTTTGGCTCCCTAATTACAGGGAACACAGGGAAGCTGAGCTGTCAGTGAAAGCAGAACACCAAACAAGATGCCAAACGCTCTGACCTTGCAGATTTGCACAGCACAAATGGAGGGGGAAAGGGCAGGAAAAGGAACAAGGCACATGCAGAAGTGAAATGCAGAAAAATGGAGTTCCCTGGGGTTCTTGGTGCATGGTCAGGAGGTGCAGCTGAGTTAAATGGGAAAACTAAATATCTTCCTACTAGTAGACTGTTCCTGGTTTTGTTTTAAAATTGGTCAGGAATATCATCAGAGTGTGGTATGCTGCTGTTTGCCAACCTTTTGGATGTGTGAGCTCAGGCAGATGACAGCAAGTCTGTGCTGTGGACTCTAGTGTGGTGTTAGAAGTGTCAATCCAAATAACCAACAACTAAACAAGTCACCAACACAGCTGGTATTGTTTGGGAAGATAACTCTTCAGATTTTATGTACTTACATGACAAAAAATTTGCCCAATGCAATTTGAAGTGCCACCATCCACTGAGCTTTTTGAATTTACAGTACTTGGAATTATACAACAGACTGAAAAGGAAGCCACCTTGTGTTAAGGAACTCCATGCTACTGTGCTAGAGAGATTGCAGACGTGCAAGGTAGCAAAGGGCCAGACTCTGTCATGGTACTATCTGATATTACTGGGGAGAATGGTTCCTGCAGGAGAGGAAGCCACTGAATGAGATGAAACAAGTCTTGCAGCTCATTGAGAGCATGATATTACTGATAGTGCCTGACTGAAATGAACAATTCAGGGGACAGACAGATTCTGGCTGTGCTGTCAGTCTCCAGCTGCCAGACTTACCACAAGCTCTGAATGTGTCTCTGCAAAAAGTGCATTTCTGAGAGTAAGAAGGCATCTTGATGACCCCAGAAGCCATTGAGTTTGAGGTGATCATCATATACTGTGGCAACTACCAGCATCTGTTATGTTTTGCATGCATTTGATACTCTGCTTAGAAATTACCAAGTGATGCTGAAGTCTGGAGGATAACAGGATACCACACCCTGCTGAGCTGTGTCCGTTTCCCTCTGCATCCAGTTCCTCAGTCTGTGGCTAGAAAGTGCTGCAGGCTCCCCTTAGCATCATGCATTGAGACCCTTAGCAAAGCAAAATGGTTTGAATGATACCATGGAGGGTTTTTTTTTTTTCTGTATTATATTATTCTGGGAAATACAAGGTGAGAGGATTAGTTAATATTTTAGGCTACAGGAGGTAAATCAAGAGAGGTGTGTGTTTAAGTTCAGAGTTGCTGCTGTTTAAAGGACTGCAGTCACGTATTGCAGCACGTATATGTGTAATTGTCTGCCCAACTGGAAACTGAATCCTTAAAGGTTCCCTTGCTACACATTATTTCTCCAAACAAGAGACAGCAATATAATGTGGTATTACCAAAGTGGATGATTCGTTCTGATATGCTACTTAAAATATGGCAAGGACATCAGCTACAGCTCAGCCAAAAACTCCCTGTCTGAAATAAACATTGATCTGATGGAGTCCTGCATTAATTTTTGAAACATAACAGCAGGGGGCAAGGAGGGACAGGGTTTTTCACTGTGAACTAGCTGCTTACACAATAGAAATGAGGTATACTTTCAGTGCTTACTGGTTTTTTATCTAAATAATTCTCCCCAGAAGCTATAATTGCAATGGCAAAATTCTGAAGAATTCKAAGGCTTTTAAAGCTCTTATTTCAGAATAATTCAGTTTTTAGTAAATAGTCYGGAAAATACATCCTGCATTGCACATTGTGCATAAGATTGCAGAAATGTATTTTTAGGGTCATGAGCTAAATTAACGTCTGGCTTGATGGATATTTCAGATGTATTACATGCATTGAGTCTGAATGTAGCCCACTGCTTACTTTTTTCCCCCTCAGATTATGCAGTGGCATTTATCCTATGTGCTTATAGCATGCAACCTATCCCTAACATCTGAGTAAATCTTGGATTTTCAGTCATCTGGCATACTTTTAAGTTCTCCACATTTTTTATTACTTTGCTTACAGCTAATTATTCTGGATACAGCAGAGTCTATTTATATGCTTTGTAAACATTCCCTCTTCCAAATGCTTTGTGTTATCATTTTCTTCAGTGTCTTTATGGAAGACTGACAAATGAGGGAAGCAGCTGAACTGGAGAGGCATAGGAAAGAATGGAAAATAAATCCCCTACCATCAACAAGGAAACAACTGTCAGACTTAGGAATTATTTCCCTGATAACTATTCTGTTAAATTATTTACACATCTGGAGTAATGTTACCTGCTGCTATGCAAAATGATTATTAGATTTTTTTTTCCTGTCAGACTTGTAAGTGAAATAATGCTTCCAGAGATGGTGACCCCCACCACCTCCTTGATAACTTATTCCAATGCCTAACCACTCTTTCAGTGAAAAATCTTTTTCTAATGTCCCCTCATCCTTTCACTTCAGGCATGGTAGAAGAGACTGAGCCCCAGATGGGGGTGGTGGTTGTAGAGAGCAATGACGTTCCCCCTGAGCCTCCTTTTCTCCAGGTTAAACAACCCCAGCTTCCTCAGCTGCTTCTCACAAGACTTGTGCTCCAAACCCTTCCCGAGCTCCACTGCCCTTCTCTGAATATGCTCCAGCACCTTCTGTCTTGAAGTGAGRGGCCCAGAACTGGACATTTTGGTGCCACTGGGATTCTTCTTGATAACAGTCTGGCAGCAGGGATCAGACTTAAAGTGTTCCTGCTGGTACCAGCATTTCCTCAAAAGTATCATTAGGATAATAAAATGATCATCTTAAAATAGATGCATGTCTTCATTTCTTTGKATTAACACATCATCTCCGTTTCTGTGTGTAGGACAAGAGTGTGTTTGCCTGGCAGTTGCTAGTACATGTCATTTCTTCCAGCAATCTATATGAAGCCCAAAATTAATTCTTATTCCTGAATTTGTTACACCAAAGGTCTTCAAAATCTTTTCCATCCTCTRAAGAGCAGAAGATGGCATTGAGAGGAGGCACTGAGCTGCTGCTGGCTGTCACAGGCASTCATGAAATCCTCTCCTTCTGTGTGACCAAGTTGCTGAAATCTGGAGTTCTTTCACAACACAAAACCCATGGGTGCCTTTGACAGTTACTGGCATTTTGCTAAAGTAAACTGGACCTGGTATAAATGATATTTCTGAAAATGAAATTTATGTTCATATAAAGAACTGTGTCACTGAACTGTCCAGATGGATTTAAGAGAGGCTTTTATTTATTTATTTTTATTTTTGTTAAAAAGATTTAACACCTTTTGATGGCCATTCTTTGCTCAGCGATCTGCTTTAACAAACGTGGTTGTTTAGGCTCTGTGAATACTCGAAGTGAAGTGACCCAAATTTAAAGCAAACGACAAAAAAMCCAAAACGCTAAACAAAAACAAACAAGCAAACACACTTGTAAAAAATACTGATTAGAAAATTATTTCCTTAAACTTACGGTCACTAAAAGAATGATGTAAATATTGTAAAAACATTTAGTGATATTTGTCCAAATTAATGTGTCTTTAAACTATAGAAATATTTTCTRAGATACAAAAATATTAATTTTGTTGAGAATTTTTATTAAAGTACATTTTGTTCCACCAGGTAAATAAGAATGCTGTTATATTTGCCTATGTAACATTGAATCAGTGCGAGGGTGCTATTGAGAGAGAATACATAGCTTTGGAAAAGGGCAGCCAGCTCACGTGTGTTGGCTGACCGATTTAAAGCTAAACATCTGATAACCATAAATGCTATTTTTTGTATGCACATTCTGTTGCCATAAGTACTCAAGATAAAAAGGAGATCCCCAAACTATAAAATAGAAAAATAATAAACTGTAGAATTTACTAATTTGTTTTCCTCTTACTGATTTTAGAGATGTCTCCATTTTGATCTGTGTGAATGGCTGTCTAGGCAGAATAGTTCAGAAAACTTTAAGTAGCCTCAGTAGTTTCTGAAGGGAGGTAAAAAGTATATTGTGCCTGTGTTTGAAAATGGAGACTGAGGCAAGGTTTGGCATCTCCCGCTTCAAAGAAAATGGCTGAAGTCTGGTGGTGCAGAAGATGGTTGTGCCTGCCTGGTGTCTCTTGCCCTGCCATTACAACTCACACGAGTTGGGAGCCTTTCAAAATTCAGCAGCTCACTTGCATCTGGGAGAGATGCTGCAGGTTGCCCCCCTTCACTTCCCAGAGGTCCTAAGRTGCAACACCTATCTGGAGGACCTGGAGAAGAAGGTTGGAGGCCTGTGAAAAGTAATTCAGGACCCGGTAAGGACTCCAGTGTGCCATGTGAGGTTGCAAACTAAAATGAATGCCAATTCTTTGACAAATTCTGAACTTCTCAACTTTGAAGAAGTTAATTCATTAAACTATTGCATGTGTGTTTGGGTCAACATGGTGCAGTTACTCATCTGTTATTCAATTTTTGACTATATCTAAGCCAACACTGGATAACTAAACAACCATGAGGTTTTTATGGCTCTCTGTAATAAGAATAATCCACGCACATCTGGCTTAATGAACTTCTTTGATCCAAACAGAAAAAAAGGTCTCATCTCTCAGACGCATTCATATTTTTTTTCTAATTTGTGAGTGTTTATAGAAGGATTTTATTCAATTTCTTACATGACATGAGTGGGGAGGAGTGGAGGGAAGGGTTATCAGAAWTAGTTCTGTGCCTGGTGAAAGACTTAGTCCTTTACTTTCCTGCAGCACTAGTTCTTCCTCACATATCAATTTTAAATAACTGACAAACACGATCAAAATTTCATCTCTAAAAATAAGGTGATGAAACAGCCTATTAAAAATACTATGCTATATTGGTGGTACAGCTGTAAGGGATTTACAAAAATCAATTATATAACTATTGTAAAAATATCAGCATTGAAGTTAGTGCCAATGTATTTTGGTCTTGGACTCCACATTTTCATCTGTCTGGTATTTTCAGAAAAAGCAATCAAATTATAATCTTTCTCTATAGAATTTTTTTCCCTGCCATTATACATACCTGATCTAAAATTCTTAATTTGAAAATTAAATGTTCATCATACAAAAATACCATGTCATAATTGACAGTACTTTTGGCTTTCTTAAAGCCAGAGATTCCAAGAAACTACACAACGTCACACTTTTTTCCTTTATTGGGAGCTAAAGAGTACTGAAGAAGTCCAATGATGACTTACTCATGTGAGAGACAAGAACAGTGGGACATAGTACAATTTCTGTTTTCATTGATAATGTTAATGCCTGCCTGGAAATAGTCTGGAAACTCCTGTTTTGTTGAATGTCATCAACAATTGTTGTCAGTTTTAAATTACTCCATTGTTCCGCATGATTTAGGTAGGCTGTGTCTTAAAAGACTCAGGATATTTAAAAACCACTAGAGATAATTGGTGAGAAGCTGGAGGAAACTTTCTGATACATCACACCAATCACTTATTGTTCATGGTTGAGCTAACTAGGTGAAATTGGTCAAATTATTTATGTCTTGTGATTAAACGTCTTTCTTCCAAAAGACGGAGTTCAAACTATTCACAATATTATTTCTCGGTTTCAAAGTTTGAGCAGGGAAAATGGACTTCTTGTGGCTATCTCAAACAACTATATTTTGCATCATTTTGAAGCTCCTAAACAGGAATCTCATGGAATTTTATGCTAATTGCTGAGAAAATTCTGATAAGATTTCTAATGTCAGAACAAGTCTTATTCCAAGGCAGAGATTTAACTTGGTTTTAGCCACTAAGCATCAGTCTCGCCTCTCATCAGGTGAGAAGGTAGATGCCCAAGGCTTCTGCAAATGCCCCATGCTGTTGCCAGAAGCTAATTTTGCAGAAGCAAGCTAAAACTGYACTTTTAGTTATTGTAGAAGGAACACGTTTTTTGCTGCAGGGCAGCACTCTGAGAACCCATGCAGCCTCAGGGCTGCAAGCAGAGTTGATCATCCTTTTCTAAGACTGATGAACTGTGGAACGAAGCATCTCCCACAGTTGCTGAGAAAAGAAAGGGAATGTCTTCAAAAAGCACTGGCCCAATGCAGAGCTCTCTGTGGCTTGGGAATGAAATAATTCTCAGATGACTGTGCTGGTTCTTCCAGATGTGTGAGCAATTTTTAGTGCTGATGAGATTTTGCTAGCCAGCTAAGAGAACCATATGAGTGTGTAGGGTTGCACTCCAAATGGGCTCCATTTTTATTCTTTTACAGAGAATGGTTTTCAGGAAATATCTGCAGATTTTATCTTGCAGAAAGATGTCCTATAAGATGTCTCAAAGAGTCTTTTGACCCATCCTTCCCGTGTGAAAGGGCACTACAGAGCACTACGAAGAGGTTAAGTGTCCTTGGGTGCTATGAGCTTGTGTTTTATTCATAACAGCCAGTCACAGATTTTTATTATTTTGCAAAATTAGTCTTTTGCTTCCTTTTACTGATGGAGACAGCAAGWTTTATGTAATGACAGAGAACAAGGACCCTGTGGGGAAGGCTCCTGCTATGGACAGGAGCCTTTGGGGAGACCTGCTGAGGAAGCCTTGATGCAGGGGACCCTGCCAAGGTTTCTGAATGCCCATGGCAGGAGGTTACAGCCACCGTACTGGTGGGGAAATGTGCCTTAAACACACCTGCTTAGGCCCATCTTGCTCCGTGTCTCGCAGCGCACACCAGTAGGGATGGTAYGAATCAGACTCTTAGCCATGTTTATGGACTTCGCCTACAAGGGATTTTTCAGTTCAATGAGTATCCCAGAAAATACCTCATGTCTAACACATCTTCGTGCCTGTAGGAGTGGGTGTCTCCATTTCCTGCCTGGATGGCAAAACACTCCATCGATGACGGGATAAAGATTAACCAAAAATGAAAGTCACTGGATTTTCTCTAACTCCTTCTGGTTTTAGTTTCATCAGTTGTTCTTAGGCTCCAGAGACTCTCTTTGAGATGGAAATTTACTGTGCTTCTCTCTTGGCAGTTTGGCCTATTCAGTAATTAGAGTCTTCTCGTTTGGTGAGCTGTTCCCATGGTCCCCCCTTTGCACTCATTCTTGCTCTTGTGCTTTCTGTTCCCTTGTTACTTTCCTAGTAACTGCTTCTCAGGCCCCTGTCTTCCTTCAGTGTTTCTTGTGCGTTTGGCTAGGCTTCTCTGCATTCTTGGTACGGCATACAACGTGCCATCACTGGAACAAGATGTCACAGCTTTTCAGTGGCTCTGTGTATGGTTATTCCTCCAGAAGCCTTTGCTTCAGTTGCCTGCTTCAGCTCTCTCTGTGTGAGTTTTTACTCTGCTTCATGGTGGGTCTCTGCTATAGCAGTGACTCTCCAAAATGGATAATACCTGGACTTGTAAACAATTGCAAGTATCTTGGCTTCAGTGAGACACCTTTCTCAGTTGGAGCTGCTGGAGTCTTGTGGTCTGGAGTCTCTACTCTGTCTTGTGATTCATTGAGACTCTCTTCTGTTTCTTGCTCCTGGCTGAATATATTTCCTTGTTTGCCTTAACTAAGTATCTTAAGGAATCTCACTAGTCTATATAGTTATTTGTGGCTTGGCATTTTCGTCAGTCCTGATTCTACCATTCCGGTTTTTTTGCTCTGTGTGCCAGAACCTTTGGTCCCCTGTACCCACAGCATCTCTCCTTTCCCCTCACAGCTCCTTCCCCTCACAGGTTTTTGTGTGCTGGTCTTGTAAGGTAGGAAAATCCTCTCCAGTCTGAATGCTTCAGAATGTAAATTGATGTTAATTTTCTCTTTAGTTTCTTGGTTGGAAATTAGAAGGGATAGAATTAATCCAAATAGTCATCAACTGTGCTCTTTAAAGGCATTTCCAGATTTTTGGCATATTCAAAACTGTCAGAAGGTAACAGGCATAACTAGAGAGAGAACACAAATGCTGGTCATAACAATTTCTTTCATTTTCTACAAAGAATAGGCATGTCTAATAGTTTCAGACCTGGAGTCCCCCTTCCTTCAATTTTAGCTGATTGTTGTCAAAGACATGCTGTAATCCTTTCCATTTCTTGTATTTCTTAATCACATTTGATAACTTGGTAACTTTCTTTAACCAAAGCAATGTGTTAAACTTTTTTTTGGCTGCCACAGAGAATTCTAAATAATTTTGCTGAACTAGGTTCCAGCAGTTTTGGTACGTAGCCTAGCACCATATATTGTGGTGTGCAGGGAAAATTAGTTCTCCAACGGGAACTCAATAGCAGCATGGACCTTCTGCCAAAAATTCCTAATTTTGGGACAGTACCAGGAAACTTGTGTGGGTCCCATTCTGCTCCTACTCAAATCAAAGCTCCTCCCGATTGCAGAGGGTTAAAGTTCAGGCTCCAACACTCAGTCCTCACATTCCGATTTCACACATTTTCCTTCRAATTCTTTTTTTTCTCCTTTATTTTTAGGCTCTGGCAAAACCCTTGCTCTGTCCTGTATATTTTCTGGAAGGCAAATCACAGATAGGAACCATTTTCCTCTTCTCTTCCACTGTTTAAGAGTAGCTCCTGTTTTGTGCCCCAAAGCACGGCTGGAACTCAGCAGCTGTAATCTGGAGTGACAGATGAGCAAGTCAGATCATGAAAGGAGGAAAACGCTGCTGGAAAAGGAGCAAACAAACAGAAGAAAAGCTTGTAATCATATCAGAAAGGCAAGAAGTGATTTCTCAAAAGAATTAATTTTGTATTTCAGTAATCCCTACATTTACTTGGGAAGATGATAAATTGGGGATAGGCTGTGGACAAGCAGGAGATGGCAGACGTGGAAAGATGGGATTTTGGGACATTTGCCATAGGAAATGAAACTCCAGCATCATTGTGTTGCAATAAGTGCTAATAGGTTTGGAGCTTGACCATGTCTTATGTGTAAGTATACAGACTGCTATATATAGCTCTTGAAATAAACATGTGCAATCTGATAGCTTTAAACATAATTGGATTTCTTATTAGACTGCAAGAACACTAGGAAGAAGCAAGTGTAAGAGTAGAACTGATATTGATTTTTGTCATGAAGCTTAGAAAAGAAGCAGCTCTGAAGGGCGTTACTATGGAAGGAAAGCAACTGAGATGCTGAGTAACATTAGTCACTTCTCAAAAAAAAGTGCGACAGCTTCCAGGTAGACAGACACAGGGAAGGGAAGAAGGAGCATCCCTTGCATAGTCCTAACCCATTTGTGGATACGACTCAGAGATGTGTGAGCTGTGCACAGTGACAAAATGGAAGGGCACAGGTAGCCCTTCCCCTGGCCCGTGCCTCCCTAGGGCCAAGGACCCCACCCAAAGGCTGTGTTCAGCCTCAGCAGGGGCTGTAACAAGGACACAAGGAATAAAGTGCCAACAAGGAGTCAAGAGTCCTGCTTTGTGAAATTAATTTTGTAGTTTTGAATATATAAAACTGAACAACCAATGCTAATTTTCAAACTTTATAGTGTTTTAAGTAACTGCATAATCAGGGTCAGCAAAGCTTTATTTACATCCTATACATGCAGCTGGCAAGAATCTCAAGTTGTGCCTTCTGCAGTGCAAATGCTGCTGGAAAGGGAGATCTCTGCACGTGATGTCCCCAGCCCATCTCACCAGGTGTTGCAGGATGGCTCCTGTACTTGTCGATGTGCACTGAAACACGGGCAGGATTTATCCAGGGTCACTCTCAGGGCAGAATTCTCTCCATATTATCCTTAATGCTGACGCTAAAGAGTTAAGAAAACAACTATTTTTCTGCTTCATATAAGACATCTTATTTTAGAGATTGATTGATAGATTTCAGGGAAGGGCACCAAACCCAATCAGTAATGTACATGTGTTAGTTCATCTTAATACTGATAAACAAAACCTAAATGAAATATAATACTTCCGTTGTTGGAAGCCATTCAAGTGTGATTTAAAACAGAAAGGCTGACAAATACTTTGTTGCAGAAGTGTCCAATATGTGCCTGGGCAGGCTCCATTTTCTCTTCAGTGAAAATATACATTTGCACATCTTGCTGTCAGTTTGGTTAGTGTAAGGTACATAGCAAAGTTAAATGGTGTCAACTTTTACCTTTGGTGTTCAAAAAGCGAGGTAAATAGGAAATCCCATAGTAGCCTATGAGACTATACAAATTCTGAATGATTTAAGGTATGGAAAATTAATTAGAACGTGAAAACAAACACTCTGCTGTATTGCCTGAGAACAACTTTTTCCCTTATAACTTAGGGTTCTTATCCCCAGTAAAATTCAGAGGCTTAGGTTTGCTCTTGGTTCCTTCACAATTTTTTCCCCCATCTTTTTGCCAGTTCCCAGCTACCCGGATCACCCAGAGAAGTCCTTTTCAGCGAAGTCGGGCATCCTCAGTGACAACAATATACAATTCTTGTCTTTTACAGCCTTTCTTTTCCTTTAGCGCTTCTATTATTTTCTGCTGTTTGGGAATATGTTTGGTTTTATTTCATGACATCTTTCTCCAACTTACCCACAACTGGAAGGTATTTGCTACGTGTGATGAAGGTAATTGCATGATGTGAAATCTTTGTTCTTGTAGCACTCGGTAAGAGCCCAGTGCCATAACCCTAACGCACATTAAACTTCTGCTGCAGTCCGTGGAAGTTCTGCCTAAGTAAGGCTGCAGGATTTGTCCACGCATTTGCTGTACAGTGTGTACTGCAACGTCTGGTATTGTTTAACTCTACCACGTTTGTTTTTAGTGTTAGTTTGCATAAAGATGTCTTATGGGATAAAGTTACAATAGGCTGTGTTACTGGGACAAGGTAAGAAAACTGGAAATTAAAGCAAAAAAGACCTTTGTATCTCTAGGAAGACAATGAAGGGTGTCATATTTCTTTTGGCATTGTAATGGTACTACATTACATCTGCTTTTTAAACATTTTTCAGAGGGACGATTTCTAGACCCGACTCCAGTTATACTAGAGATACAAAACGTCCAGCGCACTCAGCTTTTTCTCTTTATATCGTTTCATCATCTCCCCCCGCCCGTCCCCATGTTTTAATTTAACTTGCAGCTTCCTGCCGAGTCTCCCCAGCCGGAGCCCAGCGGCAGCCGAAGGCTCTTCTCGCCCTCCGGCTGCACTAAGGGCATCACCTGTCCCGGCGCTGCCGCCCGCACCTGGGCCCGGGCGGGGCTGGGCTCGGCGCTGCGTGCCGGCGGCTCCAGGTGCGGGGCCGGGTCCCCTGCGGCTCCGGGCGCGGGTCGGTGCCCGCGGAGCGGCGCGGGGCAGCGCGCACCATGCGGGGCCGCGGCCCGGCCCGCCCCGGGGGCCGCGTGTGCTGATGTAATCGCCAGGCAGCCAGCGCTGAAATTCAACACCGCGGCGGGCGGGAGCTCCGCCGGTGCCGGGGCAGGCGGTGCAGCGCCGCTCCGCCGCCGGACTCCGCGGGCAGCCGCGGGGCGCCCCCGCCGCCCGGCCCCCGGCGCCCCCCCCCCACCCGCCGCGCCCGCCCCCGCGGGCCGTACGCGGGCCGGGCCGCCCTCGGGCTTGCGCGGAGCTCGGCGGAGACCTCGGCGCCGGCGGGCTTTCATGGACAGGAGCTGACCCTGCGGCGGCGCGGCGCTCGGCTTTCCCTCGGATCTCCGCTGCCCGGGCAAATGCATACAAATGCATTTGGGAGCCGAGAGGACAAGGCGAGGACGCATCTCTCCCGCGGCACAAACGTAAGCGGGAGCCGGCGCGGCGAGACGGGGCGCACGGCACCGCCACCCGCCGCGGGGCCGGGCAGGGCATGGAGCCGCGGCTCAGCTCCCCACCGCGGGCAGGGGACGACGACCCCGGCGGGCTGCGTCCCAGCCCCACCTTCCGAGCGCCAGCCGTAACCCCGCGGGGTTCTGGCTGCCCGGACGGAGACCGCCCGTGCCGCTGGCTGTTCGTCTGTCTGTCCCCTGCGCACCCCCCGCGTCGTTCTGGATGCGCCCCGTCCCGTCCGGCACTCTCGTGTCGCCCTTCCCGCGCCCGACCCCTCGCCGGGCAGCCTGGCTCTGGGGTCCCCGGGAAGCGGGGGCAGCCTGACCCGAGAGCCAGTGCACCCCTGATCCCCGAGGGGAGAGGACGATCCCGGGGAAGAGCGCGCCGCAGTGCCCACGGTAACCTGGCAGCTCGTGCGCCCCTTTGGTACCTAGCTAGTAAAACGCAACAAACAAACAAAAAGACCTTGTAGAACAGATGTGTAAGAGCTAAGGCTACTTTCTTAATAACAGGGATAGCCAGATGAGCTGTCCTGTATTTACATGTTTTTGCAATTGGCTGAGGTATTTCTAATGCATCCTCACCTGTGATGCGAAGGTAGAGCTCCACTCTCTACAGTTTGCCCAAAAGCAGCCTAGGCAAGATGACCGTGAATTTATGATAGTTGCAACAATGTTAGAGAGGTTACGAGTATATCTCTCTTCATAAAGTGCTTATGTTGTTCTGGTTGTCTTAAGTTTATTGAGTGCTCTGAGCGGGACAGAAGAATTTGTTTAGTGTTGTAGTGACGATTATGCTGCTAAAGTGTGCCTGGCATATAATCTGGGTGCGCTCGAATGCTTGTGAGCAGATAAGTGCCTGCCTGAAGGTGGCCTTCCCAGGAAGTCTGTGTTTAATGGCTGTGTCTGTGGGACTTCTTCAGGAATTGTCTGTGTGTGAGTGCAATTTAAAAATGGTTTTATTTGAAATCTGTAAAGGGGTATTGCTGATGGAGAAACATCTATTGCATTGCAGGAAAGAGGTGCAGGAGCAGAGATGCAGTTTACCCAAGTTCAAAATCTGAGATAGCTTTAGAAGATATATGTATATGCTTCTATATTGTTTACCTGGTTTACTTACCTGGAGAGAGAGGAACCTGGTCACTTGCCTGTAGTAAGAAACCAGAATTCCTTGCAAAAGGATCAGGTTTCCTTAGTATACGTCAAACCAGTAAATCCCTTGCAACTTTGACCACCTTTTTGTTGAAATGCCATTAGGTCAGGCCTGTATGGGGGTGTCTCTGCAGGTTAAATAAATAAAACAGCTGCATGGCTTCTAAATCTATCACCACATTTATTGGCAGAATATTTATTTTTAAAACACAAACAGCCTCGTGTCACCCTTGTTTCTTGCAAGGACTGAATTGTGGAACGTTTGAAGAATGATCTACAAAATATACAAATTGAAAGAAGAGAGTGTTTCACGTGAGTGGGAATTTAAGCTGTATGCTTTTGCCTTAACGCAGAGAAAAAGGGTGTACGCTACCTAGAGAAGAGAACTAGTGTAAGCAGTCAGATTTACTCATAAAACTGTTCTAAAGTTGCATCTTTCGCAGTTTTTTTTTTCCTTGTAGAAATACTAACAGAGTTGACTGTTCTTCTGGATGTGGTAGTTTCTCATTTTAAGCCAGATGCTGTCCAAAGAATGTCTGGGCCACCAGGCAGGGAGTTTCCCTTCTCTGAACCACAACCCTGTTTTAGAACTCTTCTTAGGCTACTGCCCCTCTACCTCACACGTTCTCTTGTATCTCTCCCTTTTCCCACTCATTCAAATTGTGAATTTTGGCAGAGGACTCAGGCGCTTCCCCTCTCGCTGGCTAGTTGCATGGTGCCATCTGTGCCCAAAGGGCATGCGACTGTCACCCGGAGAGGCTTTGCAGGCACTTGTGTCCCCTCAAACAGTGTCGATAGTTGGTCTTTTAAAATTTGAGAAGCAGCATTGGACTTGCTGGCTAATTTCATTACAGCAGCAAAGAAAGTTATCTTTCTTTTCGCATCTCAGAAGATAAGGTTTATAACAGCTTGAGGTCTTTGAGAGGCCCAGGGCATCTCTGTCCACAAAGTGCTGTGACCTTTCCCAAAGCTCTTCTCAGGCTCGATGGACCCAAACTGGCCCATTCTTCTCAGCAGTCCCGAGACAGATTCAGTGAAGGAATGTACATGGTGCAGGTGCTGGTTTTTAAACCGTCATCACTGATGAGTGCAGGGTTGAATACACCTGTGGCAGTCATTCTGGGAACAGGTTTTCTTGTCTTCTCTTGGAGCCAGCTCATGGTATTTCTTCCTTTAAACTTGAGATTTCCTAATTTAGGAAATTACGCTGGAATGAAGAGGACACTGCTGTGCACTGACCAAACCTGAGCTCTGTACGCTGCTCAAGTCTTCAGAGGGTGGAATTTTTGATTGTTGCTTGCCACAACTTGCTTTGAAGCTTATCAGTTTCGTCATCCATCCATCACCTCTAATGCAAAAAAACCACATGGATAGCCACTGTCCACTCTGTAGGAAGAGGCAAACAGTCACAAGATGTCAMAGATCATCAGAAAGATAAACTCAGTTTTTAGTGACAGAATAGCTCAATCACATTTGATAGTGCCTTCCTCCAAATTATTAAATAGTGGCCCTCAGCTTATGCTTGCATGTAAAATAGAGAGACTGCAAAGGCAGGAGAAGGGGAGGACRCTTAAGAGATACCTCTTGGCCATGCCCTAAAGCCTAGGTATTGGAACAGCTTCATGTGTGATGTTAAATGGGGAAAAAATAGCCAGCATTTGAGTCAGCTGAAGTCTTCCATGGGACATGCTTTTGCATTTTTCAATTGGCATGTCCCAACAGGACAGGTCTCCCTAAGAGCTGTGGACTCAGCTAAGACAAGGAGCTAAGATCCATGCAGCTATGGCGGATGATGGATCAAGCTACATACACATAATGCAGCAGGGAGCCTGGCGTCTTAGTGGCTGTGCTGGTGTGAGAGAAGACTGAGGGCTGACTGATCTGCAAACCTACAGAGTAGTGATCTCAGCCAAGAGGGAGGGTTTGCATGAATTCTGTTGCACATGATTTTATTTACAAAAAATTTTACTTGTGAAAAAGATAGAAGGAAGTCTCACTTTTCTCACGCATTAGAGGACCCTCAGCCCTATGGTTGTCTCTTGTCCCTGTTTTTTCTCTTAGTTGATCACTCATCTRTTCTTGACATTAGCACTGTGTAAGCCAGAAGTTTGTCTCTACTTCTCACTAAATGTTTCTGTATATCCAGTTACATCTGCGTAATTTACAGCCCTGGGAACATTTTGGAATTCCTTGCTTTCCTACAATGTTTGCTAGGACCTGACACACACAGCTTTGTACCTGGCTGGTGTTGTAAAAGAGGCTGTTGTAAGAGGAGTCATTTTTGAATTTTGGGCTCTGGGGTTCTTTGAGCATTCTTATTTTGTAGGCAGCTAAGATGTCTTATGTGATTTTTAATTGCAAATCCATTTCGCACCTTTGAAAGTCAAGGCTTGTCGTGGGTTTTAGCTGATACAGTGCAATGCATGGACTTTATTTGTGACACAGCTATCTCCTGTCACTGAGCTGCTTATTAGATCAAATGATGATGCATTGTCTGATGCAGAAACTATGAACTTGAATACTGATCTTTAGAACTGAGAAAACTGAAGTGAGCGTTCTGAAGCAGATGTGCTATTTGGACAACAGTCGGTGTTAGGTCTTTTGTAGGAGCGGGAGAACTGCTCCAGTAGACATTTCATGGCTGTAGCAGGAGAAGGCTTGAAGGAAGGAATAGCGAGGGACTGCAGTGGTGGTTAATTAAAGAACATGCCTCTACAAGCATGTTGGGATGTGTAAGGCTTAGTTCCCACTCTTATATCCCTCTGTGATCGGAACAGAAGCACTGGTGCATATTTTGAATATCCTATACATTCTGTGAATTTTCTTCTAAAAGACATGATGTATTTACTGTTTTACACTAGCAATGATGACTATCATGCCTTACTGTTCCTTAAATTATTCATTTGCTCTGTTTGCCAAAATTTAAGCTCTCACAATATACAAATACTCTTGATAAAACCAGGTTATTGCTCTGTGGTTTTCATGCACCTGGATGTTTCTGAAACGTTTGAATTCCAAACCCTTGAAAGGAATAGTAAGACTTTCCACTAAATACTGCTATATGTGAGTATATGCATATGTATTTATATATCTGTGAAGGCCCTTTTCTTTCTGTTTAAACCATATGTTCCTGTATAAAGTGGTAGTGTTCCTGTCTTTTTTTTTTYTGCTGTGAAAATCTGAAAATCTAATTAGCTGGCAGTTACATGACATGAAATTACAGGTGTTTAGTTGGAACTATGTTACTTGGAAATACTCTTTACTGCAGTTACTTAAGTGCTCTCTGACCTTGTCCAGCAAACATTTTTAGTCACTCTAGCATTTAATATTATGAAAAATCAATGAGGTTACATTTATTAATGAGCAAGAGGGTTGAGCTGGGGCTTGAGTGTGAGTTGAGTAGTTAGTATCAGAACTATATTTCTGATATTTTTGAAATATTTCTTCTTAGGATTAAGTAGGTGCGGGTTACTATAATTGTTACGTACATCTGTGTCTGGTTATCCAACATTAACAGAAAATATATTTCTCATTTATTAAAAGATTCAGTCACTGATAAGAAAGTGATTAGATGTTAATCTGGCTCATATGATAATTAGGTAAGAAACAGCAGACAGCCTGTCCTTAATCATGGTAAAAATGTACTCTGTACAACATTCAACACTTCTAAAGCAAATTTTGAGCACATAATCTAGATCAACCTTATATATGTTTGTTGGAGCAACTGAATCATCAGTGTGCTATCAACATTGTTTTCATACTAAATCCAAAGCACAGAATTCCACTAAGAAGAAAATTGTCTCTATCCTGGCTGAAACCAGGACAGTGAGCCTATGATAGCTATCAAAATTATACCTTTCTCTCTGAGCATGGAGTTTTAAGCGGAAATGTGATGGGATTTTTTTTTTACTTTGTCAAGAGCATGTCTTGCTTGTAGCATGATAAAATTGTATGATACAAGAACAAAAGTTTGACACAACATTTTCATTTATGGTAAGATTATGTGATCTAATGAGAAGACTGATAGGAGGTCRAAAGTATCTAATGTATCTAATGATCTCTACAGGCATTAACTGGTCATTTATTTTATGGTTTCTTTAAGTAACATTTTTTTCTTTCCAGGGAGAATTTACTTCATAGCAGCTTTCATATTTGAAAGCTGCTGCAAGAAAATATAAAGCAGATACAGTCATTTTATTAATAAAAGGCWGTGTAAAATATATGTAGTATGTATGAGGGCATACATAACCTTGATCTTTGTGTGAAACGCCTTCTCAGTATCAGTGGAAAGTTGTACAGTGTGATGGCTTTGATTCAGGACTTGCTGAAGTCAGTGGTATCCTGCCATTTGGATGTTGAATCAAGCTTCTAATTCGTTAGAGTTCTGAAACTGTAGATGTTTTCTCACATGTTTTTTTCTTTCTTTCTTTCCCTTTTAGGAAAGCTCTCCTTTTTATTGCAATATGTATAGCTGTGGGTGTTGCACAAGTACCCAAACAAGGTGAGAATGCTTTGTTTATTACAGGACATTTGTATAATTTTTTAGCAGAAGAAAAGAGTGAATGGCTGTTGTTACTAGTGACCTTAGGTTCAGTTCCTTAATTCATATGACTTAAAGAAAATACCAGTTGCAGCATAATGAGAGCAAAAGTTTAAAGCACCAGTTTGGAAAAGATGACCTTTTGAAAATTACTCAGATTTTCTGTCTATGAAATTGCTTACATATTTAAGCAAGCTCTTCATAAAAAAGGAGCCTTGTATAGTGAAAAGGCTTTGATTGTGTCTTCACTGCAAGTGGGTGTCCTTGGGGGTGGCACGCTATGACTGAGTTACCTTTGCACTTAAGGCTGTGCAGGCAAACCACTGCATATAATAAAGGCTTAGTCTAGGCTGGCATCACTAAAGCAAAATGTGAAATTTGGTATTCGTTTGGCTTTGCATTCAACATGCAGATGTTAGTGAGGAAACAGGATTGTCTTGTTTTTAGTTTCTTTTTAAATCTGCCAGCTGTTATAACAGCACCAGATGTGCAGCTTGCTCTGGAGACTGCTGTGGGAGTGATAGTGTCCCGGAGTGGTGGATGCTAATGTGCCATTTAGTCACTTCTAATTTGCCATGACAGTGGCAGCATCAGTTCTCCACCACATTCCCTAACTGTAGAGGTGAAGCACGAAGTAGGTCATGCTTGGCTGGTGAGTGTGTTAACTGCAAGTTCTCATCTGAATACAAACAGATGGGTTGCGTGGTTAAGACAAGACTCATTCCTGATAATGTTTTGCTAGAGCCCTTTGGGATATCTCAGTAGCCTCCCACCATTATTCTCACCAATGCGTTTTTCCTGCTTGTCATTCCCAGAGACTGGCAAAGCTTTGTTTTTCCTTCAGTTGTGTTTTTCTGTTTTGCTTTCTCCCCCTATTGCCTTTGTAGTTTTGCCTTCCATTAGTTGCCCATTGTTTGCCTGGTAAGATTGGTTGTTGATTTTTCACATCCAGCTCAATGGGGGCCATATGCTTTCGTGATGATGGGATTTTCCTGGATTTTTTTAATAGCTGAGCCAAATTCTCATMGGAGGAGGGGCAGCATGGTTAGATGTGTGTGGCCTGCCCTGCTCCAGGCCTGCAGAGATGGAAAGGGAAGAGGCTGTTTTAGGGAGGTAGTTTGCAGTTTCCCAGTGTAGTGGGAGCAGGTGACGGATGCCAGAGGCAGCTGTGTGGCCACGGTTCGAGTGTCTTCATCTGTCCAGCCCACCCTCCTCATCTGCAAAGAAACCTTCTCTCTCACTTCTTCTGTGCCTCAGCCTGAGAACTGCTTTTCTACTGAAACTTCAGGCCAGGACTGTGAAGGCTGCAGGACTCAGGGCTCAGAGACACGGGGGAGTGGGTGCAGGCTGAGACTTACCTGCCTCTTGGCTGAGAATGCCTCCATGCACAGAGCTTTGCAGAAATGGGGTAAAGCCTCCAGTCCCAACTTGCTTATATTGAATTATTTTTTTATTTTTTCACCAGCAGATGAAGGAGCTTCCTTTTTTGGTGTTATTGTTTTGTTGTCATTATTATTATTATTCAGTAGCATTTCTGGATAGCCATATGAGAAGCCTTACTGAATAGAAACTCCCCTCCATCCCTGGTGCACAAATGCCATACATGACTTCATTTGCTTTAAATGCTTGCTTGGGATCAAAATGATGCATTGAAGCTTGATGCAACTTTCTTCCCATGAGTGAATTTGGTTCCTCTTGCACTTTATTTGCACAGTGTGTAAACAAGGTTGCAAAAAGCAGTTCAGAGAAGGAAACCTTCCCAGAAAAAAAAAAAAAAAAGAGAGCAGCTCAAGTACGCAAGTATGTCCTTCAGTCTCGATATATAAGCTGCAGAGCTAGCACTATTACATTTGCAGTGCTTAGTGTTTGTCCAGGAACAGGATTGCCTGCCCGTTAGGAACATGTCAACACTTCGTTTTTTAAACTTTCTTGCCTGTTGTATTTTGAATAAAAGAGTATTCTGCCAAATACAAAGATGCAAGCTAATTAACATGCTTTCTCTTCTGAGTGGATGAGGCTGCCTCTGCATGCTTTACCCGAGAAGATATACCTTGTTCAGTTTGGTATGCTGCTATAAATCATGTTCAGTGAAATATATGTAAAGATACAGTCTCAGTCTTTAGGAATGGTACTTTGAGTGGGGCTCAAGGACATGCAGAATTAATGTGTCTTGTTGGCTTTCCTATGCCAGTCACCTGATCTGGTGTCCAGGAGAGCATTTGTTGCAGCCAGTTAACTTGCTTGCAGATGCATCATCACCTAGAAAATGGGTAACCTGATGAGTAATCACACTTGGTTCTGGTGGAGCTGATTGATGAGTGGCCCTTGTCTTTTCCCTTACCCATATTGGTAAAGGGAAGGGGAGAAATGTGTGTACTAAGATTGCTGAAACAGAGAGAGCATGTCAGAGATCCTTCCTTCAGATTAGCTGTGAGTGTGGAGGAACGTGGGAAATGAACAAAAGGGACTGAATGGAATATGTATGTGAAACAATCCAATAGTCAAATCCCTTCATCCCTCCCCAGTTCCTTTGTGGGGTTATTTTTGTGCCACAAGAGGGTCAGATGGCTTTTTGCCAAAGCTGGTGTTAGGTTTTCCCTCCCCTCATGGTGCAGTAAGGTTGTGAATTTTTAAAGTCCTCCTAGAAGGCAGAAGGAAAGCACTTGACACCAAAAACCCAAAACAACTTTTCCTTCAAGAAGTTGAGCTGTTACAATTTGGGGGACTAATGGGTTGAATAAGCAGTAAGTGAAGACAGATGTTTTGCGGACAAGGGTAAACAAAGAAAACTGACAACTGATAGGTAAAGAAAATAGTGGTTGTCATGCTGGGAGGAAGAATGAGAGGGTTGCCTGCTCCCAAAATCCTCTGTGCTGCCAAGAGCTTCTGAAAGCCTTAAAATAAAATAAAAATACATGTTGGACCAGAAATGAAATGACTAGCCAAAAAAGTTTGGAACAGCCTTTTGGCTTGACAGCAGGTTAACAAGCAGCAAGTCAGCAAGGAATAATTATTTTATAGTTACTTTTTTGATGTCATTTTTCACACAACATTTATTTGTGTTTAGCTCTCTCAAGACCTGTCATTGTTTGCAGAAATCTATTTGCAGGATAGAAAATAGGAAMTAGCCTTAATCCTCATCATGCTCTCTGATGATTTTCCTTTTTTTAATAGCTTTTAAACTATGTGCTCTTTTCAAATTAGAACTGCCAAAAACTTGGCAATTTTGCTTGCAGTTTGACATTTAGTAGAGATAGGCTTGAATGTAATTTTTAAACTGACTATTTTAAGCCAGTTTAAGCTTTTTATTTTATGCTTGAATTTATAATACTTGAGATAGATCACATGAATTACTATTTTTACATAAAAATATATAATTACAAATTTTTAAAAATACGAGTACTTGCCAAATATTTCAGCTTAGGATGTAATATTTAGACACAACCTTAGGTTAGACTTTCAGCTGTTCTCTTCTGTGTAGTCAGCTGGCCTAGCCAGTGGACAGAGCAGCGTATTCTGCCTTGGGGATTGTTTGCATGTGTAAGACTGCATTGCCCAGAGCTCAGGACCTGTGTTTCTTCCCAGCTTCCCTTCACAAGGGCAATGCAAGCACAGCTTTCTTCTCCAGAGCTACAGGCAGCCCAGGCAGGACGGGGTCCTGGGAAAGTGTGGTGGTTCATTAGCAGATGCACTGTGCTTCGAAGCTCTGCTATRACCTGACCTCTGCTATCATCCTGACAGATAAAAATACAGCCATAGTAAATTAATTGCTCTGAGGCAAAACATCTTGAGAAATTGGCATACACAGGACTTTCTGCAGAAATACTCTTTCTCCATACCTCTGTCTGCACTGGCTTCCTGCCAGGATAATCTTGGCCCATCTGTGAATCTCAAACATGACTAGAAACACTACAAGGTGTGTAATTAATTTTCAAGATGTACAGTGCATTCAGGTTGATGCTTTTCGTTCCAATCTATAAATCACTCTCAAGGAAATCTCAGGCACTTCTCATAATTTACCACTGAAACTAAGCCAACATCTGTCTATTCTTAAAGTTTGCTATGAATACATTCAGTAAACAGAGAAAGGGAAACTGGGAAAAGAGACCTTTTTTCCCACTAAGAGTAAACATCCATTTGTTTCAGTTGGTCTTCTCTATTAGTATAGCAGTAAATCCTTAACTTTTCTTCTTTACTCCAAATTTTTGTTGTGCTTTACTTAATGTAAGCATGTCCATAGTAAAAGTACTCTCAGCTAAACGCTGTATCAAATAAGCCTGTGTCAGGCTTATTTGATCAGCGCAACTATTAGATACTACAAGTAATTTTTAATAGAGGTGTTTCAGTGAAGTTGTTCCAGTCAGGGATGGAAACAGATGATATCGTATGCTTCTGTGCAGTGCTGTTTATGAAAATTAGTGTTCAGTTTCCCCTTGTGCAAAAAATCAGAAAATTTTGGTTAGGGGGACCTTGAACTCCTCTGGTCCTAAGTCCCTGCTGAGATCAGGGTCAATGTTAAAGTTAGTTCAGGTTGTTGGGTCCTGTCCAGTTGGTCTTTGTGTAATCTCCTTTCYTGGAGATTTTCAATGTCCCTGCTCCCCTGGTCCAGCATTTAACCACTTTTGCAATGAGAATGCTTTTTTTTGTATGGAGCTGAAATTTCTTGAGCTGCAGCTTGTGCCTGTTACTCCTCAGCTTTTCTCTGTCTTCCCTATGGCCTCAATTCAGATAATGGACAATTTTAATTAGATGCCCYCAAGCCTTCCCATCTCTAGGCCAAGCAAATGTAGTTCCTTCAGCCTTTTCGCATGTGATGTGTTTTAGCTCCCAACCTTCTGGTCCCGTATTGGTGTGATTGCATTTTGATTCAGTCTCTGCAATATTTCTGTAGCACCTTTCACAAACACTCAGACCAGCAGCTTTACCAATCGGTCAATGCCATAAATTCTGTCTTATTTTGCAACCCTACAGAAAAGCTCCTGGGGATGTGTGGTTTAGCTCCTACTCGAGCCTTTGTAGTGTTTCAGCTGCATCACAAGGGATCTAACACTGTCATAATATCCTGAAGGAAGAAGGTGTCTATGCCCACCAACTCCAACATGGCCAAATCTGATTTGGGCTCTATCAAATGAATTGGGTCACCTTTGGCTGTTGATTTACTCAAAGGCAGCTTTGATTTCTTACCCCAGGGCAGATATGATTTCCGTTTATCAGAAGGATAGATAATTGTGTTTCTACCCCTTAGGTGAAGATATTTAGCCAGGTAAAAGATGGAGACACTGTAAGGCCTTAGCTAAGGAAAGGGTAAAGCACAAAACTTACATTGTATGAGAAACTAGAGAATCCAACAATGAAAAAACTGCTGCTCATTCTGCCCAGTAGGAAGATCTATCCAGACTTCTGTATGCCAAAGCCAGATCTATAGAACATAACTCAGTAGGACAGCTGGCTTCTCTGTCTCCTTGGTGTCTCCTGCTGTGGAGTGCACTCTTAATTCAGTGTCTTGTCAGGGTAGCTGCAGCCTTGAGCACTTTAGGGAGGGAGATGAGCCAGAAGATGAAAGCACTACCCCTTGGGTCTTGACAATTCTCCTCTTTCCATGCTCCTCACCACTTCCACTGCTCCATAGTTCACCTCATCCGTGGCCCTAAAAAGTAAACTGTGTGGAGGGGAAGGAGGCAGTGCCCTCTCTTGCATCTCGCCTTGGAAAGATCTATGTTTCCTTTTAGCTGGACTACGTTTGGCACAGATACATGCAGTCATCCCACTGGGAAAACAATTCCCTTTGAAGCCAGCCTTGTAATAGCACAGGGCCTTGCTTGGTGGGCGGAGAGGTCTCTGTGAAAGCACACCAATTCTTCCCAGGTACCAGCTGAATCACCCCTGCAGCACATAGTAGCTCCTTGGCAAGGCTTACCTTTGTATTTTGCTTGTCCCTTCTTATAAACAAAGCAACCCTTCCCTCAAATGCTTTGATTCAAACTTCTCAGATAGAGAGGAAAAGCATGAGTTTATTGCAGAAGGTTCTTTGCAGAAGAGAAAGTTTAAAAAAACAAAGTAATTCTCTGCTCAAAGAGTAGACAGGATTAGCCAAACAAATAAGGAGCTAACCAAAGTATATTTATTGATCTCTGTGAAAGTTTGAAGAGAGTAAATGAGGATATTTCACTTTCATAAGTGAATTAACCTACAATGGGCATTTTGTGGGCCTTTCTGTGCGTTTGTTTTGTTTGGTTGGGTCTTTTTAAGACGGAAATTTTTTTCTATCTTTAATTATTTGTTTGATTTATGTGAAAGATCAGTGTGCCTTGCACTAGGGATTTGGTGGCCTTACTGTGTGAAGTGTATATACTCTGGGAGGTACAGATTTGTTAAGATGTTGTGTGTACATTTGTTTATATGGGTCTGAATTTATGAGCTTGTAAATGAAATCAACAGTGTGCCTTTATTTCTTTTTACAGCAATAGATGTTCTTCATCAACTAGGCCTTGTGAAAGATGTCCAAGAGCTCTCAGAGACAACCGTGCCCTCAACATCATCTCTGTTACCTCAGGGTGTTCGTCTGACTGCATCAGGAGTTGTGCTAAGTAGTGATGCACATATTGAGTGCCCCGTCACTCAAGTCATACCATCRAATCTAGGGCATCAGTTCACCATATTGGTTGGGTTGTACTCTTACAGAGCCAATAATGCTTTTCTTTTCAGTATTAGGAGCCAAAGCAGACTGCAGTTTGGTGTCCAGCTGCTCCCGAGAAAGGTAGCGGTGTACACTGGAGGGAAGCAGTCCGTGTACTTTGATTACAGTGTTCATAATGAACAATGGCATTCATTCGCCATTGGCATTGGAGGCAAGACTGTCTCAATATTTGCTGAGTGTGGAAACAAGTACTACAGCAGTGAAGTACTTTCTGAAGTGGAGACATTTGATTCAGAGGGTGTATTTACCCTGGGAAGAATGAACTCTCACTCTGTGAGCTTTGAAGGAGTTATATGTCAGCTCGATATTATTCCCTCTGCAGAAGCCTCTGCAAACTATTGTAAATATGTGAAACAGCAGTGTCGCCAGGCTGAAACGTATCGATCTCTGCTTGGGGCTTCGCTTGAGTCAGACGGGATGGCTGTTTTTTCAAAGATGATCATTGGTGAGGAAAACCAGGAAGATACATCAGCTTATAGATGGAAGGAAGTATCAAACATGCCTGATACTAATGTTGCTCAGATTCACTTTCTGCCAGACCACTTCGAGTCAAGAAATGCCTCTGCATGGGAGTTTGCAGAGACTAAACCTTTGTTGCTGGAAGCTTGGCCTCAAACAGAACTCCAGGAGAACGTCAGTCTGCCACTTCAGCAGCAGGAGAGGAGCAAAAAAAGAAACATCACTAAAACCCCTGCAGGATCATATCCAAATAGTTCAGCTAATACTGCAGAAGATGCAGGCAGACAAAGTGAGCCTTCTCTGATCTCTCCTGTAAAACAGAGTAAAACTAAAAGCAAGAGAATGGAAAAAGCAAAACAGCATTTAGATGAACCAAGCAAAAAGCAAATCTTCACCACAACTCTATACAGTTTGCCTGCTGAGGTCCCTCTGGATAATCAACTCCATCCAGGGCAGGAAGGTGCATTTGATGCTGATGAGACTTATCATACAGAAAACAGTTATGAAAATGGTATTGATAATTATGCTTATGACTATGAAGATCTTGGCAAAATGTTTGAAATGGGAAGTGTCAGAGGTCCAAAGGGGGAAACCGGACCTCCTGTAAGTTATCTTTATTACTCTTCTTACTATAATGCAGCAGCATACATTTAACAGAGGCTTCGAAAGAAACCTCTCAAAGCATGCCAAAGCTGTGACTGCAACTTCTCCCAGCTGTACTGTACAAATGTTTGTGTGCCTTAAATATGTCTCCTTCTCGCATGTAATTTTGATGTGTCATATACTTTTATTTACTGGAAGAATATAAAGACATCCAAGACCTTCTCATTCTGGTGAAGTGGTAGGCAACCCAGACTTCTTTAAAATTTGATATGCAGCTGGATGGTTGTAACTGGTAATTACAGAGAGTGCTCACTTAATAAAATTGCAGGCTAAACTCATGCAGTTCACAAATACAGATGCTGCTCCATGAAAAGAACAATCTGGCTGCTTGGAATACTGAGACAGTTTTCTTAATTGAGCAGTGCTGTCAAAATCTATATTTGTAGAAGGAGAACAGCTGCGGGATCTGGTCTGCAACCATTTGTAACCCAGTGTTATGGGGTCAAGCAAACCTGCATGTAAAATGGTTTTTAGAACAGTCTTACAAGATTTTGAGGTATTTTTTCAGTTCACAGGGTGATTCTTGATACAGTTGCAAATGCACAGTAGTGTTTTTAATAGAAACTTATTTATCCTTTCTTCTTGTGTGCACAAGGCTCATAAACCTTTTAATATATAAAAATGTGTCCATATATATGAAGCTACAGACCAGAAAGAACATCGGTTCCTGCTTAGCCTGGGAAATATCATATATCATGCTTTGTGCTTGTGTGAGATTTTGGCCTCTTAAGTTTTTAAAACCATAGCATGAAGTAAATGATTTCACTTGCTTTTTTTTTGTTTGTGTGTTTATCTGTGTGGACATTACTGGAAAACGATTTGACATGTGTTAAGCAGTTCCTAATATATATTTGAATATGCCCATATATTTATTGTGTTTGTTCTTTCAGCACTGAAATATTTTTTTTTGAACTAGTCAACAATTAAGAACTTATTTAAAAGTTCGATTTTTACTCTAAACAGAATCCAGGCACAAAGGAGTTGTTACACAATTGAAAAATGTGTTAACAAGTAATTCACACTACTCCAAAGGTGCTCTTGCCTAATATTTTCTGAATGTGAAGTCAGTATTTTTTTCTCTCTTTGTCCCTTATGATAGCATTTATGGTGACATATCACTAAGCATGTAGCTGTCATCAACATGAGGTCAATTTCCATGTTTGGAACTTAGGACATTTAGTAACTACTAATGGAAGGTTTTAATTTTAGGTTGTAGCTTGTTTGTTGTGATTTCAGTCCGTCACAGCCAAGAAAGTTAAATCCTTTGTTACGTCTCATAGAAATGGCTGCTGATAATGTTGTTGGTTGTTTGCATTACGAGCAAATGCTCTGAGGTTTTTTTCTAGACAGAGAAACTATACATACAGTGGCAAAAATGACAGCTAATTTGGAGGGTTCGAAGATGCCTATGTTACCACCTTCAGTGCCTGTCTTACAGACTGGGGATGGAGAAGTTTGTCTTGCCTAGGAAAGCAGACTGTAGTCTGTAGCAGGGAATATGGTGCATTGGTGCTGAGGTGTTTTGCTGGGTCAGTATTTAAATAACATGCCCAAGGTCTTAAAGATCTGAGGCAGAGCTGGGAAGTTAATCTAGACCTTTGTGGGCACTGGGTTGGCTGAAGGTGCCAGCAGCACCCACTGGAACGGAGGCAAAGCTAGAACACTGCCAGAGAGGCTGAGACCACACGGAGAGGTGGTCTTTGCGTGAAACTAAGTGCTCTGTGGAGATTGTGTGGCACAGTACCTGCTACTCTTGTTGGCCTCAGACTTGAAGAGATGATCTTGGTTTGCTTTCTCAGTCTAGTACTTCCATGTAGAGAAGACCAGAGATAATGCAGCATTTATATATGTGGCTCTAATTCTTTAATACATAAGTACTCAGAGTCTTTACAGTGAAGAGCCTAAAAAAGAAACACTGAGGAACTTGAAAACTTCCCTTGCAGCAAAAAATCCTGATGAGGCATGAAATCCCCGTCTTTTTACTTCTTTTASTATGTTGTGGTCGGTTTGAATCCTCTTTCAAGATTTGAACACAGAAGTTAATGTTCGTTCTATTGGAATTGACAGGCAAGAACTAGCTTTTGTGGTTCTTAAACTACTCAGCTTCGTTTTAGCTTTTAATCATCTACCAGAACTGATTCTTGCCTTGTATAATTAGGCCCCTTATATTCCATGATCCCACAGCTGTGGAATTCACCCACCGCTGCAAAGCAGGACTCCAGAATTCAGGCTTTCATTTATGGATAGCATATGAAAAGGGGGCACCTATTTCTTCAAAACTATTAAGACCCTGATTAAAATTCTAGCAGTTGAAATGACCAAAACTCCCTAGAAAAATACAAAATGAGTTTAAACTGGAATAGTGGGATCTCCTGAAACACTATTTTCAAGGGAATGCTGTTCTGTTCATCTGCCGAGCCACTCCTTTTTGGGATGCAGAGGGTGTTGGCATTCTGTAAAGATTACAAAAATAAATGTGGTGTGTGTTTTTAACTGTTTAACTTTTAAGCTGATATTTTTCATTGCACAATCCTCAAATTTGCAATAAGATGGTACATAGTCCCACACTGGTAAAAGGAGAGTTTGAGGTGAGCTGAAGAGCTGCTTTACGTTTCTTGCTGCTGGGTAATTGCATCCTCAGGCCTCCCTGCACACGATGTGGCTTTCCAAGAGAAATGAGCTAGGAATTAGTTTCCTCTGTTGGAAAAGCTTTCTGGATTTTGAAGACACTCTGCCAGAAGGAGGAATGGTAGAAGACCGAACAGTGGTGTTCCTTCTAGCTGGTAAAGAAAAGCAGTCTGGAATTGTTGCCAGGAGAAATGGGAAATGGCAAGCCCTGCATTAAGCAAAATTGAGTCCTGGATGAGATGTCCTGTTGCAACCAAGAGGTGTGAGAGTGAGAACGCTGAGAGGGCAGTTCAGAGATCCTAAATGTGGTGCTAAATGAACAGCAGTAAGCGTGGCATCAGCTACCCTTTCACTCTGAGCTTATTTTACTCTTAGCTAACCTTTCACAAAGGTAATTGCACTCTTAGCTTATTTCTCAGTTGAACAAAATTGCTTCTTGAGGCTCTCCCTGACCACAGGGGATATATGGGTCACTTAATTCCTTTCATGCATTTTAGCTCTGCAGGTAACCCTTACATTTCCCTGCCCAGGCTGAGAAATCTCAGCACCTGATGATTCAGATRAAACCTTTATATTCTTGCAGGTTTAGTTTTAGTAGCAAAAAGAGAATGTTATTCTTAAATATTCAGATACTTAATTTAATTTCCCTTAAACTGCTGCAGTTGCTCTATCTTCTGCAGAATTTTGAAAAGCTTTAATCCRTAACCCAAAGCCATATATATATTCCTCTGATGTTGATGACATTGCTCTGACTGTTGTAGGAATTCTTGACAGAGGAAGGGAGACTTCCACAGCTGTAAAGAAAGGTTAATCATACAGAGGTGACTRTGTCTCTAGGGCATTTGGAAAGAGAAGCATGCAAATTTTATTGTTTCCAGTGAAATGCAAATGAAACAAGAATTAAAACAATAAGTGGACATTCAAATTTGGTAGGATCCTTGTTGCTCAATAGTTAAATTAATATCTGTATGAAGTGCTTAAAGAAGATAAACAAAGCATGCTAGGAGCACAAAGAATTCTGAATGACAGGATCGGAATTCCAGATGGTCTAAAACTRATGGGATTAAACTTAGTGCAATAGTACAGAAATTAAAAGTACAAATTGAGGATGGGGGAGTGATTGGTTTGACAGTCACATGAGGATCATAGATTGGTATCATACTGCAGAGGAGAATAAGTGCCTCTTACCACGGTGACATTTGATACAGTAAGAGGGGTGATGAGTGTTAGAGGCAGGCTACTTTTTCTACTGCTTTCGTATGACAAGGTTGCAGTTTGGAGAAGTATCCTCAACTTTAGATGAGGAGCTTTAAAAAAGGATGTAGGCAGGCTGAAAGGATTGCAGAAGGCTGCAGTAATAGAGGAATAGTTATAGGAAATATGACTCTGAGCAAAGCTTAAAACAAAAGTGTGTTTAATAATGTAAGTAGGGAACAAATGTTATAGTTCTGCAAAGGGTTAGTTAATAAAGATACTTTTTAGCCTTTTGATGTGAAGTATGGCAAGACAGAGTAGGAAATTTTAGGTGGGACAAAAGGAAAACATAGATTATCAGAATGACACCTGAATGATAGAAAAAATTATATTAGCACTGTTAGAGGGAGATTTCCGTTCATGGAGAGGAGAGGTTTTAGAATAGGTTTGGAGCCTGATGCTTCTGTTTACTTCCCTGCTGTGTACTGCAAGTATTTTGGTGACAATGTGCAGAAAGGTTCTTGGGTTTTTGTTTTGCTGAAGGACTGCCTGCCTTCATATTTAATGAATCAAGTGCTAAACTGGTGTGTTTCTTTAATTTAGTCTCTTAAAAAATAAGTGTTTGAGGTGAGCTGAGTTTGAGTGGYTGAGATGTACTCAAGTGTCTTTTAAAGAGAAATTTCATAGTTGTTTCAACAAGAGAAAGTTCAGTGAATAGGACTTAGATATTGAATGGCATGAAGATCAGCATATGCCTGTGCAAAATTTATTGCTGTGCATCTGAATCTTAAAGCCTTGCTATATGTAAATGAAATGTTTCCTGTTACCTCTGGGTAATAGGGCAAGTTTAAGACATGTGCATCCATAGAAAGGCTTCAGTACCTAGAAAATGTCTATGAAATTTCTTCATTGCATTCATTCCAGTGACCATTTGAAAGGTAGTGAAAATTTCTGGAAGACTAGCACCTAGTTTTATAATTTSAGGATTAAGCAATGATTATTTGGATCTTGAGCTCTAATAGCTAAATTAAATTTTTACAGTTCCTAAAGACAGTAAGTTGTAGTACCTTTCTTRCGGTACAGATAATCTGTTCTGTTTTGAGCAAACTGATCTTATTAAATAAATTAATTTTAAATTTGAATCTGTAATATTTATACAAAGTCACCTTTTTATTTTTTCTCTTTGGTGGTCGTGGTTAAAATGTCAAATACTATAATTCACATTAACATTTCTAATTGCTTCAGGTTTGTTTAATTATTGTTTCCAGTAGTTGGAGGAAAAGCTATTCAAACAAGTGACTTATTCCTTGGTTTAAGAGAGATTGGCTCACTCTCRGATGTTGACTTCTGTGGTTTACATGGATGCCTGAGAGGCTTAAGTAGCTTCCTAGCTAGTATAAAAATAGTCATGCTGATTTGAAGTTGTAGTTGCTTTCAGAGATTGTAGAAATTCCCAGGACAGAATTACTTTTTACAGCTAGTTGGAAAACATGTCCAGGAGGATTTCTGTGTTCTCTACTAAAGTCTGCTCTCAGCAGAGATGTTGCTTGAGTTGCAGGGAGGAGTCTGTGCTGGAGGCTAGAGAGTAAGGTACTGTGGTTAAGGAGAGTCCTTGTTAATACTTTAACCAAACACGTGGGTGGCTGGGACTAGCTCCTTAATGTTGTGAACCAGAGACTTCATCTACAACAGCTGACTTTGGTTTAGAATKCCTTGAGAAAGTAGTATTGATCTCTGTCTGTGTAGTTTAAAATATATTTTACTGCTTCTTTTAGGGTTTTCTGAGGGCTTGGTTGCGATTAGATTTTCCTCGTTTTGTATGAAAAGGGATAATTACTTATGAATTAGTGTAATCAAAGTGAGAGTGGGTTGGATTTGGGGTTTGTTTTTCTTTTGCAAAGGAGGCAGATATTGTTTAAAAAATTTAGAAGCCACATAGGAAAAAATGTTCTCACTGCCCTCATTCAACAAATCAACAGCAAAGATTGAGGATCTTAATACTTAATAAAATTTCTATTAGAAAAATAGTGGGGCCTACCTATTATTGTATTTTTAAGGAAATGGGGAAAGTGTCTGAAATGGGGATATAGAAGACCTTTGTACAAAGTTCTTTTTGCACAAATCACAAAAAAATGCACACTACTTGCWACTATTTTACTTAATAAAAAATAGGTTTTCTTTTGTAGTCCCAGGATAATTTTCTAATCAAAGTGCATCTCTTACAATTTGAGAGGAGATGTTAGAAAGCATACTGCTTCAGTAGGGCAAGGGTGGGAGCACTCTGTGCCCTTTCAAGTGCATTTTTGAACCTGGACAAGAATGCCAGGTCAAGAGTTTTCCATGTGCCTGTCTGCTACATTTCTTGTGCTATTAAACATGGGGTGTTTTTACTTCAGAAAAATACGAGAATGTTAGTGAGCATTTATGCAATCATGGTGAATAGAGAATGTCCTATGCTGAAAGCATGACATGTTATGGTTTGATCTAAAGACCAGGGCTGTTACAGATTTGTGTCTTCTAAACTGCACGGAGAGGGAAGTGCAGGTATGGGTTTCAGCATGATTTAATGGAGCATGTACGGACATGCAAATATTACCAAYTGCGATTAAACTCCTAGGTTTATTATGATTAATTGGGGAGGAAATAACTTTTTGTTTTAATTCCTCCAAAGAACAGTGGTTTTCCCAGAACTGTCCGTAAGCAACCTGTATTTTGGCCAAATGAATGTAATTAGCTGGACAATGCCTAAATTCTGTAATCAGCACTGTCTTCCCTGCCAGTGATATTACTTTTCCAAGAAAAAAGAAATATCATTTACACAAAACTGTAGGTTTTTAAAAATCCAAATTTTGTCTTCATGAAATAATTTGTTGCTTGCTAATAAAACCCCCAAAGGTGTTTGTCTTAATTTCCTTTCTCTCTTTTATTTTTTCTCTTTTTCCTTTTTTGCAAAACCTTCTGTTCGGTCACTTCAGCCACCGTAATTGCCCTTCTGATTCCCTGGCATCCCTGCCAGCTTTCAGTATTGCTGTTTGGTGTGATAACTCAGTGTTTTGCGTGATGCCTCAGCTGAGAGGATGTCATACACACAGAACATGGGAGTGTGAAGAAGGCTGGGTGAAAGGTCAAGTTGAATCCCTTCCTGCTGTCATCGATTGACCTCCTTCATGAGCCTTTCTGACTTTCTTAATGCCTGTATCCCCTTGCAGAAAGTACATGGTTTCTGTTAAAGCTGGGGCTTTTTGTGCAGGCATGTGGATGGGAGCTGAATTCACCCTTAAAAATAGCCCATCCCTCTGTAGGACTCTAATTTGATAGATGAAATATAATATAAAGTAGTGCAGATTTAAGTTTAGAGTTCTCATTTGTGTTTGAGTACAACGAAGTAGATCCTGGTGTTTTGAATCTGAACAGCAGTCACATACAGAAAAGGAAAGGTTTCTATGGTCCGAACAACTAGATATGGAGCGGGTGGTACACTGTCTAATACAGTGACTGTATAGACTGACTAATAATCTAATCCTTTTTCGAAAGGTACAGCCGATTATATACTAGCATTTAAAAATATATGCATAATCTTTAAAGAGAATGCTATTTATCATATACAAGGGCAAATGTGCTACCAGTTATTAGAAGATTTTAATAGGAAACTGAACGGTCATTTCTCCACATTTATTTTCTCTCTTTTTCTCAATGATTTTCTCTCTATTTTCTCATCTTTGTCTTTTCTGTGAGGTAGTATCTTATTTTTTCACAGTTACTCCAATTTTTCTAAAGTGTTTGGCAGGCCAGCATGCTTATTAAAAAAGCTTAATTATTCTCTTTGCTTTGTTTAGCAATACATTGCACTTGCTTGCTTCACCTAATCTTTTCTTCCTTCAATACCAATACAGTTGAGTAAAAGTTACTATCCAGATTGTTAGCTCCAATTTCTCTGACGTAAGGTACTTTCTAAACAGAAATCTGATTTGGAGTCAGATTAAAAATACACTTTCTTGTGGTTTGGGAATTGCTTTTCAAATTGAGAAGGTCTGCCTGAGCAGAAGGTCATCAGTTAGCAGAACTGGTCTCATTCAGAGTTGCGATACTGTCCTTGTGTCGGGTTTTAGCCTCAACAGCTTTGATTTTCTATCACCAGGGTCCTCCAGGTCCTCCAGGTTTACCTGGTCCTTCAGGAAAGAGAGGTCCTCGGGTGAGTAAAACAACTACGTTCTTCCGCACCTCTGGGCAGGTCACCACTAATCAAACTGGAGTTTTTATAATTTTGTTTTTCTCAACTTTATGCTTAGAGATTACGAAAGTGTACGATTCTTAACATTTGGCAGATAGGTTAAAGCAAGACAAACAAACGATTTCTCCTGCTGTGAGCCTCCAGCATAGTTAATTCTGTGTATGGGTACATGCACTGAGCATTGTTATATTTGTACATGGCTTTTGCTGCTCCCAATATTAACTTCCAGTTTTTCCATGCTGCTCTCATCTGCTGCAATCTAAGGTCAGGTTAATGTGTTTTTGGAATGAGAGGGAGTGAGCAATGCAGGCCACAGCCACAGAGGAGCAGGTGCTGGCTACAAAATTAACCACTGCAAGACTGAGTGGGGAAAAAAAATACTCCCAAAAATCTGTTTTGGTCTCTTGAGCTACAGCAGCTTGATTATAGCTTGATAGATATCGGGGTGCTTTGCTAAAGAAATGAGCTACAGAGGGAAATGCTGATTTATTTCCTGTGACTAGGTGCACCCAGCAGGAGCAGGGACAGCAGCCTTGCCCTGTGCCAGGGGACAGAGCATGGGCTTTGCCACAGTGAGCACAAACCTGTGCCCCAGCTGCCATGAACGGGGGAGAAGCACACGCCACTGTATGGATTAGTTCACGAGGCAAAAGAGGGCAAATCTGTGTTTGCACAATTGTGTAAAAAAAAAATTTGCTTCAGGAGTCCCTGAGATCGTGGTTGATTTTGGGGGTCTCAAGGGAAGCGCAGCAGGAGGGACCAGGTGAAGATTTGTTGTGTAAATGACTTTGGGCCGTGGTTTCTGGGGATGTGAATGCTTGTGGCTGGAGTGCCTTCATCAAGGCAAATCGAAAGTGGGAGATAAGGGTGTAGTTTATATGCAGGCCCAGCAGATGTGTAGGAGGAGTTTTGATTCAGCCTTTGAGGAACGCTTAAACAAGCTGCTGCTCAATAGTGTGTGGAAAGCCAGCAAAGCACAGAATCTTCTGAACTTGGCCTGACTGGGTATGAAGTGCCCTGGTCAGAGGCCGAAACCCAAACTGATGCTTTAGAGCAGTTGCAGGCAAGGCAGTAGAAGAGACACRTTTAAAAGTATATAATGAAAAACATTCCTTCAAATCAATCTCTTCATGACTTTTGGATCCTTCTGTGAAAGAGCTGACCATTCTTACAGCTCAGCTTTTTATGTTGCATATTGCCTCTGGCAAGGATATATCTGGTGTCAGAGACAGGATCCCACGTGCCCAGGTAGATCTTCACAATTGGGAAATTGCCTTTGTTTTACAGGAGGCTGTCCACATGTTTAAAGCCATGCCTGTTGGTGAGATTGCTCTTGCTCAGTTGCTGTTTGTTTGGGATTTTTTTTACTGCCTGTCTTTTTACAGGTATAGAGTACTTGAGAGCACAGTGCTCTACTGTGTGAGTTTTCTGGGCTAATTATTGTGTAGGATATGCTTTCCAAAGTGAAAAGACAGCTTACATTAGGGTGCCTGGAAAAGAATGAAAATGGCTGAGATGAATATTTACCAATATGAGTTTAAAATATATTTATATGGGCCAAGAAAGTTGATAAAACTATTTGATAAAAAATAAATGGTTTTGAAGTGCCCGTGCTCTTTAGTTTGTATAATACTGATAAATTCAAGCAGATACAGCTAGTGAAGATGTATGCTATGAGAGTTTTGTGAGCCAAAAGGTCTGTGAAAACCTAGTTGATGCAAAGTTCATTTCCTCAGCTACCAGCCTGCCCTGTTACTTCTGTCTTCCTTCAAATGAGCTGCCATTTGTGATCCTGAAATGTGACTTGAAGTGTCAAAGGGGAACAGCAGAGTGCAGAGCTGCATTGCCTGTGCCTTCATCAGGGTGTCTCAAGTGTGTGTCCAAACCTGATCCTGACAGAGATTCACAAGGTTTGGACACTTGGAGAATGTGTGATTAATGGTTAGAGCTCTCCATTGAAAACTAATTTTGATACCTGTTATTCTATGGTAAAGAAGTCYGCATCTGACAATTATTTTTTTCTAAGTGCCTTGACTTGTTTCAAGTTTGTCAATAATGAAATTTTAGCAAATTCAGAATTAGTGATGACAGGAAACTCCTCTGATGCCTCTCATTCCACAAGAATACTTCTGTGTTGCAGTATTATGCCCCAAGACAGTAACATTACGAGCAGGAAAAGTAGGAGACATTGCAGCACTGCAGCTATGTTGGCACTTTCTATTTGTTTCTTTTGTCCTAAATCCCCGAGAGTGCCTCCAAATTTGCCAGTGTGCATATTAATCTCTCAAACAGCACATGGGATTAGCATTTCTGTGGATTTATGTCAACATTGTCATTAGTGAGAGGCAGCACTCAACAGATCCAGCTTTCAGCGTTACTGCAAGGTATAATTGGTAAATTCAGCCTTGTGTGATGGAAAGACAAACACTGAGTTTACCTGTTGTTAGACCACCGAATTTACAAGGAAGTTGAAAAGTATTCTTATTATATTTGGTATTTGGATTAATTGCTTGGATGGAATTTTGGCCTTAGTGAATTCAACAGAAGCCTTGTTGCTGGTTTATCAGGGACAGGTTTTCACCAGTTTGGTCCTTCAGCATTTGGAAGATGAATAGCTGTTGCAACAAATATTTTCCCTAATGTGCAGTTTTTCAAGGAGTGAGGATTGCTGAATGTGTTACAGATACTTATGTTGGAAGGCCTAGATAGTTTTGATAGCTTATTCTGTTCCTGGAATGGTTTAAGTTGAATTCTTTTAGTAACAAGTCCATTTTCTACACTAACTATGGAAGAATCAGGAGCATCTGTGATTTGTTGAAAGAAGGTGGAATGCATTGGTTTGAGACACCTTTTAAGTTGCTGAGAACTCATCCACTTCCTTCCGTTTGCAGTGTGATCTGGGTACCTCAGAATATCATTTAATGAATTTATTCCATGCCTCCAAATGTTGTAGCTGGAGAGCAACATTACAGTGAGTGTGCCAAATACCTGTTAAGAATTACTTGGGAAAAAAAYAGAAACAGATTTTTAAAAGAAAGAGAGGTACTCAACTTCACTTTTAATTTTTTAGGAAGATGTGTATGTTTTATTTCTTGTGAATCCTTTGAAAATCCTAACCAGTGCTTCTAAAAGCAGGAAAGATGCAGTAAAATTATTCTCTGCAAACTATTCACGTTTGTACAGTGATGTACTGAGTAATTCCACTCATTCTTCTTGTTTTGTTTGGTTTTTTTTAATAGGGTATTCCAGGACCACATGGTAACCCAGGTTTGCCAGGATTGCCAGGTCCCAAGGTGAGTTAATTTCTCCATGTTGCCATGTTGACATGAACTTTTTAATGACTTTTTGGAAGCCCCAGAACTGTTTCCTATAATAGAAGTAATTGGCCTTCTTTCGTTTAGAGATGGAGACTGCTACTATAAACATATTTTAATTAAATGTAATCAATCAAATTGAGCTTCATATCAAAACAAAATAGCAGATTATTCAGTGGAAAGAAAAATGCCTCTGTGTGCAGAATGATGACTTGGAAACTGTTATCCATGCAAGTAATCTGTACTTTCCAAAAGAGTTCCTGTAAATCAGCTCAGCCTCAGATAAACTGAAGTTTAAATGCTTAACTGCTGTAACCTTTTGCTTTGCTTAAAAAAAAAAGGCGGGGAAAATATAAACTGTTATTCTCTATAAATTGCTATTTTATTGTCCTTGTCCAACATTTGATATTGAAATATTTTAATATTTCATACATTATTACTGATTAATATGCTAGAAGAATTTTCTGAAGATTTATGGATGTGATATTTAAAATCAAAGACAAAATACTGGACTGAAGGCTCAAGTAACACCTTCAAACTTGTGTAACATAGGCCCTTTAAATAGATTTGACAGATTTGTGCAGTTGCAGGATGCCTTCAACTCATATTTAGTTCGAACAATTTGATAGATCTGTTAGGAAAAAGGCAGCACCATGATTTGTTTAGTATGATTCCTAATTGCAGGAATCTGACATGTCATGACAGGTGTTAAAATCTGCTTGAGGACATAAAAGGAAATTTAATAAAGCTTTCAGTTCCAAATGCTGTGAAACCAAGTGACTCTCTTTGTGGGTGCTTTTGTTTTTATCTAGTTCTATAGGAACAGTTAAAGATTTGCAGTTAATTTTTACAGTATTTATGCTGGCTATATTATATAACACATTGCTAGGAAAATAGTTAATTGTAACCACCTACTCTTGGGATTTGTTTYATAATTTATTTTCCCCCTCCACTGGATGATAATCTTATTGGTTCTGTAGCTCTGTCCATGATTTTAAGAATAGAAGGAATTGTACATATGTGTATGTACCTATATATACTTTATTTAGGTATAAACATATATATATATTACTAGGTACTTAGTGATCTCTTTCATTTCTGTTAGACTGTAAGTTATCCTTTCAATACAAGTATATTCTGAAATTATTTTCTCTAAATAAAAATTAGCCAGGTGCTTCTGAAGTTTTGGCTATGAAGATCCAGTTGACCCACACTGAAACAAACACATTCATTTGATCTTAAAACATAACAGATGAGTTGCAACAATTTTCTAGCAGTAAATGAATGCAGAATTCTATTTTGTCTTTGAGATGCATTAATTTTTTCCTCCTATGCTGAAGCATCCTTTATGCAGTTGCTTCATGGCACAACATTAGTATTCTTAGAGCGTAGTATCCAGCCCAGAGTGAGGGCCAGCTGTTCCAACCAATAGCCAATGTCCTCAGCATTTAATTCCTGATAAACACTTGAGAGGTGTTTTTGAAGTAATTTAGGAGTATCCATGAGGTTTAACTTTATTCCTGGCTCTCTGAAAAATAGGTTAGTTAAGAAAATATAATTTTTTGATTCTGGCACTGTTTTAACTACACTGTAATGCAACATAGTTAAATAATGAGGTGCTTTTATTTTATCCTCACGTCTTGACTTGTGGTGATGCGTTGTTAATCTTCAACAGAAGGCCATGCATAGCAGTGGCTGTGTGGTTTTTAGATTGAAAATAATAAGGAAATAATTGTGCTTATAAGGGAAAGGCAATAGGTAAGGTATCAGAAGACCTGTGCTTTAACCAGCAGAGATCTGATCACAATTTTCTTACAACTCTTAGTTTAATATGCCTCTATTGGAAAATGGAAGCAGAAGACAGATTGGAGTTGTTCAAGGAATACAAYTATTTACCTTCCAAAATTTAAAGCAGCTGGAAAATACTTGGATTAACTCCAGCCATGCTGAAGAACTGTGTTCYGTTTGACCTGACACATTTATTTAATACAACAGGTTCATTTTGCCACATTTTCAGTCTTTATTTGGTATTCAATAAGATTAGTTTCTCAAGCAGCCTCACATATACCGATCCGAGCAGCAGACGGGAGGATAACCCCCGATCCACAGTGCCATACACAGCAGGGGAATCAGGCCCCAGAACACTTCCAGTGGAAGCCCTGTATGTTGCCAGTGGGAAAGGGCTGATGGTCAGGAAGCCTCATATGGCTTCTCCTGTACCACTGGAGAGAGGGATGGTGCCAGCAGTGTTCGAACTCCTGCCTGTCCCAACTTAACTCTGTTCCACTGAAGGGCACGTGTCATCTTTAGTCTAGCACTGCYGTGGGATAACTTTATTAGTTACGTTTAGTTCCTTGGCTGCATAAAACATATTTTTGTGTGAGGAGAGATCTTGGTGCTTGTGAGTATCACCTGACTTTGTGAGTAACTCCACAGCCTTGAAATCAATAGCACAGTTGTAGCCTGTGCCATTAATACGAACAGGTCAATGAAATGTTTCTGTGCCTTTTGCATGCAGCTTTGGGGTATGAATCAGACCAAGGAATTCCCCATTTCATCCTCAGCTGCTATAGTTTCAGTTTTTGGTGCACAAATGTGGTTTCAGCTTCTGGCTGTGGGAACTCCCTGGGTCGGCACGGAGCCRTTCATCCGGGGCTGTCTCAGGAGGTGCCATTCGCTGGTGGCTCCGCTTTTAAGGGCAGTGACTGACCCCGAGGGCGTGGGTTTATGGCAGCAGAGCCTGTCCAGCCCTGGCTGCCCATGGCACCCGGTGGCACCGTGTCCTCTATGGCATGTTGGCCTGCAGTGCCTGGCGCTTTGTGGGACGGTGGGTTCCAGCAGCAGGGATTTGAAATAGGAGAGACCAGTGTGGCAGCGTCCTTCCCCTGCCTGCCGCCTAGTCCTGGATGCGAGAGGTCATTCCCGGCCAAGGATGATGATCTGTCTCAGCTGCTAGGCACAAATTCTTTGTGGAACAGAGGCCTTTGCTATGTTCACTGCTCTTTCCTTCCCAGTGCAGTGTCCATGCTGCCTGGGAAGGCTGAGCCTGAGGAAGCCTGGACAGGGTTTTGGTCTGTGCAGTAATACAGCCTGATAATCCTGCATGGTGTTGGAGGAACAGCTGCTGTCCAGAAGTGATGGAGACACAGGCAGAGCAATTTGGCTAGGGTGTCTGCTGTAATCCTGCTTGGATCTACAAATAAATCTGCTTTTCAAAAGTTTGTGACATTATGAAATTTGGAAAATGTAAATCTCGTTTCAGTGTGAACTTGCACTACTGTATTTTTTGTAGTTCTTTGGTGAAAAAGTTATGAGAAAAATATCTGTGATAGCAAGTACATTTACATTCCTTCTTCTCTTGCTGTAACAGTTGAGAATACTTGTTTCAGCATGTATTATTAAAAATTCTCTCCCCGATGGTATTAATGAGCTTAATTTCTCTATGACAGGGCCCTAAAGGAGACCCAGGATTCTCTCCAGGACGGGCAAAATGTGGAGAAAAGGTATTATTTTCTTAATTACAGAAAAATGTTTTGTCTGTCCCATTCTTTTGTGAAGTCTTGTTTAATATTCAGACAAATTATAACGGCACAATGCTTTGTATTTACTCTAACAATGGTGTATTTTAGCAGTTAATTATGTCAGACTGACCAATGTAGACACGGGTGATGTAAGGAATATGAGGAAAATTTAAAAATATATTAAAAGTTGAAACTTAAATTATGTATTTAATTTATAAAAATAAAATGTAAGTATTTTTAGAACAATCAAATTGGATTAGATTCACACTCATATAACAAAACACGGATTCCAGTTTTCTTTAGTACCTTGCATTAGTCCAGAAAGTTGTCATCATCACAGAATTTGGTGATGACAAGTGCATGCATTACTGCACGTGGTGTTGTATTTAACCACTTTTTAAAATGGACTCTTGATGCTAAGATTTGTCCTTTCATTTCAGAAGCTTTTCCTGCTAGTGCCTCCTAAGCCACTCTAGCCAAACTAGTGGTTGCCTTCTCTGCCCAAAATATCTGAGTACAAGTATTCAAATATTCTTTTCTTCATGGAAATTGTAGGCTTGAAAGCTTGTGATTATTTCATTTTTAGATTGACCCTAAAGTTTCATACATAGTCAGTAATGTGATAACTAAAAATGTAGTTGGATGTTTGCATCTGATGTGTTAGCCTATGCTGTATCTTTAAGAATATCTTGTATTTATGCCAAGTTTTATTACGAACATTTTGCTAGTAGATCAATTGTGGAATATTTGTGCTAAGTAGAAAACACACTAAGAGTCAAGGACCACTCTTTGTAATGAAGAAAACATTGGCAAATAACTATTGTTTACTAACTGCTATTGTGTACCAAAAATACCTTTTCTAGTGCATACATGCTGTCAAATCCTAAAATTCACRAATGTATATTGTCATTGTTAAAGGGCTACTGAGAAAAAATTCAGAAATGTGTCTGTTGATGCACTGATGAGAAATTGAAGTGCAGCTTCTGTAGAAATAGCATTATTTCAATCTAACCAGCTTTGTGGCAATCAAATCATAGTGTTGTGAGCTGTGTATGTCTTCCTGAAACTCAAGCTATGTTCTTTGGCATGAACCTAAGCAGCCACAGAACAGTCTAAAGCCCACCCATATATTTGTATGACTATCCCTAAATAAATGTAGAATGCATCTATAATCCAAAATTATGGGATCAATATGCATTTTTATAGTTCTCATTATTTTGCATTCTTAATTTTGCAAATCAAATTTGCTTGCCCTCTAATTAATGGACTTAACTTTGCTTGGAAGGTAGCTCACTTCCAGGATGCATTCCTTGACTCATTGAGTTTGAATTGAGGCACTAATCGTGAGTGGATCCTCTTCACTTTCAGTCCTGAGCAAGGAAAAAAAGAGCTGAAACAACATTCCCTCCTTCCCCATCGGCAACAACCATAAAAATTTGCATCTCTTTTCCATCTCTCTAGCATATGAGATGCTCTAATTCTTATTCCCATATACCATCATGTAGCTGTGAACTTTAAAGAGCCTGAAGAAAATAGCAATATTCCACTATAGCATCTTTGTCCATATGCATCTCTCAAGTTGTGTTTGACACAGATTAGATTTACGCCATGTTTTACACGGCACACACCATAGTGGTGTTCCTGGTTCTTGGTTGAGGATTGTTGGCATAACATTAAAACAAACAATACGCAGTAATAGTTAAATATATATATTAATTTGAGGTGAAACCACTTGCTTCTGAGGAAAGGGTTACCTCAAGAATTGTGTAGCATCTTCACTCCCATTTATGTTGGCTAAAAGTAAATGTTGTGAGGTTGTGAGCTAAGCCTGTTCCAGCCACGATTTGGCCATGTTGCAGGAGCAGGCATGTTGTACCTCCATGGTTGCAGTTGAGGAACCATTGCCTTTTTGATTTTCTTCCTCTAAAATAATAATAAAAATGTATGCCTAATCAAACAACATTAGCTACTTCTTCATACCAAATGTCCAAGAATGTAGAGAAGACATTAAGTCCTACATGTTTATAGGCCTGTGTCATGTTCCAGTGAAGCATATTCATTCTGGGTGCTTTTGTTGTACAGGGCGATCCAGGCCCCATAGGCAATCCAGGCCCACCTGGCATCAAAGGCCAGAAGGTAAGACTCTATTTCCATTTTCATGTATCTTATCCTGGCTCACATCAGTGGCCATCAGGTGGATGTCTGATGGTCAAGAGGACATAGAAGGATATAAGTCTTGCTGTTGGCACTGTGTCTGCTGTGCAAAACCTTCCCTTGCAACTAAATTAAGTGAGATCATCATAACAGGATGTAAATCACAGCTGTTTAGGTTGGTGTTCTTCAAAAGGCATGGCGTGCCCCTGCTCATAGGGAAGGGCTGCTAGGTAAGGTAGCCCTGTGATATGCAGCCATTTTAAATCAGTTGTGTTCAATTTCAGTACAGCTATATGTTATAATATAGCATATAATAGTTTTTTTCATGTATTTTTCTATGTTGTGTATTTTGTAATATAGAAAAAGCTCTGTGGGATCGTGAGCTCAGTATTTCTGCACTGGAATTATTTTCTTTTTTCCAAACCTGCGCCAGAATTGCTAAAATACAACTCAGGTAGAATAAGTTCCAATATTGGATGTTACCTAACGCAATATTTTTTAATATGAGAAATGTCAGGTGCAACATGCTGCAAATAAGAAATGCATCCAAATTATCACAGTTCTATGTGTACAGGAAAACCTAAGGTAGACAGATAATTTTGAGAAAGGAACATGAAAGATGTCGATAGAGGAAATGAGACAACCTTAAGAAAATGAGCACAATAGACTGAGTGAATATAGTTTATGTGGGAGGAGAAATCACCTGACATAAATCCATCAAGCTCCTCTGATTAGTCAGATGTTGACAAACTGGTGCAAAAATCAGCAAGAAAGATGAGAGGAAACTGTTATTAAACGATGTCTTTGCAGAAGATAGTTTGGTGTTGCAAGTGGAATAGAAAAGCATGGAGAACAGATATCACAGCAGAATTTTGAGGTAGTATGTAACACTGAAGGCAACTGCAAAAATATGGGATGAATTCTTAGAAAGGTAGGCCCTGGTATTTTTGACCTTAAACTTTGATATATAGAGAAGGAATACTAATTAATGCTTACCTGCTATTGAATCTAAAGAAAAATGGCATTGCAACAAAATTTATAATCAGTAGTGTTATGTTTTAGGGTGGCTTCGTTCAACATTGTCTCAAAATGTATGACAATTTTATTTTTTTTTACTGACTAGTCATTACTTTCTAGAATTGACCAAAACAAGTGAAAATGTGACCGGAAAAGGAAGTTCTCATTAGCACCACGAGGAGCATGGAAGTTAATTTTGCTAAACATGTGTCCCACTGTTCTCTGAACTGAAAAAATATATAGCTGTGACAAGAATTTGCATTCCCTCTGTTGAGAGTTAACCTACAAGCCTGAACACTGACAGGTTTTGTCAATGCTGATCTCAGGCAACCTTAAGATTCTGCAAGTATTGTGTTTTTATTTAATCAGGTTTATAATTTTGCTTTGGAAACAAAGTATTTTATGTTTAAAGCTTTTTAGATGGGAAGCAGCTGTCACTTGTTCTGAATTGAGCCTGACATKTAGGGGCAAGGAAATGAAAATCTTATGGGCATCATACTTTCTTCCTGCCACAAGAATTCACTCCTTGTCTGATGGTTAGATTCTGTGGAGAATCATGCTCGCTTGATCCCTGGAAATTTTACTATCTGTTTCCATGTTGTACACATCAGACACTAACCAGAACCATGTTTGAGACCCAATCTGGGTCAAGCAGAAGTTAAGAATTACCAGCTTTTGAACAGCACTACACCTGTAAACAGCTAAAAGTATTTCACACTTTTTTTTTTAATGACAAGCCCACAAGTTATTGTGTTTTCAATAGTTGATCCTTTATTATTGCTTATTGGTATGTGTACATAGGTAAACATGCTGTTAGCTCATTTTGACCTCAGAAATTATTTTCAAAAGATTGTGAGCCAAGTAGCTGTGAAGTAAACCAGCTACTAGAAAGAAACTGCAGAAGAATCAAATACTTCATTTTTGCTTTGTACCACAGCACTACTGAGGAATTATTATATATTGATAGATATTAAATTGTAATATATTATAATACTATAAAATGAATTATATGATTACATAAAAGTATATTATTAGATACTATATAATTATCGTATATATTATATACATATGTATTATACGCATATGATTCTTCTATATAATAAAATGATACTATGATATAATGTTATATTTTGATATACTATATATATATATATATATATAATAAATAGCATATTTCCAATATTCTTTCTCATCCAGGTAAGAAGGAAGATAAAAAAAGTCTGACTTATGAATCAATGGTGTCCCAGATTATTTTTTTTATAATTTTTAAATCAGCACTCAAAACTTTTCCTTATATCAGTCTGGAGACCTCATGGAGCAGAAGGCCTCTCTGCCCCTCTCCCCTAAATGGCCCTACTTCACTTTACAGAGAGACAAGTACCTGGCCCTGCAAGCCAGAGCACTGGGGGTGAGTTGGCAGCCAAAGGACAGCACTCCTGGCCATGAACGTGCCTGAGGCCGTGCCAGTACATTAGAGTGACTGCACTGCCTGTCTSGTTGCAGGTACTTTGCAATGACATTGGAAGAGATTTTTTACAGAGATTGGCTGCAATTTTTGCTCAAGCTTTATTCGCTATCTGATATGTGTGTAACAGTAAACCATGAGAATCTATAAAATTGTGATAAAATTCACATACTAACACAGAGCACAGTAAGAAATGTTGAAGGAAAAAGCCTTGTTGCAACCTGAGAAGGGCTCCATATTTCACTTTGTCTTTACTTTTGCAGCCTTTAAGGGTAAGGTAGATAAATGAATTTCAAAGCAGTACCTATGGTAGTGTCAGCAATTATGCTACTGAGTGCTTCACAGTGCTTCTTCTACAGAGTCCAATTTTCCTTGAGCAGAAGGAAACTTCAGTGCTGTGAGAGAAAAGTGGTATTTCCTTTCCTTGGGATATTTGGGCTCAGAGCTGCTTGCTGGAGTCTTAGTTTTGAAATAAACATCATCAAACGAGATGGAATGGAGCTACGATGGAAAAACCAAACAAAACCATTCTCTGATGAAGAATCTTCAAAACTAGGGGCAGTATGGTGACGCTGTGGAGCTGATAAGTAAGCACTGTGAAGGCTCATGTGACTACACATGGGAATCCATTTATTTGCTAGACTTATCCCATGCCCAGAAATTTTTTAGCTGTAACTTTTCAAAGACTAATATCCCTCTGTAGCTGATGGTTGTAGCATTAGTCATAATGTTTCACCCGCTGATTTTTACAGGCTACAGAAACTTCTTGGTTCTCTAGCGTAGTTGCCAATGTTGTGCTAGATATATTTTAGTAACAAATAGATGGAACTTCTGGTAAAACAATGGTTAGCAGTAAGATGGAAAGATGTGCCCTGAGTAGTCCTTGCTGTTACATATACAGACTGTCTGCTCTATACAGACTTCACTCAGTCTGGGTCCCACTGTGCTGCATATGGTAGAAGTCAGACTCTTGCTACGTTTTTGTTGGCAGTAAATATTTTTTCTCTCACGCAGACCAAAATATTCTTACAACTTGCTATGTTTTTGAAATGTGCTTGAAGTCTGTAATTGGAAGCTTCAAACCATTCTCTTCCACATCGAGCTTTTTAAGTCAGAGAATTAATCTTCATTAGAAATTGGAAGGTAATTAATTTTTCAAACCAGTGCATGTGAACTTGTATTCTTCTTCTTCATTTTCATCTTAGCTCGGAGTAAACTGCCTCTTAGTTATAAGGGTATGCTCAAGAATATGAACTCAAGCTAATAAAAAACGAAGAATTTTAAGAGGATTAGCTAAGTCACAGGAAAAGAAACCTCTGTGTGAAAACTGTTTCTTTGGAATGATACTCATTTTAGCATGGTTGAACTTCATTTCCTACCAGTATTAAGTGAGTTAGAATGAATCAAGGTCATGTTAATTCTGAATAAAAATGTGGACGTACTATTCTAAAATATGAGTTCAGAGCAGTTTGCCTCTAACAGAAGTTAAATGCTGTTCCATAGAAACATGCACAGCAGTAATCAGTCCTTCATCTCACTTTCTTGCATGCCTTGTTTTGAGGCTGTCCGTGCAGGTGTTAATCAGCTAAACTGAGAAATTGAAACCGAATTGTGATAAACTTTTCTTTGAGTGTTTCTGTGTATGGCAGTATTTGCTTTCCTTTTCTTCTAGTACAAAAATAAGAAACTACTGAGAGATCTCTTCTAGCAACACCTACGTTAGTTGATTATTTAAGCACAGAGGGAGGATAAAATTCTGTAATGGATAAAATTCATGAAATAGAGGGTTGGATGGGACTGTAAAAAATTGTAATTTTCTGAGGCATATTTAAGAAGAGTTACTGGTTTATGCCAGAATTGTCACCAAGCAAAATAATTTTTTCTTTCAATTTTGTATATGATAATAAAATTAATTTCATGCAGAAATACTGTTGTGGTCGCGCAGAAGCTTATCCAAAGCTTTGGAATACCTGATCTGCTGAAAACAGTTGCAGAATTTCTTTTTCTTACAGTGGGTCTCAAGTCTCTCCTGACTGATGAGTATCCTCGTGCTGYGAGGCAGACAGATGTTTAACATCAGCCAAGACACTCCCGCTGCTCAGTCAATGTCTTTTGAGTCCAAGTCTGTGATAGATTTCTATCCAGAATAAGGATTGTTTTGGTCTTTCTCTTTCAAGCTGTAGCTTTTGGACTTGTGTATTCCCAGTATCTCTAGCAGGGGATGTGGAGACCAGACACTTGGCTTCTGCATCGGTCGTGCAAGTGTTACAGCCTCCCTTTTCAGCCAGCTTGTYTGGGTATGTTTAGTGCAGTGTAAAGACGTTCAAGAAGGTGGTTCCTCTTTCAAGTGTATTGATGGAGATGACAGGTTTCAGCTCTATTTTAATTGTTTTTATTTCTTTAAGAGCTAAAATATGCTTGAAATGGTCAACGGACATGGGGTAAAGTTCAACAGTTTCATGGCTCCAGCACCGCCAGAGAAGACTTCTGGGATAAGGCTATTCTCCCTACCAATATAAATTCCACATAAGAGCTGAAATTTGTTCTGTGTTAATTTTAAAAAGAGGTGTTTTCTTTCCTGGAAGATCTGTCTTTCTTGGGTCCTAGAATAGTCTGGGATGACCCTCTACTTACACCCCTCCTCTGAACTGCCTTGTTCAGAAAGGGCACTGTGACAAGGATTTCAAATGGGGAAATGCACTGTACAGATTCTAGTTCTTCAATTTCAGCAATAACCTGGTGACGGCATCCCATGTACTCATTTGTTTAAAAGAGTACAAGTCTGGAACTGCCTTTAAGCATACTGATGTCCTGAAATTGTCTGAACTGCCAAGAAGTTTTCTTACTCCTTTTTCTCTAACTCAGATTTCATATGAGCTGTTAAATGTAAACCACACAATGCTGCAGGCAGACAAGCCTGAATTATTTTTTTTCTTCTTGATAAAAGGAAAGTGGAGTAGGAAAAGAAGGTCTGTTTTGTTTGTTTAACATTTATCATGTATCTCTTTCTCTACCTGCAGGGTCTTAAGGGTTACCCAGGACTGCAAGGGCCACGGGGTGAGCAGGTAAGTGATGAAAGCACAGTGCACTGTACTCTGCAGGTGAACAACTGAGGACAGAAGAATGTGTAATCCATTGTAAGCGTTCAATATAAGCAATCAGCATAAGTTACTAACTGCTTACAGAAATACGGGACAGTTCCTGAGCAAGAATTCAGATTCTTTAGAGATCAGTGTGGTAAAAAAGTGGTCTAAACGAAAGTGAAAAGACCAGCTTGTTTTTCATTTACCACACTAGCTTGGTGGATGTTGATGTAAAATTCTTAGAAGAGGCACATTTTGGATTCTTTCCAACCTCTACTGCTTCAATGCCTTTTATATCTCCCAGCATGTAGGAAACGAAGTAGTTATTCAGTGCTTTTTTACACTTCCATGTCAGTTCAAGAAGCAATCTGAATGTAATTTCAAAGACATTCAATTGCTCTTGTTAGCATTGATGAGGCTCCTAATGGCAGAGTAGATGGAAGGAGTCTCCTTATGGATCACACTGAAAAGGAAGCTGTAATGATAACAGATGGTAGACACCTGAAGGGAGGTGAAAACTCAAGAACATCATCTATGACTTTCATGAGTTTTATGCACGAATCTTAACTGAATGAGTGGTGATTTTTATTACAGGCTCAGAGGAGTTTTTCTGTGATGGGCATAATCTAGCAGTGAGAGAACCAGTGGAAAAATAAGTTAATTCTTAACATAAGGAGAAGAAGATGGAGAGAAGTTCTATACATTTATGATTAGTCCAGTGCTATATTGACCTGATTCTGGAAGAAACAAAACTAAAAGTGGTTTTGTATGGACACAAGGATTCTTCTTTAATGAAAAATTTAGTGTATTTGTTCAAACACAGCTAAGACCTGTGCAGTTACTTCATTATAAGGACCTGCCTCCTATATCTCTCCTCAATTATTTTTCACAAATAGCATCTATGTTTTTATTATGGAAATAAGGGGTGCACTGTTGTAGTCCACAAAATCTTAGTCTCTTTTTGAAGGATATGTAACTGAAATTGGTGGAGTTACTTATGTATGATGAGTGAATTTTAGGATGTTACTGTGTAGCTTGCTTAAAAACTAATTTTTCCATGCGCTTAAGCTGTGTCATACGACTGGATGTTAAAAGAGAAATGATAAAACAAACTCCAAACCATGACATTAAATATGTTTGTTGTTTTTTTCTTTTGTTTCTTTTCCTTTTCTTTCTTCCTTTTCCCCCAATCTCTTTTCCACTTAGGGAATTCCAGGAATGGCTGGCAGTACAGGGGCAGTTGGTTACCCTGGCAGGCAGGTGCAGTAACTATACTAATGTCTTTGCAATTTTTTTTTTGTTTTTCTCATTTATTCTTTTCCAAAGTACCATATCTAACTCCTTCAAAGCTACTAATTGTAAAAATGTATTTGTTTACGTCCTGTCATTTTTCTTTGAAACAACTGACTTCGTGGTTTTGTGTCTGCTTAAAGGGTGAATTTGACCAATGCTTCAGTGTTTTGTTGGATTAGGTTTGTAATGGCTATATATTTCAAAATTCCATTACAATATTTTATAGAGTAATGGATGATAACATTTTTTGTGTTGAATCACGCAAAATGTTTAGAGCATTTGGACTACATATGCAATTCTGACATTAGCTTGAACATAATTGAAATGTGTCCAAATATAAAAGCTCATAAAACATCCTGTGAAATTATGTCACTGTAATGCCTGATCACTGTGCCTKGAAAAAATTTTCTCCCAGAAGAAAGAGTTTTAATATAATGGAGGTTTCAGTCATGGTCTGTGTTTCGGCCACGGATTAATGGGAGACCTTTCTGAACATGGTCCCAGGGGACTGCTTGATGACACCTTCTTCAATCTTAAAAATTTCAATGATGTGTTGCTAGTTTACAGTTAACAAGTGCTGTTGCAGTTCTACACAGAGCATATCTGCTTGTTTAAAATTAATTACAACTCATGTGTTTTTGGAACAGGGCTTAGCTGGACCAGAAGGTAACCCAGGTCCTAAAGGTGTAAGAGTAAGTAAGCATCTTAAGCATTTTGATATGCGTGTCTATCTTTACCCATACCGTAGATAAAGGAGGGAGTGAGGAATTTAATTCAGCTCTGCCAGTTTGTATGCCCACTGAACCACTGTGCCTTTATAGAATCTGCAAATGAGAAAACACAGTGTTTCTTTCAAAATACGTGCAAGAGTTTTGGGTTGTTTCCATGGTGAGCAGCGTGGAGCAGTTTTCCGTTGTTGCCCTTCCTCTCACTTGCATGCAGGCAAGACAAGAAAGCGATGCTGGGTGTGTGAGGGCTGGGAGTGAGGACGAGCGGAGGTTTCAGGCCTGAAGCGTTATTTCCGTAGTGGAAGTTGTCAAGAAGGGAGACATATCTGACTTTTGCAATCTGTAACAGCTACAGAAGTTGATAAAGGGAAACAGTCTTGTCACATAAAAACCACAAAAGTGGTCTTGAGATTTTAGAATGGTTCGGTTGTAGTTATATGTATCCTAGGGACTGAAGGTTCTTAATGCTCTGCACATTCAAGGTTTGGTTTTGGTTATTCTTGGAAGTAAAATAGGTTGGGTCTTTTCCTGGGTGGGTTTTTTTTTGGTGTTTTATGGTACTCTTTTGAGGGTTGTGGGTTTGTTGGGTTTTGTTTCATTTTGGTTTTTTGGGTGGGTTCTGTGTAATTTTGTTTTCTTTAAATAGGCACATATGCATGCCTACACATGCTTGTGCATGTATAAGTATTTCTTACTGACTCTCACCATCAACGAGTAGACACAGGTTTCCAGAAATTTGCATGTTGTTGGTTGCATCTAGGATTTGAAGGAGGCTTTTGTGTGTTTTCAGGCCCTCAGCTCATGTACAGGTTGCTCAGCAGTGTACTGTATTCTCAAGTATCTGTTAAAATAATCTTACTGTGTTGCAAGAGTTGCTTTTGTCTTGTTTTTTTAGTGTAGTTACTAAAAGCCTTTACCTGCAGCGTATGTCTGGGTTTTTTTTGGGATGGGGTTTTTTTAATGTCAGTTTTTGTTACAGTGATGGGAAAAATTAGTTTGTCGGGATCAAGTGCCAACAGATATTGCACCCTCAGGGATTGTTTCTTTTATGTTTCTTCAGTTTATTTTTGTTCAGATTCTCAAGCATTTTGTCTTGTTCTCCCTTCAACCAAGAAGACATAAGTGATCCCAGTCACTTCCTGAAAAGTTACTGCTTTTCTGTTTACACAGAGCTAAAAATGGCCAACGCATGAGTAATTTTAGGGAAAAACACCTGTCGTGTCTTAAGGCTAAGTCCTGTATGTGAATTCTAAAAGTAATTTCCAGTAAAAATGATGACACAGCCATCTCGACACGTACTACTGTGCCATGGAGGTGTTTATCTTTAGAGCTTTAGGTTTAAAACATTCCTGTAATTGAACTGTGCTCTGCTTCTCTGCTGTTTTAAGAAACTGTAGAAAGTAAAGTGCCTTTGTTTTCCTTACTGTCATTAGCTCTGGATGATAAGATGGGCACCATCTTTCATAATTAAAAAAAGGTTAACGCCTAAGAAATTAAATCACTACAACTGGAGGACTGGGGAGACGTGAAAGCAAAGAATTCTTTTTTAGTAACTAATTTAATATTTTTATTCCAATCTCAGTTTGAATCTGGTAGTGCAGAATCCATTTCTGCATACAGCTGAGGAATGGTGGGAGAGAAATGCATTGTGACTGAACTATAAGAAAAACATTCTGCTTATATTAAGATAAACCTTTTTCTTGTAAGAACTCTTACATATAGCAGTGGTCACACAGTGTTAGTAAAGATGAGAACTTCTTTTCTGATGTATTTCATGAATAAGGTTAACTTAAAAAAAAAGTTGCTAATTTCATCTATTCTAATAAATAAGGCATCTGATGCAACCTTGTCCTATCAGAACACTTTCTTAGTACTCCTTTATTAACTGATTCTGTACCCTTATAACAGGAAATTGATTTTGCTGTTGGTTGGAGAGTAAATCCTAGTCACATTTAAATTGCTAAATCTTCACTGGTAGTTTCAAATGAGCCTGAATTTAATCCCTATGTTGTGAACCCATAGCTGGCCAATACTGAGGGACAAGCAGTGTTGGTGGAAGGCAGCCTTGAAATCGAGCATTGTTCTTATGTTTTTAGGGTTTCATTGGACCTCCAGGTGTAGCAGGACAACCAGGACCTGAAGGAGAAAGGGTAGGCTTAACGGAACATTAATGAAATGTTGATGTTTGTGTGGTATTGCAATATATGTTAGAATGGGGGGAAATGTGCAAGGTATAATGATTCATTTAAATATTTTTTGCTGAAAGCAAAACTGATGTGAAGAAAATAAGATAAAGAGGTCATACTTAATTAGTCTAATCAATGAAATCTCCTGGTGCTAAAGTAAAATGAGGAGCAGCTGTAAAGTATTATTTTACTTTAATCTGCAGCTGTAAAGATTAGGGTTATTTTTTTATTCAACAAAGCCTGAATGAATATTTTTCATTGAAAAAATTTCATTTTGTCAATAAGTACTATTTGTCTCTTGTTGGATGATCTTTGCAGTAGAACCAGCCATGGAAGTCTTAATCTCTGTCACTATATGCTTGAGCTTTTTCTTACTTCACTTGAGCAAAAAGGCTGTGCGGACGTGCACTTTGATGGAAGCAGGACAAGGCCCTTTTCTGTAACACATTTTGCTCAAATCCTTTTTTTTTTTTTTTTTTTTAAATGGTGGCACTTTTCACGTTGTCTTTTTCCAGTCGAATGCAGGTTAAATTACTTGAATTTAAGTATTGAAGAAAAGAAAACCTACTTATGATGGGTTATTTCTTTCTCAGGGCATCCCAGGCCTCCGTGGAAAAAGAGGTCCTAAAGGGAGACAGGTAAATCTTCTAATACTTGTTACAATTCCTGCTGCCAATGTAAATCCACCTATAATTAACTCTGACTTTAATCAGCTGAAAAAGTTTGGTTTATTTTTGTCCATAGATGACTTTCTATTGTTTCCAGTTAGTACTTTTCAGAACTGGAGATTCTGTGTGGGTTGCAAGTACTAGATGTTCTGAAGTGTGGAAGACTTATCATTATGAGCCTTGTGGCATGTTACTGATATCACCTATGAGGAGGCTTAGAAGGTGACAGAAACACATAAATACATTCTCTAAAACTGGTGTTAGCACAAGGTGCAGATGTGATGCAAGCTTCGTAAGTCTGGTGTTGATTTGGATGCAAATCAGCTGCTTCTAATGTCTGATATTTCTGGAGTATGGTAAATTAAAGCTGTCCTCTACCTAACATATATTTCTACAGCTGAGAATAAACACAAATCTGCCAAGTATACATTATCAAGGTTTACATATTTCCTGTGGTGTATTTTCAATGCCAAATGTTTTGTTTTCTGCTGCAACCATATTATTTTAGGTCTTTGAAGCTATCCAGGAGTTTCCAATTTTAACTTTCTTGTGGTTTGAGATTGGAAACCACCATAGGGTTCTCCAGTTGTGCAGTCAGTTGTGCTCAGCAGTTCAGATAATTTTCATCTACCATGCTGAACAAGTTTGTTCAGCAGTAGTAGTGTGATTACCTCAGTCCCAAGGTTCATTCCAATTAATTTCTGTGATCTATAAAGTACTTATTTGACTAAAAGCTACTAATGTAGGGACCAAACCAGGAAAGCAATTACATGGGAACCTGGCTTGAAGTACTTTGCTGGATCATAAGCTTAGAGATGTGTTATTTTAACCCCAAACAGTGATAGCTATAATGACAAGGTCTTTTGGCACAATGTCCTGGAGTTAACAATGCGGGTGCTTTGGGGCAGGGCACTGTCACTGAAGGAAATTTGGCATGGAAATTCTACAGTGCATGAAGTCGGGCTCCTCACCTTTTGTTCTAGGGTGCAACTTATTTCTTTGGACAAAACTTCTGTCACTAATAATACTTGAGAAAAAAAACCCCTGACTGGTAGAGACCTTTCTGAAAGAATACAAATCCAAAGTATAATCTGTACTTTGGAAAGTAATTTTAAGTATAAGAGAAGTGGATCATACAAGGGATTGTACACTTATAATTCACAAAATGCTGATACTTAATAGGCTTATTGAGTAGTTGTTTATATTTGTAATATTTCTGGCATATTTGAAATGGAACAAAATATTCCATTGACCAAATCTTTAGAGTGAGGATTTGTTTGAATTTTAGATTAGTTTTGCATACAATATACTTTTAAGAAAATATTTCACAGGAGAAGTATATGTATTCAATTTCTTTCCATTGTATCATCATAATATGAAATCTGGCTAGTTCTGCAGCATTTCTAATGCATTTTCTGTCCTGTTAGTATGATGCATTTTGCTTTTACATACGTATTAGGGGAAATGTTTTTACGTAGTTTTCTTCTATCTGTGATTAGTTAAAACCAATTGTCAGCATGTCAGAACAGACCTTGTAAATTTTACCAAGAATTTATTAATCAAGTCCATTGTAACTGTGAAAACAGTTCAGGTTCTGTTTTATATTAGAGTTATGAATAGTCATCCTTTGTATGCTTTATAGTAATGTTAACTGATAATATTGATTTAATAAAACACTTGTTGCACAGTAGTACTGTTATATTGCTTCCAATTTTAGACTTTTGTGACTGTTCATTTTTCTTTCATTTTTCTACTTGCTGAGATGGTTTTTTCAACATCAGTTAAAAGATGCATGCTGTTGAGGATGTGATTATGATGACTGTGGGTGTTCTGTCCCTTTTTTAACTCTTGCTATGCTGGGATTGTGCACGCACTTGTGACCAGCATCTATGATTCTATGTGGCTGGTAAAACTGTTCCATTGCATCCTTCATTTCCCCTTTGATGCATCATTTGTGAGTTTAAAAACAAYATATATACAGGTGTATTATGACAATTCTGTCTCTTATGACATCCACCAATGGTGGGCAGTACAACCAAATTATGCTGTTTAGGCAAGGGTCATAAATTAATCTTTGTCTACGCGCTCTTAGTTGGTAGCTTTTAACAACACAGACACTCTCAAATACCCATTTTGCATGTGTAAAATGTGTGACTACATTTTCAGTGTTGTGATAACAATGTGACCAAGGGTGTACACCTTGAGAATCAGTTAAATCTGCTTTAGTGACCATTAACCTAACAACTTCTACTTTTTAAGTGGTAAGGTGGAGCCCTGTATTGTCAGTTCTTACAATTATGGCTATAGATTCTTATTTGTGAGTTCTATGATCAGATCCTGAACAAAGAATTCATCGTGAGAGGAATTCTTATGTTTTGCTTTCCTGAATTAACAGGAGAGAGCAGAAAAAATCTCCAACCAAAACCAATCCAAAACATGCTACAGGAGCATGTCTCATATTACTTCACATTATCATGCATGCTGATTAGAATTAATAGCTATTGTTTCAACTTATTTTGGCAGAGTATATACATGTACATATATGCATTAAAAGTTGCCTTCATTTTTATAGAATTCTGACGGAAGTTGTTACTAAAGCTAAATATGGCTTAAGCAGTCCTTAAACTGCTTTGATTTTTCCATCTCCTTGACACAGTTTTATATTGTCTTCCTGACTGCTGTTCGTACAATATTGTATGATGATGTCTGTCCCCCATTCCGTTAAGGGAAGACACATGCTGTACTAAGTCTTGAGCTGGACAGCCATGTGGATGCCCTCCAAACAAAGCAGTTTAAAAAGGCCAAATGAATTGTACCTTTAGCCAGCAGCAGGTTTGAACACGATCTTACAGAAGTGAAAGGTTAATGCTTGGAAGAACTGTTCCTGATACACACGGAGGGGTAAAAAGATTGAAACACTGAAAAGAGAAAGAAGAGTATTTCATGTAAAAATTGTTGTAAGGATGGAATTTTCTTCTTTTCCCCATGGAGATGCATTAGTAATGCTCAGGTCCTTTGTGGCTGATTTCTTGAGGTCAGTGCATCTCTCAATTACCTCAGTACTCTAATAATACTGTGTGAGATTTTTCAGTTCCAAGAAAAGTGTCTTTGCTTTGAGTGCAGTAGATTCCAAGTAGAATCCCTTTCCAGCTTAGTATTTTGCAAATTTTCTGATAAACACTTACACTATAATTAAAAAAGATTTTGACTTCTCTGTAGATCTCTGCTACATCCATTGTCCTAATTTTGTAAAGTGATAGCAGTAATGAAAGTATTTCATGGTACTGCTTCAAACTAATAGCATGAGTTTCTTCTTAGCTACATGTGGCTCTTCCAATAAAATAGTGAGATATGCCTAGCAATACTAAACTGATAAAAATTAATTAAAAAATCCCCCAAGTCCCCCAAAGCAACCCAAACAAAAAATCAAATCATTTTTTCCCAGCAATTTATGTCCTTCTGCAGTACGCAACATCTGAAAAAAGCAAAGAAATTTTCAAAACTGTAACAGGAAGGAAGAAATATTAGAGCCAGTAAAGTGGTGGAATTCCGTTTCATTTTCTCTCTCAAGCAAAAAATGGAGATTCTGTTTTGAGTTTTGATGCTTGACTTGGCAAATCAGATTTCTTTCCTTTCCTGATAATCTAGTCTCTGAAGTCAAAACTCTCATAAAGTGAATGAGGCTTTACTATGTCTTGAGTTACTGTTTCAGTGCCTGGATGCAGACTTAGGCAAGTGCTTACATTGGAAGAACGATTTCTGCCAGAAGGATGAAATATTTGATTTCTAATGAACATGTGTCATCTTGAGATGCCAACTATTAATATTTGGGGATGAGTTAAGGAGAGAAGGACAGATGTTTTAGTGAATGTTGAAGGTAACAGGAAAAAAAACTGAGTTAAAAATAATACATAGGAAAACAGGCTCCAAGAAAACAATTCAAGTAATACTTGTTTAATATTGCTCTTAAAGTAATTCATTTTCCATATGCTTATATTGTGTATAGTTGTATCATTTTTGGTTTATGCTTTTAGGAGACAAACAAATATCACTAGTCAGTTCATTTGAGCTGTGTAGCTGAAACTTTCTGCTTTTCCCATACCTTCGTCGCCTTCCATGAATCTACTTGCTGATATCTTAATTTCTCATACCTATAGGAATTCAGTGTTCAGACCACCCTGTATATCTTGAATAATGAAGAACAGGTATTTTCTCTTCTGCTTTAGGGTTTTCCAGGTGACTTTGGAAATAGAGGCCCCCCAGGTCCAGATGGAAGTCCTGTAAGTATTGAGTTGTGTGTTGATTAATATGATAAAATTTGTAATACTCAATGTTAACTCCCCTCCCAAATGGAAAGGAGACCTTTGCCTCAAAAGAAATGTCTTGAAGTCCGTAGGAAAATTTTGGGAAAGCACTATAATAAGTATAAAAAAGAGGAAGAAAATATTCAGAAAGCTGCTGAGAGAACAGTTTCCACTGTTGCATGTGCTGACTACCTTGAAAATCAGATCTCTTGTTGTCCTCATTGCATTACTGGTGAATATTCTGTCTTCAAAAATTCTTGCATTAGATATGGCTTTGTGTTGTTTATTTAAAGCATTATTCTAAGATCACCTTAACAAAATAGGATTCTGCCTGCGTGCAAAACCCCAGCTTTTGTATGCTTGTGCATTTGATAGTTGATTTCATCCTTTGAACTTGTTCTGAACACAATTATGCTAGTATGTCATTTAGTGCATTATAATCAGTATGATAACAGCTTTGTCCTTGGCAGTGTGTGCAGGCTAAAGTGCCCTTGCAGTATGGTATTCAAACTGTGGCACAGTCACGTCACTTCACTGGCTGCCCTCACAGAAGCTTGGCTGTCTTGCTCTATTTGTAGGGAAACTCTGGCTGCAGACTCCAAGCTCAGGTTTCCTTTGRTGTCAGAAACCACTGAAAGGCTTTGGGCAAGATAAGAGAATGGCAATAAGTGCTGGGTAAAAGAGCAGCTGATTTAAATCTTCTTGTGTTGTTGGATGCTCCTTTGGAAAGTGCTATTAGTTTGTGTCTAAAGATTTTTCTGATATAAAACAGAGTCATCAACTGGGCAGAGATTATCTCCTTTTTGAAGGCCTGCCCTGACACCCATCTTAGAAACTTGTTTCAGAAAAGCTTACATGAATTTTGCTGGTGGGTTATCAACGTTTGGTGTCAACATTTTGGAACACAGGAAAAAGATTATTTTGCATTTCTGGTCCCTGAGGCAAAGTTTCCCCTGTTGGAATGTCAGGTGATACCAGTATGGTTTTCATCTTGAAAACCCACTGAGGGGTTGTAAGTGTCATCAACTGCTTTGCAAATGATATTAAAACATTACTTCTTCCTTCCCCTCCTGGTACTCGCAAATCTCCCTCTATTCCTGATAAAGCAGATATTGTCTTTCCACCAGATCTGCAGAACAGTACTTTAATAGAAAGAAGCTCAGAAAGCCTGGATCTGACTTGCACTTTACAAAGGAGCCTGTTTTAATGCATGCGTTTGCAAACGAGTTCCATCTAATCTGCCAAGACAGCTGCTGATCCTACTGCCTCCTTCGACAGGCAGCAACCCCTCTCCCCTCCTCCCCCAAAACTCACCCTGCGGGGCTGGTTCAGGCAAGGGGCCAGTGCTGCAGCTGCAGGGGGCTGCAGTGCTGATGGTGTATTTACAGAGCCTCTCTGGGAGCTGGCACTGGGGAGCCAGGGGCTGCCTGGGAGGCCTGTGGCGGCAGGAACCTGAGGGGAAGATGTTTCTTCCCATGTGCTGACTTGACAGTAATGACATTTGTCTCCATGCCTGATTTCTTCTGCCTAACTGACTAATGCCATCCTTCATTTCCACAACACCCTATCAGTTCTCTGAGGATGTCAGTCTGCCTTGGAGGATGTTGCTAGAGTGTTCGACTTCACCTCAGGATAGTTTGGAGCAGGTTGGAGAAGGTGTGTAGGCACCCGAGGAGGGAGGAGAGCATGAAGGTGTCCTGTGTGCCATGTCCAGCGACCGTGCCTGGTTGGACACTTTCAGAATGGGCTTCGATGGGCTTGCATAAAACTTCCCCCTCCCTGTGGGTGCCAACAGGCTGCAGTGAACCCTACGTATGATATCCGTGGAGCTGCAGGTCCCAGGCGTTGGGACAGCCTGCATGAGGCACGATAACCTGGAGGGCTACAATACCTGTCTCACGTAGGGCAAAGAGACTTAGCAACTGTTCTCTGCAGTGTTTTAGCCTCTTCTAAATTAAACTGTGTCAGAGGCGGTAGTAAAGTATTGTTCAATTTGTAACTTTTGTATGAAATATGAATACTGTAGTTTGTATAAAAAAATAATTTTTCATAAAGAGAGTGTAGCCTTTAATTTGCACAGGTCTTTCTATGAACTGAGCTGGTGTCCCTATTTATCTTTCAAAGGAATCTTAATAAATTTGTTTTTCACCTTCAAGAAATGGTTCTTTCTTCCTCCCACTTTAAGTATGATGGTATGGGATTTCTCTAAGCATGTTCCTCTGTACAGTGATAAGCTGTCACTCTTTGGGAACTCTATGAAAATCCCAAGTGACTTGCTTTGCAGATCACTTTTGTTTGTCTTATCACTGGGATTTCTTTTGAGATGATAAAATTCAGATAATCTAAGATTAATTTTCTTTAAAGGGAATTGTTGGTGGTGTTGGTCCTCCTGGATTTCCAGGACTAAGAGTGAGTACACTTTTATTACTTACTTTGCTGTGCTTCATTAGAGTATTTGTCTTGTGTGTTTGTGAAATAATAAAAGCAAGTATGAAAATTCAAGGATTTAAACAGATTTTGTTTTAGATAGCCATGATTTTAATTAATATTACTCTACAAAGCTGCTATCACATTGCCAGTGTGGAGGCTTTCTATACTTGGTGTGGATCTATATGCTTGTTTCTGACCCAGTGTGTCTGGGGTTTTTATTTCGAGTAACAAAGTTTGCTAGTTTATAGCACTAAAGCCGGTGTAAAGAGTGCAATATTCTCAAACATTTTAGCAATGACAGCCCTCATTCGTTCTGAATATGGCTACCAAATTCAAAGCAGAATTAATTTCTAAGTGAAATTACTTTATCTTGTATACAATATCATATTTTTATTTAATATTTATAGAATAAGGTTRTGATACTCCCTGTGAAGTTGCACACTGTAGTTGTATCTATACAATTGTGCCAGAGAAGCTCTGTGACATCAGTGAGCCCTACAGGAGGTGGGAAAGGCTGATGCTTTCATACTGTGTAGTCTCACTCCCTTGTTTTCAAAGTAATTCATGTATTTACTCACAGAGGACCTCTATTTGATTCTTGATGTTGTCTCAGTCATGTCTGGCTACACAACCATGTTCATAACATGGGAGAAATAGCATGTTTACACTGGAATTAAGAAAGCCATGATTGTCTCCAGTGTTTGCTTTGCGGGTTTTTTTGATATCTGCAGATCTTAAGCGTTCTTGATAAGTTTGTTACTTTACACTGATGGTCGTCTTTTCCTTTGAAGTACAACAGTCGAGTTCAGTTATTACTATCGTTTTAATTAYATGTTCATAACAAAAAAAATTCCTGTCTGATTTGGATTGTTACAGCATTGCTATAGTGAAAACAAAAGCTTGGTCAAGAAGCCTCTGTAGGTTCCAGCCTTCATCATGCAAACGTGATTCACTGCGTTCTTGTCAGCTGACACAGTCAAGCACTCGTGAGACTAGAGCCTGCACTCTTGAGAATTTACTTAGAATTATAGTTTGCTTTACTTTCTTACATGACTGTCTTTAGAATTTTATCTCAAAGACTTTGGTAATTGTACAAATGTATCTGGGGTTTTTAAAAAAGCCTATTGTATGTCACTTCTAAAAAGTTATTGTTATTGATTATTTTGACTAAAACTTGGCAGTTTTGCCCTACCTAGAGCTCAGGAGCATAAATGTTTGCAGGGTCAAAGCTGCATTTGCCTTCTTGCTGAGTTGCAGTCACTTACAGAGAGATTGAGTAATAATTTTTTTGTGAAATAGAGAAATAATTTTCAATCACCAGTCCAAAGATTTTACCACTTGTACACAGGTAAAGTGTAACTATAATGAGAGCTATTTCTTGGGCAAAAAAAAAAAAAAGGTTGGCGTGTTTAGATTTTGAACAGCATGAAACTAACAATTGTTTAGTGTATGAGCTCCATTTGAGTGGCCTGCCTTCTCTTGTGTATATGTGGGACTCTTTCACGTGGTTCCAGCAACATCATATTGGTTCCTCTGATTTCTTCTTTCCCAGTCAGATAATTGGAAGAGCTGTCCTTCGTTCCAGAGTTTCTTTACAAGGGACCATTGCACTCTTTAATCTGTAGCAGAATTTCACCAAGACCCTGGGGGAATTTTAGGTGACCCCAGCATCCCCAAGCACAGCCTGTGTGCTGCAGTTCTGTTCCTTGACCACAAAACTCCAAATGGGTTTATGCTTCCTGGCCTCAGTTTTCTCTTATTCTGGCAGATGCTAGTGGTCATCCAAAACTGAGTAAAGAACTACAGTTCTCAATATTTGCTTTAAAATACTTACTCAATTATAACACATTATGCCATTACAAGATGCAATGTTGAACATGAGATTAAATACATTTTTCTGGCAGAAACCAAGAGTATTAATTCAAGTAGCTTGTCCAGCCCAGCTGTGTGCAGTGTCAAGAGCTAGTTGTATTTTTGTCTTTGTTCATGAGAACAAAGGCAAATGAGCAGCATCAGCAAGCTGAGTCCAGTAATTCCTTCCATCCATGATTTTTTTCAATATACAAAGCTGTTGCCAAGTTCAGAGTTTTGGCTGGCTGAGCAGTCAGTCTCTCAAGACTTAGCAAGGCCATGAGTTTTAATAAGATGAAGAGTTTCAGAAAATTTACTGTTAAAATTACCAGAATTAATTTTTCTTTTTAATTTTTTTTCCTTTTTTAAAAAGTCTTCTTAATACTAGGAAAACATCAGTTTTCCTTTTCTGATATTTTATCTTTTTGACAGGCAAAAGCAATTTGGTTTTAGTTTCACTTGTCACATAGAAATGGTGGAAAGGGTACACTTTATGTAGCTGGAGAACTTTTTGGGTTTTATCTATCAGCAAATTTTATCCAAAGTAATAAGCATGTGTTAATATATAGCAAGGGTGTTGTAGGTGGAGGATGATAAAAAACCTGTCAGACTCACTAATTCAACACTTTTCTTACTAGTGAGATAATTTTTCAGTTTTATTTTTGTGTAGTTCCAGTTCTTTGCTGTTAATTAAGTCACTCAGTGTACCTGGAGACTGTGACAGAGTTTAATCAACTTGAATATTGTAAAGCTGGTTTAGAATTTCTTCCCATTGCTTTTGCAAACTAAGTTTCCCAGCTCAGTATCCCTCTCTGATTTTTCAATCAATGCTACTGTTACCATAAGCGCACATTTCAACATTTAGTATCAGTAATACAGAAATGCCTTGCTGAGCTAGAATATGTAGCACAACTAAAAGGGAGCAATGTAAACAATTTACTTGATCAGCTAGTGTGACAGAATATATCCTTTGAGCAGTCATGGAAAGCTGAAGCAATGTAGAATGGAAATTTTCTTGGGAGTTCCACCAAGCATCGTTGAGACACTGAGTGGTCAGTCTTCCTTTTTCTTCGGTGAGCCATGAGTCTGATGACRGCTGCAGAAGAAAGTGGTTGCTAACTGCTGGAAGCGTCTCCAGAGAATAATGAATGTGTGCTGAACTGGAAATGCATAAATGTCCATCTCATCTTTTGCGTGTCACTCTCAGCAAGTGGCAAAAGATTTCTTTATTTGTATGTTTTGCTAAATTCTTGCCTAGCCACAGAGAAATAACATTGCCTTTTTGGCTTTTTTTTTAACCCGAGAGGTAAAATAGGCAGAAAGTAGATAGACTTTTCCCTTTGTAATATGGTTTTAACTAYATATTTTAACTGCAACATGACTATTGTAAGTCATGTCTTATGTTTAGCTCACCATTTTTCATGAATATTAGTGCTGTTGCTGGGTTGATCTTGTAAGATTCTTAATTTTTTTTCATTTCTGATTCACTTTTCTTTCTGCTGTCATAAAACTACTTAAATAAATCCCAGAAAGAAGACATGTAGTAAGGAATCTGAAGGTACATGAGAAGAGAAAAGGTTAGCATGTCCATCATAATGTAGATTTGATTCTGCACACTTGGTATTTTGGAAGAGTCACATCTCTTCTTTTTTTTTGCCCTTTTTTTTTTCTTAAACTCATAGAAGTCAGTGATAGATGAGAAATCCTAGTCAAAAAGCCACTAGAAGGCCACTTTTTATGGCCCTGTCATCATAAAATAATTTCTTTAAGCCAAATTTGATGCCTACACAGAAGTGCTGTCGTGTAACCATAAGGACAGCAGGAATGGGCACTGAATGTGCAGCTCCAGCACAAAAGAAACCTTCCTTCATCTGCATTGCCTAATGCACTGTGATCTTCTCTTGAATATATAATCTACAGGAGAAGAGGCAAGTTTTTTTCTTGTGTTTCTGCTGATATTGTTTGGAACTGTAAATTGGGAGGACTCATGATAGGGATTCCTTTTTTTCCTTAAGGAATTAGCCTAAAAAATATTTTGGTTTCTCTGTGTGGTGCAGAAAAATGCCACATTCTGTTACAAGTCTTTAAGTTTCTCCATTCCATCAGATGCAGTCACCTTTCTTGCTGTTTCATAGGGAGACATTGGGCCAGAAGGACCAAGTGGACCATCAGGAATTCCAGGGCCCACGGTATGGTATGAAATGATCCCACACCACGTGCCCATGCTGCTTTCCTAATTATAGTTGAACCCTGAATTTATGTTTTCTTTATTTTAACAGGGTTTCCCAGGGAGTGTGGGACAGCCTGGAATGAAAGGTGATAAGGTGATTTAAATATTTTCATTATCTTGGAGATACATAGTTCTTTCAGACTCCCTTCATTAAGTCTTGAGCATAATGGACTTGGCAAAGCCTTCCCCTTTTCCTTTTGATTTCTTTTCTCTTCTGACTTTTATTTTTTAAAATTATGTCAGTCTCGTGGTCTGGTACTTTAGACAAACTTTTTTTCTGGACAGAACACTAACTACTAAACATGACAATATCCAGGTCTGTGTCTATAAAGTTTCCTGGAAGGGGTATTTCAGTGCAACATCTTGCACTTCGAAGATCTGTGTAATTTTAACTAGTGAATACTGAATAAATCTTTCTCATTCTCTGTTTCTGAAAACTACCCCATTTTAAGCCACATACGTATGTCTGTATAAAATTATATGTTGTTTAGGGTGAACATGGCCTTTCAGGAGAGCCAGGAGATCAAGGGTACCCAGGAGACAAGGTAAGTTATAATTGCAGTGTTTTACAAAATTATCCAATTTCAGCAACTTTGTCAGGCTTCTGAGTCTCTTATAATGCAACAGATTGTTTGCATAAAGGTAGAATGCAGTAGTAAAAGTTTCTGGATATCACTGAATTAACATATTTTTAAGAAATGCTGTGCTAATTAAAAGTCAGTTATGGAAAGTGTGAACAAAGACAAGCAAACGGCGCAGGCAGAATTCTGGCAGCCATGTGTATAGAGATGCGTCAAACAAGAAAAGAATTATGGATGATCTGAATCTTGCTAAGAAACTATTGTAAAAGGTATTTTTCCCTTGGACCTTGAGGTTCATCTGCAGCTCACCTGGACCTGCTGTGGTTAGCAGCAGCACATGGTCTGGCAAGCTCCCTCACATCATCAAACTGAGATAAATAAGGATCTTCTTTCCTGTTTGGCTAGTACATCAGAAGTCACTGAAATAGCACATCTTGTGAGAACTCTTTTGATGAAAGTTGAATGTTAGAAGATAGTTTTCATCCTGCAGAATTATTTTGAAGCCKGTTTCAGCTTCAGTCAAAATATAGCAATTTATTGCTTCCAACATAACACAACAATTCATATTCATGTGTATTTAATAGCTTTCTTTTTTCAGGGTGCTCTTGGTTTACCAGGACCCCCAGGGATCAGAGGAAAACCAGGACCCCCAGTAAGTTTACGCATCAAATTTTGCTTTCAGTGTATCACTGTATGTTGCTGATGCTTGGTATTTTATAGTACTGTTGATATTTGATACTTCTGTGTGATTGTTATGTTCGTAGTGTGTGTAATCCTCTAGAAGTGACCTAATTCAAAATGCACAAAGAATAAGGTCAAAGATGCTTTTATTTCTAGTGTCTGGTGTTAGTGAGTGAGCCAGATCCTGAGACATGAGACTTTAATACAGAGATCAGTATATCTGTCAAATTTTAATAGAGGAGTGCTTAGGATATTAGATATTCTGTGGCAATCACTGTGTGGGGGAATAGACATGTGGGTAACATTTGAAACAAATCCACTGAGAGCTTGGAGAACTGCAAGATGACCATTTAGACTATCTGGATTTGGAGGGAGTGTGTGAAATCTCATTAATAACAGCCAGTCACTTCTCACACGGGTGGGAGTAGTCATGAATTTTTCCTGATTTTTAGCAACTTTAAAGGCATCTGTGCAGTGCTGCCACTTCTGCTGGGTTTGTAAAAGTTGAGGCAGAAAAGGCACACTGCACAGGGTTACCTGGCTTTTCCTCACCTATTTTTAGCACTAATATCTGTCTCTTTTCAATATTAATAGCTGCCAATACTCACTCCATTGTCAATTTTCTTATGTGCAATCAAGCCACTATCTGGTAAACCTACTTAGACCTTATGAATGTCATAGGCCCTTAAACTCAATATAAAACTTTCCTTGTCCCATAGAATTTATAATATTAATACTAATCCTGCAATAAACTTATGCAAATTTGCTTAAGCTTGGATGGGAAAACTCTTTTTTTTTTGCTTTTAAAGAGATAAGAATTTTCATTTAAAGGAAAGCATGTGAATTAGCCTGTTCCTGAACAGTCATGGATTTTAAGCACAAACTGAATGTGACCAACCTTGTGACTTATGTTAACTTAAGCTATGAGACCTCTGTCCTGCAAGTGATGGAAATTTAACTTTGTAGCATAAATTTACAGTAAAATAATTTATGTTAAAAATTAGAAATATATTTTCCAGGTCAGACCTTAATTTTGTCAAGTAACATCTAGTTATGGTGGCAGAAACCTTGTAAAAATGTGGAAGAACAGATATCACTTAGAGAAATATTTTGGCTGATTTTTAGATGGGTCAAAATTTGTATACAGTGGAGTCTCTGTAACATGTGGATAGGACCTAATTTGACTTTTATTAATCACAAAACTACCATTTCTTTGGCTATGATTGGATACTTAAAATATATAGATAAGTATAAACCAACATCTATAACAGTTACTTTCTGGACTTTTAAGTAATATGTAGTTTTTACTGTGTAAACAGCTATACATTTCAAGGCGTTTTTATATGGACCATCTCAAAACTCTCAATTTTCTCTAAAACTAATGTGAATTTTTTTTTGTTGTGACTTCAAAGAGATATGAAGAACTTAATTGTATTCAAAGAGAGGCATCTATAAAATTGCCTGTTTAGTGAAAAAGTCATCTCAACATTTCTGTTGGCCTTCTTGTTAACAAATGTTTTTAAAATTTTCATAACAACCTGTTGTTAAAAATAAATTATCTTCAAAAATCTTAACTGTTTGGATTTTTTTCAAGGGGAAAATTGGAGATCCTGGATCCCATGGACCATTGGGTCCTCCAGGACCTGAGGTAAGAAATTGCTTGATAAAGGTAAATTGAATGTCAGTTCTAAGTTATAAAAGTAAGAGGTAAATGGGTTTGCTTCATAAAAGAATGTTTTCTTAGTTGAATTAAGAAAAACTTTTTATTCAGTCATATTTGATGAATTCATTGTCTTCCATAAAGTATAAAATATTCCTCATCATTTTTTTCTGCAAAATATTAATGTAAAAGATCTTTGAGTACAAAGTAGTTCTTCATTTCCTTTTGTGATTAGGATTTGCTCTCTTTTGAATGCTGTTGTTATGGATTACACCTGGCATGAGACCCATGTGATTTCTCAAGAACACTTCCATTCATAAATACCACGTCATGTTTACAAATGGGATTTTCCAGGCCTGGTTGCATCTTTATCTCTTGCAAGGAACACAAAGCATAAACTCTGGTTACCTGCGAAGCATTACCAAGCAGTTGAATCTAGGAGTGAGGTTTCCTAAGAACTCCTTAGTGCTGTGGAAGTCTACACAGAAACGGTCAGTCTCCRAATTGTCCCATTTTGGTGCTTTTTTGCATTTATACCACGAGTTTTAAGGAAAAATGCTGTGGTCTGTACCAGAAAGACGTATGTATACACAGACACATGTATTTGCTGGAGAGATGAAAGTAGAAATTGCGGATTATTCTTTCTAATCAGCCTCCTGCAATGAATATATTTTGGGATTTTTTGGTTTGTGGTTGGGTTTTTTGTTTGTTTGGGGGATTTCCTGTTATAAAAAAAATATATCTGGAAGAGAGATATTAGCAATGATCTTTTTTCTGACTTTACATGTGTTTGAACATATCTCCTCAAGCCAAGGCTCTATGTTCCTACCTTGCTTGTTAGACATAAGCCCTCATGTGAGAGAAAACTCACTGGAAAATGCATTGTAGCAACACAAGATGGTCTTATCAGAATAAGTCTGTCTGTTTTAGTCAAAGGGTATGCAGTAGACACAAAGCCTGTGCATGTTGCCACAGCTGCCACGCTCTGTGGCTCAGGATTTTAGATCTGGCAAGTCTCTTTGTTATTAACAAAGGAGGCCTTTGCATCATCCCCTTGTATAGTTTCCAGCAAGGGAGACCTGTGGCAGGTTAATCCCAAATTGTTGGTCTTGAAGCTTGTGTGCTGCTGAGCCTGATGCCTATGCTGGAGGTCCTTCACAGTTCCTCATTCCAACACAGATGTGCTACTCTTTTGTGTCTGGGGAAAAGATTGTCATTCTGGGCTAGTTACCCTCAGGGCAGATACGGATGGGAAACTTCCTGTCTGAAAAGCTCAGCATTTCCTCTTGCTCAGGACTGCAGAATTACTTCATCATTAGAAGGCAAATGAAGTGCACTATACTAGATAATTAAAATTTGTGTGTCCGGGTACTGTTTTTTGAGTAATTGTCTGCAAAATGGTAGGTTTAAAACTGCAAAGCAATGTTTCTCTTAACTTCCGTCATGCAAGACAGATCCAAATAATGTAAAAGAGGTTTTGCCATCTTTTACTTCATAAAAATATGGTCACCATATGGCAAAACAGAAACAGAAGGGATGTAGGACAGCAGCATGCATTCTGGGATTTTGGACRAATTGAAGGTACTAGAAGTTCTATAATGAAAGGAATTTAAAATAAGCAGCTTAAATCTGAAGATTGTATCTTGTTCTCCTGTTACTGTGTCTTATAAAAATAAGCTAGTTGTTGTTGCCAGAAGTTATTTAGACACAACTGAATATATGGAATATGAGCAAGTAGTGTAGATTTTTGTACAATAATAGCCTACTGTCATGTATTTAATCATGTCTTTTCTTCCAAAACCAGACAGCTAGCAGGTCAGACAGGGATTCTTTCCTCGTTCCTATTTCGTTATCTGAATGGTCAGACTTCCTGTGACCTCATGTAGAAAACACACATTACATCCTATACTACATGTTCCCTTGATGTTCCTGGAAATAGAAGAATGTGATGAATTAGTGTCTTACAAGGAGAGTACTTTGAATTTGGTATAGACATGACAATCCGTAGCATATGCCTTCTAGGAAAGATTTGATMAAAAAAAAAACCCCMAAACCAAACCTATCTTGGGATTTGTTGGGTGTTGCTGTGAGCAGGAGGAACAAGGCTGTGTCTGCCCAGTGGCAGAACCCCTCAGAGTCTACTTCCAGCTATTTCTCTCTCCTTTTGTCCAACACTTAAGACAGTGGGATTTATAAATGTGCCCTGTCCCAATGTTCAAGCTTGTTTTGRGTACGTGTGAAATACAAAACTGGGGATCCTTTGGTCTTTCCAATTACACATTTGAGTATTTAATTTCCAGTGTAAAGAATAAGTAATCCTATCCCTGATTTTCTTCCCATGTAAACTGCTGTAACTCTGGCACTACAGCAGCTGAAGTCTACAGCTATCCCTGCACAGAGCAGTGGGAGCAGGGCAGGCAGACTCCAATCATCCTCACCGGGTTTTGTGTTTTCAAATGCAGACCACCAGTGAATTGCTTCCTAATTCTTTGTTCTACAGCTGTGCAGCCAAGATCAGAGTTGAAATAAGCCACCCACCCATAGCCAGGGTCCATTTGAGACCTGCAGTGCTGATGGGCAGGAGCGAGTAGAGGGAGGGACAGAGGCTCGCTCTCGCTCCCTGGGCGGCCCTGCGGGGAGGGTTGGCTGCCAAGGGATTTRCTCAGTGCGGGAGTCCTGCGGTGCCAAGCCAAATTCTCTTCGGAGTGTRTTGCCGCAGAGCCAGGGTCTGTCGCGTGCCTGAGTGCCTGCTGCTCACAAACCACTGGATATATTCAGTGAGCGCTTTATGGAGTACATTCTTCATCAGCCGACACGTTTTGCTGCTTTGTCGTGCATCTGAAAATGAACTGCCAAAATATGAACTTTATACAGAGCTTTGTTTTATTCGTATGACAACTGGAAAGTGCTAATCTGACTGTTTTACCCCACGATGTCTGTGTTTACTGTGTACAATGAAGTATGTAGCGCTTATTGTTAATGTGAATGAAATTGAGTAAGCCTTTAGCAGGCTTCCACATGTATGCAGAGTATTTTAAAGTTAAATTTTGCTCTAGGAATCGCATTTAATTATCCCCCCAAAATGAGGGTGACAGTTTTATGCAGATGTGCCTTCAGATGTGCTCTGAGTGTTATAAATAGGTTTTATCTGAAGCAGAGAGCATTAGTCGTTATCTTCAACAGAACTTTTTTCATCTGTGCAGTATTTTGATCTGAAGTCATTAGTTCATTCCTTCAGGAAGGTACTTGTATGGGATTCAGCTGRTGTGTTTCACGCTCAGGGCAGTAGCCTTACAAAGGAAAAGGGTACATTCAAGTAACAGTAAAGAGTCAAAAAGGCACACATTTTCTAAGTGAATCACTGGCTGCTTTGAGGTGTTCATTTAATGAAAACTTTGTTTTTAATGCACATTTCACATGCATTATCATATAATTTTTTGAGTTTGTGCAAAAAATGCCAGGTGTGCAGTGATAACATAGTCTTCTGTTTCAATATTGCATCAAATAACTTGAAAGCAAATGACTTGAGCTGTGATTTTATATTCTCTAAGAAGTGTAATAGTGTAAATACTAACATTTCTAAAGTTGTGTAGGGAAAAAATGGATTTTTTTTAAATTGTACTATATGTCTGCATAACGTCCTTTCAGAAGAATAATAAACACTTCTTGGAGAATATAAAATCACAGCTCATCTTTTCAGTTTAAAGAGATTGTAGTTTTATGAAGAAGTCTTCCTTTTGTAATTCGATTATAATAATTACTATTGAATCTCTAATAAGGTATCTTGTTGAAGTTCAGTAGCTACATCCAGTCAGTCTTGCTTCTGAAAATTTATTCTAAATTCTCATTCAAATGAACTGCAATACATGATTGAATTAATTAATACTGGAGCAGGGAAACTTGGTGACTGAAGGGACTGTTGCAGTCCCTTGAGATGTTTTCCTTCTGTGGTGCCCTTCCACCAGTGCTCGTGTCCTGATCCCCTGGTGGGCAGCCGAGGGCACGAAGATGGGTGAACAGCAACGCTGGCAAATGTCATGRGAAAATGGTTTGGAGTGGGATTCTGAAAATGTGAGAGAATTCCCCGTGGAAATGGAGTGTAATTTCCAAACATTTCTGATATTCTGCTTCTGTATTAGCAGCCACRCAGAAAATGAAACAAAAGAAAAGCAAAAGTTTTTGCAAATCCCTCATCTCTAAGGCACTGACACATGCCCTAATGTGCTAAAAACCTGACCATGTCTGCATTTGTTTGTTARTTAAATATTATATAGATGAGAGCAAGAAATATGTTTATTTTATATTTAAATGTTCAGTACAAAAAGCAATACTTTCACAACAAGGTTAAAGCACATTTGTGTTGAGAGAGCTGGTACTTCACATTTTTCTGATGGCATGTCTMTTGTTTAAATGAAGTGAGCTCTAAAGTGCTTTGCTGGCAACAGGCCACATCTGCAGCAAGATTTTGAAAATAATTTGTATCCTCCCAGCTGCCAGGCTTCTGGCTGATGGGAAGTTAAGAATCTACACTTTGCATTTCCTTAGGAGAAGTCATAATATCGAGGGACGTTTTGTTTTGAATAGTCTCTGCTGAAAACTATGTTGCAGCTGGAAACTGTATGGTAATCTCCTGGTCTTTCACTTAAGGAAAAATAATGAATTTTCATCTGGGGTAACTTCTCAGGAAGTTGGCAACTGAATAACTCTTGGCAAATTTAGGTATCGAAAGAGGTGTATCCCACTTCTCTGCTAGGAATCTGAATGGCAAGYGTCATTGCTGAGGTGTTTAAAGAACTCCTTCCTGGTTCATTGGTTTTCTGGAATTGTCTTAAGTGGCKGTTTGTGTCCTTGATTGTTACACTTATTTCATGGATTATTAATGTGAGAACATCTTGGAAATGATGCACTAATACTGCCATAGCATCTGCACTTTCTCTGTCGTTGTGCTCAAGAAGAAAAGTCTTAATCCATCTTCACAGAAAAGATAAAAATGATGAGGATTTTTAAATGCATTGCTTAGCGTTGATGTTCTCATGCCAGTAGCCCTCTTGCATCCTAAGGCTTTGCCTGACATGAAAAGGTTTGCAAGTACCACGATTGTTCTAACTGCAGTAGTACTGGTCAACAATTACATCTCATGGTCCTTACTGAATTCCTTCTAGAAAAGTTTAAACGAACAAATAAATAAATAAAGTACATATACTCCTTTATAAAAGCATAAGAATCTTTCTAAGTTAATGTTTTTTCTTTACAGATTGTTTTCTGGAAGGTTTATTGCCATGAGGGAAATTGTGTCAGCATTTAGCACTTGTTTACACATTAGAAACTTAAAGATAAACAGATGTACGAAAAAACCTACCCCTTGGTAACTATTTGACGTTTATAAATAAGGAAATTTAAAATTAAGAAAGGATAAGCTAGAAACTTCCAAGGAATTGACCTAACTCTTCAGTGTATTTCAGTAAATAACAGTGGATTTAGGAAAACCCACCTCCTCTTTTGAACTATTATAGAAATCAAAGGTGATACAAGTGAATATTTTAGGTATCAGTCTCAGTGCCTTGGTCACAGGTAAATAATATGCTCTGTGCCACCTAGAGGCATGTTGGAATTGTTACACAGCTGTAATTGTAACTGCTGCTTTATGGCAAAAAGAAATGAAACCGTTGTGATGTTTTGTGAAATGTTGAGTGTTAGAGCTGTTCCACATATTCTGAAAACTCAGAATGTTTTTACTCTTTAGTGGTTTTCTATACGACTCACTAGAATTTAGGTGCTAAACCTGATTTTTGAAAAATTGTTCTGAATTTCTCTGATGCTTTCATTTTCATTATTGGAAAAAGTATGCATGCAAAGAGTGATATTTATATGTTTTAATCTGTAATGATTTTCTCTTCATGAAGAAGGAAACTTGGTTTTCCTAGTGTTAGACCATGGTTGTGCATAGATGTAATAATAAATATTTTGCTCCAAGGAAGTAGCAGTCTTGCTATTTTCAGATAGTCAAGATTTAATGATATTTAAAAGTGTATTTAAAAAGCAAAATCAAATACTGTCTTGACAGKGTACTGAGTGAGCCCTGTGCTAACTAAAGGGTGAATTACCAATGCTTTATTTTATCCTACAAATGTAAAGATTAGGTATCTTCTCTGGATATTTGTGAAATATAACTCTCTACTGTATTGCATAAGGGTTAGCTGCACAATTTTTCTTTTCCTTAAAATAGACTCATTCCTTACAAAGCAATCTAGTTGTAGCACTGAATTCCTCTGACCCAGAGGCATCCTCATGGTGTCCCAACTCAATGCCTACTGGCCAGATGGTTCGCAGTGATAATTTTAATCGATTYGTTTTCTGTCCATATTTACATTTTCTTTACTAACAGCTTGACCTTTACTATACCCTATTTCACAAAGGTCTGTTCTGAATAATGCTACATGCTGGTGACCTTCRGTTTCTGCCAGCCAGACCTAGATTATCACCTGCTGATTTGGAGGCAAAAGGCTTCTTACCTTTTTCTTAATCCTGCAGTGATCTCGTCCTTAAAGTGTGGCCAAGGATTAAAGGACTTCAGCTGCTCTTTAAACTTTTTTTGAAAAATAGTTGAATTCATAAGTGCAGGACCTGGTGCTGGCTGCTTTGTGGCAGGTTTTTGTGCATCCAAATCAGTYCAATGGTTTAATTTCAAGCATTGCTTGGTGGATAAAAAGTCTTATCTTAAGAGAAATTAAATCCATGCTGACATCTGCTAAATTGAGTTTAACGAAAGCTGCCTAAAATCTGTCACTTATCCAAGTTCTTTCAAGGAAACATAATGAATTTTGACAAATTTGGGATGGTAGAACAAATTTATTCCTTGTTTCTGTGATTCGGGTTTGTTAAATGAATGAACAGAATCAAAACAAGTACATTGAAAACATTCCTGCTCTGCAAATCATTTGTCTGTATGATTTCTTTAGGGTTTTCCAGGAGATATTGGTGTACCTGGACTAAATGGCCCTGGAGGTCCTAAGGTAAGATTATATGAAAAACTGTTCAATGTAACAGTAAACAGTGTAAATCTCTGAAGAAAAGGCTCTGAGAGAGTGACACTGGCGTTATGAGAAGATARTCTTGCTGTCAGAATGCAGGTACTTTGCCTCAGGTATTTACACGAGGAAGTTATTTGAATGTTTAATGCTGTCCATGCAGTTCTGAGAGCAAATACTGTGTTAGATGGAAGCATGTAATGGCAAGGTGAATGTGGGAAAATGCTATGTAGCTAGAAAGTAGCATATGGTTCACCTGTATTTAAATAAAATGCATGCCAAATGCATGCAGATCTTTGTATTACTCAGGTCCCACCTGAGTACTAGAAATTGTTTTTAACAATTTTTTAAAGAAATAGTAACTGAAAATGTGGAAAATGGGTAAAATTCACATGCTGGATTAAATTATGGATAAAATAATAGATAAATAGATAATAGATAAAATAATAGATTAAATAATGGATAAAACTTATCTACCAAAAATTTATCTACCAAACTGTGCCACATAATTTAACTTCTTCTTTTTAGTAGGCTAATGTTTTAGACCCAGCTCAGGCAATAATTCACGTGTATAGAGTTTTCAATGAAGCTTTGGAATAAAAGCACGTATGGGAAATTTTTGTTAAAATGGAAATGGTAGAGACTAATACAAAAAGTGCAGGTGGCTCAGAAGTTAACCCAGAGGAAGATGATTAAATGATATCTAAAGACTGACTACTTGTTGTTGAAAGGCAAGTACCAATGAAGTTCCTCACCCATCACCCTTGGGCTATTCTTACAYTGTATTTTCTGTGATAAATAGTCACAAGTATGATGGAATGAAATTTGTATATGAAACAAAGTTGAGCATATTTAGATGATCTAAAAACTGCACTTTTTGCTAATTCATCCCCCTTCAGTTATTTCAGACTGATTCATGCATGGACTAAAATAATAAATCCTAGACTTAGACCAAAGACATTGCCAGATCTCTCTGAAATAAAAGCACAATAATGCAGTTAGAAATGAAGTGAAATTGTAGAAGACATAAGGCTAGATGTGTCATTAACGCCACTGCACAGAGCATGAGAAGGCTWTATCTCTGTAGTGCAGTTCTGGGCATTTTTGTTCCAGAATGACTCAATCAGGTGAGAGCAGATGCAGAAAAGGATATTTGAATGGCTTTATTCTGAGAGGCAGTTTGTTTATTGTACCAAAATGAAGGGCTTTTCTGAGCTTTAAGTAAACTAGAGGGCAGAAACTGGTGAGGCAGAAGAACTGTGCAAGACCAACAGTATCATTTGTCCAAGAACAAAACATACAGGTTGTCTATGAATAAACAGACATGGAAATGACAATATTTTCTATCAACAGAGTTGTGAAATTCTGTAGCAGACTACTCAAGAAAACATAGGACAGGGAGCAGTACATAGTTTAAAGATATGGTCTTATTTGTACCTGGAAGGAAGACTGTAACAATACCTCCATGCCAGAGGTGATCATTCTTAAGAACATCTCAAATCATCCAGTTGCTGAAGCCATAGCCAATATTTTCTGCACATCTTCTCTTTCGACCATGTCAAGAGCCTTTTACCAAAATAGACATGAATCTACTAGGAAGGCTGAGAACTAGATGGGGCAAATTGAGGAGAAGTTAAAATGTATTTCTAGGGAGAGATGCGCACCTTCAATTCTGATTTATTGCTTTGCTAACTTGTTTGTATACGTTTTTGTAAAACATCAGCAGCCTTAGATGAATGAGTTTGTCTGACCATTACAGTGGCAGTTGTTCTTGTGTTTCTGAGTTACCAGGGCACTTACAAAAAAACCCCTGTTGATGAAAGACTCTGTCTAGGGTCTTGGGGAAATAGGAGAAGAGAAATACAACAGTTCWTGAATTGCAGTTCAGATTTAATTGTCCAAGGTTATATATGAATGATGTAACTGAAATCTAATCCCTGCTGCTCAGTTTCTTCACTGAGTTTGTACTATTGCACATTATATCCAATGTGCTTTTGTTAGAATTCTGTTGGTGTTTAGTACATACATTACTGATTCATTGCCTTTTCACATATTCAGGGAAAAAAAAGGTACTAAGAGGTAGACTACAAAGTTTAAGACTCCATGTTCCTTTCACACAGAAATTACATAGCTGAACAAGATTCAGTGCTCTCCAGCACATTTGGTATTGGAGACAAAAAGCTTAGACAGCCTGCCCTAATCAGAGAGAACTGGTGGCTTACATTTGAAAAGAAGGATTACCAAACTGGAAAAACTCTTATACTGCTCCCAGTACTGAGGGATAAGGTCTGCATAACTTTGGAAATGTTTGGCTTTTGGGATTCCCAGCTGTCTTGAGTTGACTGCAGTTCTAATAAATTTCCTCCAGCTTTTATTTTTAGAAAACTGTTCTCACTATGCTGCTATTTTCCTCATGTTTTTGTTTATGCTTCCTCAGAAGCAATACCCATTTTAAAAGGCGAGAAAGCAGGGTAAGCTTTATTTTTTACCAGTTGGTGTGGGATAAATTCAACCTCTTGGAAGTTTAAGCTCTATTGAGTGTGACCAGCTGTCTCTAAATGCCAGTAGAAGTTCTGGCATTTTAAATTTTAAATTTTCCATAAGTTAGTGCAATAATCAGCAAATCTGACCTCTCTAAATCAATGGTCAAAGGATTTATTATGTAATTTTGTCTACAGAACRTTACTCAGCTTGGAAACAATATTTTAGAAGGTGTTTGATCTTGATCCACCACTTATTTTAAAAAATAACAACACGCATTTATTTTAAAAGGGAATAAGAATGTTTTTTAGAAGTTCTGAAATAACTTCACGCGTTTCCTATGTTATTCTTTGCAAGTATTTATGCTCTCTAACCCAGAAAAGTGAGAGGAAAAGATGGTCAGAATATGCTGACTACCACTGTAGTTTTTCCAGCCGTGTGTGTTGTACCATGGAAGTAGTTGAAAGCTTCCTTCCCCTGTTCACTTATGTTTGTTTGTATAACACATTTTAATAAAGTGATTATTAGGAGTTTCACCTCTTCTGGAAGGGATGGTCAACTGGGAAGTTACATCTGTGAAATACAGGATACCCCATTTGCTGGCTCACGTTTTTTTCCAGATGCTTTGGCATATGTGTAATGACTACCTTCATTTTCTGTTTGTTGTCTGAAACCCCAAGGAGGAGACGGAAATTTCATTTAGTCTTAATATTCAGTTTACAGTCTGGAACTTTTTTCTGGTTCCAGTTAAGTGCAGTGAAAGGATGTGTGCTGCTCCCATTTCCACTGTGCAATTACATTGTACTGAAARCCCTATCTCCTAACAAGCTTTGCTGTTAAAATAAAATGACAGTTATGACCGTGAGGACATTTCATGACTAACCATATAAGAGTACTGCTTAGGTGGTGCTACTGAAAGCCCTCCTGTCACTTCTGTGCTGGTATGTCAAGCAGCACTCTACCCCAGTCCTTCCCAGACTGATGGGCTCTTTTGATGAAACTCAGTAGCTTGAGGTGGCCTGTTCCATTTTTCTCTTTCATTTTACTTTGCATGCTGAGTAGATTGTTACTGGACCAATGCCTGCACTTTCTGTCTAGACTTGAGCTTCATTAGTAGGCAATTAATAAGGCTTACACTTTCCCACCATTGCTTTCTACAGAGGCTAATCATATCTCTCCTAAAGGGCAGTTTCTTTGTTCTTGTTGCTTTATCTGATATTGTTAAGCTTCGGTTTCCCAGAACATTAATAATATGTTTACACTTTTTTTTTTTGTTCTATGCCAGGTCAAGTGCTTTTCCCAATTATCCCATTGCAATTGGGATGCCCGAGGTTTTTGACACACTGCTAGCTACAAAGTCATTTTAACAAACTTTTGAAAATGTTGGTGTGAGCAGTCATGAAAACTCCAAGTTGGCAGGGGATAAGGTGCTTTATCTCTGGAAAGCTGATTATAATCCTAACAGAAAAGTAAGGGCTAAAAATCACAAGTAGTTTTGGACAAGCTAGTGGTTTAATTTCACTTTGTAGTTTCTTTCCATTGCAATGTTGTCAACACATGTTATTGTAAAGACTACCTAAATAAAAGATCTGCACATTGATGGTGCTTTAATCTTAGCATGGTAGTGTGCTTTACCTCTTTAAAAAGAGAGGAATTGTTYTACTGTGAGTTCAAATATTTTCTTATTTCCTTCTCACAACGTGAAAAGAATAATGCTTCAGCTAAATCTATGTAGAAGTTTGTAAGGTACTCGGTTTTCAGCAGCTTCTCCTGGCTTTCTAAGGGAAATACTATGAACAGTGATAAGAAGTGAAGTCTGCTACCTCAGTTTTGCATTTTTGTCTAGGTTTGTAAGAGGAGAGAAACTAGACCAACAGGATTGTCAGTTGATGTAAGTTATCACTGTGTTTGTTTGGATGTTTAGGGAGCTCTTGGTGACCGAGGACCTCCAGGGCCACAGGGTCCCAAAGGAGTTGAGGTAAGATCAAAAAGTTATCCAATCAAGAGACTGTGTTTCAAAGAAAAAGTTGTGACAGGTGAGAGGGTTAGACAAYAATGGTTAGGTGTGTATGGTGTCATGCAAAATTTGAAGTTGCTTTTGCATTTTGGCAAGTGTTCCAAAAATTTTTGGCAGCCTTATGGCACTGTGCATCCATTATGTGGTTTATTTTAGTTATTTCAGTGGAATCTCAGATAATACATGTCCAGAGTTGGACATGATTATTTTAGTTAAACTGGAAGTATGGAGATAGAAAGCATATATCAATTTAATTACAGTGTCCTAGATACACTTAAATAAACAGTTAGACCCCTATTAACTGAAAGGGGAGAAAGGCAGTTCTCTGATTCATTGAGTAGTCTTAATTCATCATCATAAAAATAAAAGCTCATGTCTTGTAGATTAAAAATAATTAATATTAGAAATAATTTCTTCGGTGATTCTGAAGATAGATCTCTAGACTTCTAAGTAGCTAAGTGATGGGCTTCCGTGACAAATATTGAGTGAGTAAAAACCAACAGTGGCAAAATGATCTGTTTAGTTAGAAGCCAGGAAACTGCAGGTAGGATTTCTTAGTTCCTGACTCTTGTCACTTGTAATGTAAAGGTTGTGTACCAGTTCCTCCAAAACTTGGAGAAGATCTCCTGTATTGAGGAGGAACAGTGAATCTCAAAATGATCGCAGCATGACATCCCGGCAGAGCATTGGTACTAATTCATACTTGAACTGTGTAATGGGTGAACCCTGAAGAGTTAATGCTGCAGTTCTGCCTGTGCATGACCATATCACACTGCCCAGTGTGCTGGGCAGCACAGGCACAGTGTCTCATTTCTTCTCCTACACACCTGACTAGCCTGACCCCCAGCCTCCCTCTATCCCTGAGAAAAGATAAGGGTCAAACCTTGGCAAAATGCCATAGCAGCATGGAAGAGAAAAGCAGGAATGGTCCTACTGCTTTTATAGTCATAATAGTCAAATGTTGCTAGAATAGAGCAACTGCAGGGCAGACAGAGATTGACCCATCATTGCTGAGTCTCTCCCTGCTCAAATTTGTGAAAATAGTGGTATCATGGTAGGTACACCAACAAGTTTCACAGCCTTTCTGATAGCATCTACATAGGGCATGACTTTCTGGCTAATGAATTTGTCTGTCTGTCTTATAGCGCTTCTATCAGGCTTGGACTCAGTCAAACACATATGAAGTAAATTTAAGATTATATCATGAATACAAACACTCATCTGCAGAGTTTCTTTTTTAAAACTAGAGTTGGCATCAAGGTCACTGAATCCTGATTTCTTTTAGGGAGAAGTAGGACCAGCTGGACCTATTGGAGGAGTCGGCCCAAGAGTAAGTATAAGTAATTTTGTTAGGGCAGGCTATTTTTCAGTAGAAGTATTGCTTTATAATGTAAATTTGCTGTGAGAAGTGACTGTGATAAAATGGCATCTCCTGAATGAATGTGTGTCTTTCATCAGCACATGCTCAGAGCAGAGCTGGGAGGAGTAATGTTTTTCCATACAAAGAGTATGAAAGGAAATCACAGCCATGGTGCACAAAATAAATCTTTTGAAAAGGAAAGAGTAAATAACAAACTGCTTGTGGTGCTCCTTTGAGACAGATGGAACTGCCCTGCACTTCCTAGGGACCGAATCAGCTGATATATCAAAATATTTAAATTGGGGAAGAACCCACCCCGCTTACAGGGAGAAAAAAAAAGGATGTATGCTTTAAGAAATCCACCAGAAACCTGGTAGGTAGTTTCTGAAAACAGTAAAGCTGGGACAACACAATGCTGTTTATGCTGACRTGTTTTAAAAGATAGTTTTAAACTTGTATCATCAAATTTTTTTGTTAGCTATAAAAATATACTGGTGTCTGAGAGTATTTCAGTGAACTTGAAGCTTATTTTAGAAAATTTCTAAGCTAAAATAAATACTAGCCTGCACTAGGGATTACAGAAGTATCAATAAGTTTATTGAATGGAGTTTGATCTTCTGCCTTTACTTGATTTGATTATGTGTGATAATCACTGACTTGGTCTTCATTTTGGATGACTTCCTGTTTCTTGCATGAATTTGAGAAAATCTTTCCCACTGTTTTCTGCATTTAGAGTGGATATATGCCTATGCCATTTTTCCTGTTCATTAGCTAGCCAAAGCTGGGAATTTGCTTTCTGTTAAAAATGATATTAAAATATTTATTTGCCACATAGATTAGGTGTTAAAACAAACAAACCCCTACCAAAACAAAAAAAAAACCAAACACCAAACCCTCCCACAAAAGTCTCTTTGTTTTTCAGCTGAGGAAAACATGCAAAAAATTAAACAGAATTTCATAACACTCTGTAACTTAGTTCAATATTCAGTTTAATCTGTCTGAGCTTCTGCCGAGGGCCTCATGGAAATTTTTGTTTGGCTGCATCATCCTCGGAGTCCCCTCCTTGGGCAGGGCTTCATGGCTGAACAGCAACTCCCATGTTGTGCTGTGGCAATTGGAACAGAAGATGCCGTAGTGGGTGACTCATGGGCAATGAGACACCTACCTTCACATGCTCCGTGTCACCGGGCACGCACAGGCCACCATCAGCTGGTGTCAAAGTGACCCAGGAGGAAAGATTTTTGTGTAACCTAGCAAACTGAAGCATTTTTAATCTATTTTGGGTCAATTTGACCTGAATTATTTTGGTTTTTATTTCTCTCAGTGGGAAATGTACACACCATTGGCATGTCTTATGGCTCTCTGGCTTCTCTCTCATAACAAGTTGTTGAGAGAAGAAAATGTGCATCTGAAGTGGGCCCCAGGGTTGCAGTCTCTAGACATTTTTTAGTAGCTTGCTGGCTAACATCCCCTCCTGAAATGAGAGATAGGGAAAAAGGGAATTTTGCTTGATGGGCAGCCCTGCCTGTTTTTTCTCCTTGTCCAGGGCCCCATCTGCTCTTGCCTGGATTCTGTGGCTTCTCTTGACTCCAACTGTTCCACAGCTCCAGGCGAACTTGTTTACACTGCTGCTCTGAACTCTGCTCCTATCTCTGCTTGTGTTTGGTGCTTTGCTCCCACGTGTGACACAGACTGTGTGATTGCGTTGGTGAGAGAGTCACAACCGTGACGTGGTGACATCTCACGTGATTTAGCAGCACTGAGACAATAAGCTGCTCAACACATCTGTCTTTTTAAATTATGCTTCCTTGATTGCAATTTGACATTCATTTGATTTACATGGGCTTTGTTTCTATTTTCCTTGAAAGGAGTTTAAAAAAGTGAATGCTGCATCTGCAAGTAAACACTATCAAAACTGTGTTGTCACTGCACTAATTAAATAGCCATGGGGGCAGAGGAGGTCTCTGAGAGGGACCTGAAGAAGTGGTCTGGCCATGCATGGCCCCAAGGCACCATCAGCAGTCAGCTATGTCTTTAGCTGACAGATGTGTTTGAATTGTGTTTTGCGGCCTGCAGGAGTGGGGATTCTTCATTCTCCTCATCAATCTGCTTCAGTCGTTTGCCTGTTTTACAGACGTGTTTTCTAAGGTCTAGCTGTTCTATCTGAAAGTCTTGCCTGTGCTTTTCTCACTACAACCTTGCTTCTTGCCCTACAGACCTTATTTGTTTGTGGGCATGGTTAAATAGGTTAGTCCTCTTTCCAGCCACTGTTACCTTCATTTTCTAGGGCTTGTCTGAACTAGGTGAAGTATCCTTGTAGGTGATATATTGTAAACCTTTGATTATTCTTATGAAACAGTAATGGAGCAGGTTTCTAGTGCTTCTGGAATCCTCATCAATTGTACTGTGCAGTTTCAGGTCGAAGTATTCAGTCCCCGGTTCAGGTTTAGGCATGTGCCAAGCAGGCAGTCATAAGATTTCACCTCATTTTAATCCCTCCCCCCTCCCCTGCCCTGATTTCTAACATTTGCTTTAAAAAACATGCAAGAGACCAAAAACCCCTGGAGCCCACCTGACCAATGCTGCCATCAAAATAGATGGTCCTCTATGGGAACAGAAGTGGACATGAACCTGCACAAGGGTTCTCCAGTCCCAGCTCAAAAAAGAATTCCCATGTGTCTAAAGCAACTGGAGACAAAACTAGGGATGTTCCCCTGCTTACTTAGGATATATCTCAGTTCCAAAGACCTCCCTCTGTTTGAACTTTGAAAGAAGTGTTTGAGCTGAATCTGATAACATCATTTGATGTTTCATTCATTCCTTTCCAAACCTTCCCACCCATTCTATTCCAAAGCCAAATACTTGCATTCTCTTAAATTAATCCTTCTACATTAAAAAAAGCTGATTTTTTTTAGTATTTGCTTATTTGTCCTGTGAAAATACAGTAGCTGCCACACTAAATATGTGACTGTGTTTATTCAGTTTCCTCCCACTTAACTCTCTCTCTCAAAGGCTATCCAAATATTAACACTGTAACTGTCAGTGTAGCTCAGCTCAGTCAGTGCAAGCACTGGTGCATTTTATTTTTTTTTTTTTTTTTTTGTATCTTCATTGCTGGAGAAGAAAATGCCTTTAAAAGAGTGGAGATTGTTTTAAACCAGAAAGTAAAAAGAAGCTGTTGCGTGCTGATTCCTTTCTGAGCTACATGTGTTAAACAGAAGCTGGAATTTATATAGCCATAAGATGAGCAGTTTCTCCTGATGATAGTGAAAAATGTTCTCAAATCCGCCCCAAACCCCCAGTGCAGTATTTTCTGCAAGTGCCTTCCTGTGGGCTGAAGGCATGGGGGAAGCTTATGGAGGGATTGAAATAGTGATAATGAGAGATATTTGTGTTACAATGTATACACCTGTACCTACCAGTTGTGAGGTGAAAGGAAGCACAGTTGGTTGCTGTTTCCTGAAAGGGAAGGGTAGAACTTTCAGCTAATATTTTAGGAAACTGACATTTCCTTTGGGATTACTCTGCCCTGGAAGAGTAATTTTCTCGGGGGTTTGCAGCAGAAAAGCAGCCATCCCTAGTTTAACCTTCTGTCAGTGGCTTTTCCTCCACGTGTAAATGCATTGTATTTCTGTTTAAAGCCAAATCCATGTGTTTCAAATTGCTTTACCAGTTAAATCCACTTGTGCCATTTTCTGATCAACTTCCATCTGTTGTGTGTTGTTCACAGCTAGTACATAACTGCGGAATGACAGCCAAGAGACCTTCACAAGTTGTAACATCAGTTCTCATAGGACTAAAATTATCAAGGTAGTTAGTAGGGCCAACTAGTTTTCTTTTAGTGAATTTTGCTTAAAACATTTTTATGTTAAAGTCTTGCTGTCTAGAAAGACCTTAAATTTCTTTACAGCAAAGTTGTTAAACAGCATGTAGTGACCTGCAGAAGCCCATCACTTGTTCTTTGTTAAGCCTTGTGGAAAGACAGGAGTTGCTTTATCTGGATCTCTCAGAACTTCTCTTCATGGGCTTTTCTGTCTGCATTCCTGGCTGTACCATGTTTTAGTTCATTGGCAAAAACAAGAATATGTTCTTAAAGTGATTTTATTTGTTGGAACTTGTTGGGCAAAATGAAATCACTCAGGTAGGCAGAGAGAATGAGAGAGATAGAAAGGCATTAATATGAGAAGTCGTGGAACCTGCTAAGACAATATAATTTTAAGTCATATAGGGAATTTCTCAGGTGCCCAGAAACTAACATGCACATTGTGCTCTGGAAGACAGGCACAGAGCAGCTGAAGCAAAAGAACCAAATGAAAAAATGTCATCTTTTTAAAAGAATCCTGTTTATTATCTGTTGCTTTAGTTGCTCTTGTCTCAGAACAGCCGATGTGGAATGGAAAGCTCTTATTATGGACACTGGTGATTCCAGTTATTCAGTTTGCTGGAACAGCTGCTGATAATTTCTATTTAGCAGAAACTTGCATCTTTTTGATACTGAATCATTAAAATGTTGAATTAATTTTCTTTCTCCAGTTGCCAGCCTCCAGTGATCTCATTAGCAACTTGCTCAAGAGCCAGATCCAGTCCACTGGACCTTTACTTCTGGACTGGGGCCTTTTCCTCAGAGCCGATGGGGAAAGTTTGTCTAGGCAGGGCGGTGCTGTCCAGACAACCAAATGGTTAGGCCATGGTTTATGTTGTAGAGGAAGTAAAGTATACTGGGAGGGAAAACAACCTCTTTAAAGGGAGGCATAATGAAGTTATAAACCTCTAATTGAAAATTAAGGGGGAAAGCATTCTGGTTTGTATGCCTTTGTGAGTCTGTGTGAGTGACACCAGAGGGAGGGATGCATGTTATAAAATGCTTCAAAGATCTTGTCACTTTGTGGCCTCCTGCTCTGATTGATGTTGCTGTATTTCTTGCAGCTAACAATGTTATTAGCAGAGTATCATAGCAACAAGGTCTGTCAGCTGCAAAATGCTAGTGGAGAGAAATGAGGCTTAAAATCATCAATTTTCTGAGTAAAGAGGAGAGGATATTTGAGCTGATTTTGTCTGTTTGAGGAAGAACAGTTATGACGCCAGTGCCTGAAGTCTAAGCATCAAGTTCTGTTCATGTTGAGTCCCTATTCTGCTGGAATTAACCAGGAGAGAACATGGCCTTGCCAATGTTTTGTGTCCCTAATATGTTTTTTCAAAGTGGAATTAAAATGTGTGTCAATCTTGGACTGTGACCGTTTTTTCCCAGTGTTAACTGCTATAAGACTTAATACAAATTTTTCTTACTGCTCTAGTATTTGATGTAACATTCAACAGTGTATTTTCAGATATAGATTTCTAAATACACTTGCTTCAATTTTTTTGTTAGATATTACTAAACTGTACATTTTTAGTGCACATATTTTGATAAATAGATAAATTGGGATGAAATTATCTTTCTGAAATAAAATGTTTACAATATTTTATTCTAATCCTCATTTTAGGGAAAGCCAGGACAGAAAGGTTATGTAGGTGATCCTGGACCAGAAGGTTTGAAGGTAAGTGATGGTTTTATGTTTGAAATAGAATGTATTTGGAGTACAGTTATACGCTGCTATTTGCAGTGACATACCAGTGGAAGGATATGCGTACACATGCTTCCATATAATACAAATGTGTATTATACTGATGATTCTGCTTTCTTGCAAGATCCCATTTTGGAAAAGGAGAAAATTATGCAGCTCTAGGAGACAGGGATATGTGAGCGAAGACTGCGCCTGCTGAAATGAAATCTAACTGCCTGGGGATGTGAGGGTGCCTGGGCCGGGGGGCAACGAGGGAGTCAGGGCACTTCCTACACTGGCGGGATTTTGGAAGTGTGAATGGGGATGAGATAAAGTGCTGCAGTTTGAAAGAGGAGCTTGTGGCTGCAGAATTTCTCAGTGCTGAGCTGCAATCTCTGCAAACAGTACGCAAATAACTGTTCATCAGTTAGAAAATAACTGATTTTATAGTCATAGTCAGATAAGTGCTTATACACCCGGCTTCCACATGTAAAATACACAGGAAAATGTTCCTGTTATGTGTCAGTGTAGTTATGGAGAACAGAATTAATTAATACTTAATGACAGTTTCAAGATTTTGAGAGCAGGGGGAGAAGTTTGTTTAAATGTCATTCAAATGTCAATTTTCCTAATATTTCGTGACAAAATTACAGTTATCAGTAGTGTGCACAGGCAACATTCACCTTTGAAGCAGTAGTGAAATAGTGCAGGTAATTTGCTGAAAGGAAGATTTACATAAAAATTGAGAAATTCATTTATAGTATTTGCTGACTTAATGTATTTACTGAGCACTTAATAGGTAGATTTTATTTTTGCAGGCAAATCCTGAATACATTAGGATATAATTTTACAAAATCAAAATTAGCCACTGGCAAAAGTTAATTCTTTTTGGTTACTTAATTTTAGCTTTCAAAGTTTTAATTGGCAGATGTAATTTAGAAAAAAAAGAGGCTCCTAGGAAAACAGAGAACTTGAATATACACATATGAAAGAAATTACTTTTCTAGTGAACTACATCATCTGTTTTCTACATTTAACAGGGAGAACAAGGAGACCAAGGAAACCTTGGAAAAACTGGTGAAGCAGTAAGCTTGAATTCTCTTTCTGGTTTGATTTTTAATTCTATGTTTATTTGAGAGTGAATAAATGATTTGTTGGAGGCACCTTCTGATGAAGTTTGCCTGTATATGAAGTTGTAGGATGTCAGTTACAGCTTTCTGGTATTTCAGAATCATACTATTTAAAGAAATTTCCCATTTTAAGCATTTTCCAGAATTAATTCTGCTTTTTTCCCAATACATTGTGTGAATATTGCAGGTGGTTGTAGGGATTTTCCAAGGCACGTTTGTGAACAAGTGATCCTTTTCCAGTTAAATCATTTGAGAGGCTACATTTAGCCTGAGATGTATTTTGCAGGCTTGTTCTGTGTACCCTCCATGAAATCACAGAGCTCAAGAAGGTGACCTTGAGGTGACATATAGTCCATCCTCTACTGCCTAGGCAGAATCAGTTATCTTTATATCATTTCTGACAAATATTTGGCTAACCAGGTATTAAAAAGCTTTGAGACCAGGGCTTCTCTATTTTTAAAAAAGTTCTTCTAGCAGTGTAACCTGATTCCCTTCTGCTGGAAACAGCATTTTACATATGATGGTTGTTACTCTGTACCTCTTTCATTCTTTCTTGTCAGGCTTCACAGTCCCAATTCAATTAGCCTGTCATGTTCTCAAGATAATTTAAGTCACATTCTAACTCTCCTGTAATCTCTTTCCAATTCATCTAAACATCTATGACTCCAGTTTACTGCCCAGACTGTTGAGAACAGCGAGAGAAAGGAAACATTGCCTCTAACAAGCCTACTCCTTGCATAGATGTGCTCGCTTTTACAGTAGTGTGTTGTTACTCGGTTTGTGATCCACGGTCTCTGATCCTTCTTTCTAAAAAGGCTTTGTCTTTCTCTGTTCTTCCACTGGAGGTGGATAGTTGATTTTTAGTTGATAACAGTCACTTAAACATACTGTCTTGAAATTCTGTCTGCTTGATTTCATCCCCCGCCCTTTTGTATTTTTAAATTTTTCTGGGATTTATGAGCAGATGTGAGCTTGTTGGCCCATGCTTGAGTTACCCAAATGTTGTGTAGAACATGAATAAAGTGATTTTATTTCATGAGTTAGTGTATGCTGAGGAGAGATACCACCCACTAGTTTGGGCTTAGTGCTGTACTACTCACATAAACTCTGTTCAGTTTAGTTGGTAGTCAGAGTTAGTCTGCAAAATACCAGACAGATGTACCCCAGGCAACTCATCAAATGGTTGGTTACTGTTGAAATTTTACAAACTGCTTGTAAGTCAAGTCCAGCCCCACTGTGGACTCTGAAGATGGTGCTCTGGGGAAGGGGACTGAGAACCTGGACTCTCAGTCAGTTAAAAGTATCTGCTTAGACAGGAACCAGTAGTGCCATGACATACCAAAAGGTCCCCTTAAAAGTCATCCAGCATGTATCTAAATGTAGCTTTCATGACATGTGAATTCTGTTTTTCAGCCTGTAACCTGTTAGGGAAAATTGATAGCATTTACTATGCTGTACAGTGCCACATGCACTAAAATCCTCAACAAAAGACAAAGCTAACCTCAATCTTAAGTCACTTCATCAATAACAGTACATAAAACAATCACGGAAGCTAGTTACTTAACTTTGAGTTTCTGGATTTAACATGTAATTTTTTTTTTCCCTCCTTAATGAACTTGAATTCAGTGGACAAATTTTCAGACTCAGATATTTTGTATGAACATAATGTCTTTCACCACTAAAACAGCTCCATTCTATGTAGTAGTTACTAGCTCAACTATATAATCAATGATTACAGGTTGCTGTGATGTTGAATATAATAATCATAACAGCTACCTAACTGTAGTCAGGATCAAGCTGCGAGAATGAAATAACAAAATATTTTCTATGTCAAACAAGGGGATGTTGCAGCCCTGTTATGGTGTTATAAAGAAACATAATTATGACTCATCATTAATTACCATTTCCCACATGCGATATTTGGAGAATTTGCATGTGGTACAGGATGGCACATGATACCTGAAAACTGAAGTAGTTTCTAAGTTATTGATAAATATTCCTCATTTTTACATGTAGATTGTGGAATGTCTTCTGCTTTATGTACATGTATTTTAATCAAGTGAGCTTCATAGGCCCTTGATGCTATTACATTACCTTCGCATTATCTGGCAGCAGAGGACTAGTGCCCACTACATGGTCTTTAGGGGGATAATATATACTATGTTGTCATTAAGGCCAATGGTGAAACAGCAAGAGCAGGAGACAGTCCTTCAAGCGCACTCAACCTCTTTCCTTCACCTTATTTACCACTGAAATCTGTGACAGTTAAGCTTTTCCAAAAAAAACTGAAAAGTACTAACAGGAAGAGGATGGTTTTTCTCATATGCATAAAATGCTTTTCCAGATGTGAATACTGATGCAAAATAGTCGCTTCTGTTTGCTTTGGACACAGATTTTACTTCCAGCTTCTCACCACCTTCTGTTTGTAACAAGTAATTTATTTCCCTTGGCATGCACATAGAATACAAACTTCTTAATTCACAGATAAATTCACTCCCTGCCATTCAGTATTGTCTCTGGTGGCATGAGTGATGGCTCCAGGACATCTGTGGAATCAAACATGCCACGCACAAAACAAACAGACAAAAAGTTTGAAAAACAGAAGACAAAGTACAAGAGCAAAGTACAAGTGCTACCAACCACTGGGACAGATTTTGAGATGGAGTGACACTAAATACAGAGAGGAATTGTACAAATAGCAGTAAACAATGTGCAATTACTGTACAGTTTATCTAATAGAAAAGGCAAAAGCAAAAAGAAATTGCTATAAAGTTGATAGTAAAAAAATTCTGTATGTTTGGTTTGTCTCTTCTGTGCCACGACCTCACCAGTCTCCCTTTATGGCTTGTCTATGGTTTGCTGTTTATTCATTATCTCTATTGACAGACTTTTTCAAATTACAGAATATAACACCTATTTTTAAGCCCATAGTTAAAATACATGATACTGGTTTTTAGCAATGGAGAATCCATCACCACATTCCAGTTTTCCAAATGATAACTAGAGCATTTCCTGAATAAGCTGTCCAAAGAAGCAATCTTGCAATAGTAAATCCTGTAAATGCTGAATTCATAGCAAATTATGCCATTACAACATGTAATTACCACATGTCCGCTACTGATACCAGAGTTGCACCAATATTTTTCTCCTGGTTCTTTCAATTTTCTTACTTTTCGTGGTATCTTTCACTACTACATCTGCCACTGCTGTTGAGGGTGCCAAAATAGTTATTCCTTTTCCGTAGCAGCTTTCCCAGGTCCTGCAGAAAAGTACAGATAGCAACTCTGCACAAGGAGGGAATTTTCAACAGCAGGAGATTTGACTATAACACTTGGCTATTCAGTCTTGTTAGGTGGAATATGTGCTGAAATACAGCTTTGTCAATAGGCTAGAAGCCACAGTATCCAACATTTCTTAGGTCACTTGAAGCTGCTGATTCTTCAGAGCATATTTCTGCCAAAGTATTTCTGGGTGCTTGTCCACTGTGGAAACAGAGTAAACTAAATTTACAAAATGTTAGCAGTGCTAATAAGCTTAAATGACACACATTTAATAGTAGATCAGGAATGTGCTTAAAGTCAGACTTCAGACACTATTTCTTAACTGAGTCCTACAACAAAAACTGTTTCTCTGGCTACAACATACATTGTGTTTGTTTAAAGAGGAAGGGAGGCAGATTCAGGTGGGGCTGCTTGGCTCAGCAGAGCCCAGAGCTGTGGTAGAATCCAGCAGCTGTTCTTTGCTGTAGGATATTTGGTTAACTGCAGGACCATCAGGTCCAATTGAAGAGGGATTTGTTAAGATGGTGAGAAGGAAGGGAACAGCAGGCAGAGCAAATGTACGCTGCTGACAAGACAAAATCTTTCGGAAGTCATGCCAAAAGAAACAACCCCTTCAGCTACTGAAAAAATTCCCCTTACATTTTGGGGGAGGAAAATCTCACGTTGCTGACATGTGCAGCTGGATTTTTTTATGCTTAGATAAGATGCTCTCCAGTAATGGAGAGCAAATATTTGAAACAAACTTCAAGCATCTCATACAAATGATCTGTTTGTTAAAATGTCAGGGATGATTTAAGAAAATGATTCATTGCTCAGCTTTTATGGCACAAAATTTAACTCATCTGGACTTGAAACAGTTGTTTTTCAGGATTCTTTTAGTGCTCGATAACGCTAGTGTTTATCCAGCCTGCACCACTCTGAATAACTGAGCGCAAATTAATTCCTATTTCTCCTTGCCACCTTCGTTAAAGAAATTCAGCCTGTACACTTCTGAATTAGAAATCACTGACATTTATACACACATTGAGACAGAGTACAAGGGTAGAACTGTCAGCTGCAGTATGTGCAACTGATGTCAAAAGGCAGAGTTCATGAACACAAATAAATCCTGGAAAAATAATCTTCAGAAATTACATGTCAGCAAATTTCCCTGGTTGCAAATAGTTTTTGAAGCAACAGAAGGAAACCAAGCTGAAATGAAAAGTGCTTTCCCCTGAAAAAGTGCAGTAAAGGAAAACCACTGATGTTCAAGCTGTCGATGGCAGCTCCAGAGCAGGCTGCAAATGGTCAGTCTGCCAGAGTCTGTGAATGGCAAGAAAATGCTGCAGTCAGGCCATGTGCCTTGCATCTGAGTTGCTTTTGGGAACAATTACCATAAAGCAATTACCACATCTTTGGGAGAGGTAAAAATTAGCTGGATTAGGCACCAGGGATGCATAATTCAGGGAGAATGGAAACTGCAATTCCTTTTGCTTGAAGAAAACATTAAGTGAACTTTAACTGATGTTTTCAGGATGCTCAGCAGAAGGAGTTCTTTGAATTATCCTGAAAAGTCTGGACTTAAGGGATATACAAAAGGGAATTTTAAACCATAGGCCAAAAGATAAGTCAATTGAGGAAAGCCTCTTATTTCAAAGTCTGGTGAATGCATGGGGCATTGCCAAGGGCTTCCAAAGAAGGAACTGCTTCAGCTGCTTTTAGAAACCAGTTAGACAGAGATTATCGTGAGTTCTATGGAGGACTTAACAGTGAATGGTAACAATGATACTTCTGCATCTATGTTGTGCTTCTTGTTTTTACCCTGCATGACCTGGTATACTACAATTCCTGCTGTTTTTTCTCTTGGGAAGAATGGGGAAAGAGGTTACAATATCAGGAGTTTAGCTTTATCGAGCTATTGCTCATTTTTCTTGAAGGATTTTTTGCTAGTGGTGCTCTTTATCAGCTGGTTTCAGCTACAGGAATAGTGCCTGCACATGGTATCTGCAGTTTAACTTCCAAGGTTTTGCCAGTAAGCACATTCTGCTGTCGCTTTGTTAGGTAGCTTCCTTTAAATGCAAGCATTCCTCTGCAAGTGCTATCAATCAGAGTTACCCTACTTTACACTGATGTTACTGGAAGCAAAATTTAACCCATTTATTTCTTTCTTAAAACTGCTGTAGATTAAGCAACTGGTGCCAGCACATTTTACCTTCCAAATATTCAGTTTTTGAGTCTTTTAAAGAATTGAGTGAAATACCAGCTGCAAGGTACAAATATGGTACATCTCTGCTCTTATTCGCTTCCTCCACTGGCAGCAGCAAATCGTAGATTTTCACTCAGGTTATCACCTCCGATTGATTACCAAGTAACTTTCTCAACAGACAGAAAATTAATAGAAAAATGTTATTGGGGCAAGATAATATTTTAAATTTATTATGCCATCTCATTGAATGAATGTTGGATAAAAATGTTTGAGAGTGCTGAACTGTAAATGAAATAACATTGGATTGGAAAATTTTCAATTATCACAGGAGAACACATTAACGTACAACCTCACAGGTAACTGCTGCCACAAGAACATTTGAAACTGGCTGTATATTCATTTCTCACTACCAGGTTTTTCAATGGATTTCTCCGTACTTGAGTTTGCATTAAGTGTACAATGTGTTTTCAATTATTCAACTACAGTCCAGTTTCTAACACGGAGCAGATGCCCTGGCAAGATGTTTTTGTCTTTCTCAAGCATGTGTTAGTTGTGAGATCTGGTCTCTGATTCATTTTCCACAAAATGCTCCTGTGAAGAAGGTTTCTAAAATGCTGTTACTATGCTGTTGTTGTCACAGGAGACTTTTACACAAGTCCTTTTAAATGAAAGTCGATGACTATTTTTTTAATGAGTTGCTGATTCCTTTTTTTAAACACTTCAGGATTTTTTGCTTCAATTTTTCAGTTTCTAGTACATTCAATTTTATGTTTGGAATCCACCACTGCTCCCCAGAGGATTGAAGGGATGCTGGAAGACATTGATTCAACAAATCTGCTTTGGACTGTGTTTATTCTCTTACATAAGAAGGAGAGAGAGTTGAAATCTCAATCCAGTCCTAGTGGCTGGTCTTTGTAACAAGCCAGTCCAAATCTGGGATTTTAAGAGCCACAGGCTCTTGCAGAAAGTCTGTAGGGAAAACATCACTTTATGGCTAATATGTTGACAGAACAAGATGTTTTGCCCTCTGTGCTTTCTTTTCATGAACGCTACTAGTTGTTTAAAGGTCCAAAATTAAATTCCTAAGTAAGCTTTCTTGTTCTCTTGCCTCTGTACATATCTGCCCTAGCTTTTTCTCAGATATTTGACCTCTCTTTTGAATGGAGGAGTGGAAGAGCATTTAGTTAACCTGTCATGAACTTCTTTCCCCTTCTTACCTTCTGAAGTCCCTGTTGCTTTTAGCATTTCAACTGGCTTCACTTTTAGTAATCTTGGCTATTTCTTTGCTTTCCATACATATGCAATTCCAGTTTGCCAAGTTTCTTTTGCATCTTTTATATCAACCTTCTTAGTGGTTTTGCTGTAAATTTTCTTTGCTTTAGCTACTTTTGAGGAATAGCCAATTTGCAGGAAACTTTCTATTTAATAGCCAGCTTCTGTCCTTGCTCTGGWGGGTGCCCTAGGCTCGCCCTAATGTGCCAGGGAATACAACAGCACATTCTTCCTAGTCTTGCTAGCACACACTGTTTCCTAATCATTCCTGCTCTTTCGGCCCAGAGCAACCAAGTCAGGAAGACAGTACTTCTGAATTGAAAAGAGGAGTTGATCAGAGGCTGTATATTAAATGGTTCACTGCTGGTGTAAGGCACAGCTCACCATCTTCCTGATCAGCATCTTCAGTCCTGTAAACAGTGTGGCATTGGCTGGGAGATCAGGAGTGTCTCTGTGGAAAGAGAATAGGTCTGAGTTTCGCGTTGGCGCTGGTTATGTCTTCTGTTCTTTCTGGAATAAGAAAATCAAAGTGATTGGTCTTTAGCATTTTGAAACTGTACCTCCACACCTCTTATCTTGATAAGCAAGAGTACAGGGCAGTTCTTTGTCTCACAGATTTCTGCCTGGTACTGTGGCCTGCGGTTGGCTGTGGCTGGTGGCTCTCGCTCTCAGAGTTCATCACGAAAGTCCCTCATTCCTGCCAGTGACGTCTGGGCCGTTGCCTCAGTGCCAATATCACCAGGACCAATCTTTGGCTGTAGCCAAGCCGAGAGACATCTCAGTTCTGACATATAATACACAGGTTCCCACACGTAATATATCAGTCCAGCTGCCATAGAGATGCCTGTTTATCTCTTTAGTTCCTTCCATAAAGTAATTGGTGCCAGTATTGTCAGCCTCAAAGGCAGCTGTATCAATGGCTCATTGCAATATATTTAGACTGTGGGATTTCCAGAGTAGCTAGCAGTCCAAGGAAACAAGTAACAATAAAATCCCTACTTACTTTGCACCTTTTCTGTTAAAGTACTCGAGGCTGAACTGTATTCAAATTACACAGCTAAAAGCTGCATTTTTATTTTTAAAAACTGATTTTACTATTTTTTTTTAATCACTCTTGAGCGCCAGTGTAGTGCTACTTCAGCTGGTTTCTTCCTACACACATAGAGATGGCAATGCCAATGTGTGAGTTGGCATTTTATTTTTCCTCCTTAGAGTGTTACAGACATGGTACAGTTGTGTATTATATCACTACTAGCAGCTCCCACATTTCTGCCATTTTCCAAGAGCAGTCATGCAATGTACTCTGGGCCCTTAGTGCTTTTTCTTCAAGCTCAATGTGTCATGTTTTTCTCAGTTGGAACCTTGCACTATGATTTCTTTTTCTCTTAGGTTTCATAATAAAGTAGGTATTGCAAGCACTGGGAACAAGCTTTTTAAAAGTACTTCCTCTCATCTTTCCCGTCCCATATGGTGGTACTCGTTCTATCCAGTGGAAATTTGTGAGAGAGCCTCAGGAGATAATTATTTCATTTTTAAATGCCTGAAAGGCTCTGATCCTCTGACTTCAAAGGCACTTGGGGCTACTACTCTTGAAGGAAAAATTCTGACAACACCTCATCCAATATAATTTTTGTTTTGATGCATTCTACTTTGTTCCACTGAATTTATTCCCCTTGAAATTTGCGGTCAGACTGAAGCACTAGCAGAGCAATTATCACCTTTCATTGTATGTTTGTAAAGCTTTTAGCAGTGCAAGGTTGAGCTCAGTGGCAGGTCTTAGTTGGTAGTGTAGTACTGTGATGAAATTAATGTAATTTCTCTTCTGGCAGTAGCTATTTCTTGTCGGTGTGTCTAGATGCAGTGATCCTTCTACACGGATTGTGAGCCAGGTAACTCGTGCAGCCCTCACTTCCCCACAGGTGCATTTAGATAGACCAGGGCTTCTCTGTGATGAAGAAATGTGCCCTGCTCTGTTGCTGGAGAGCTGCTGACCATGAACTAGTATAGGCATTGTGCTAGTAAAAGTCTGCTTTCTTTTTATCCAGGGATCAGCTGGCTTACCTGGAGAAGCTGGGCCATCTGGAAGCCTTGGTGAAAAGGTATAATAATGTATCTGACTACTGAGCAAAAATCAGCTTTGAAAACTAATAAAATACTGGTGATAAAATACTGGTGAGAGATCATTTGCTGACCACTGTCAGAGCTAATATTCTTGTAGCTATTTCAGAGCACAGGGATGTAATAAGTGGTAATCCAAACGTTATTTGAGGTATGTATCTGATATCCCTGATTTTACTTCACAGTTAATTTAGAGCTGATAGATTTGATATCTTGCTTATATTATGTCACTTGCTTTGCTATCCACTCCTAATGTTTCAGAGAAACTGGCATAAATTATACTTGTTTTGTACAGTAGCCTCTGGTTTTGCACTGCTATGTAATGAAGACAAAAAGTAGAAAGGTAAAACTTGTCTGTATGCATTAACTGAGTAAAAAAGACAAGACTGTGAGTTTTGTCTGCTGTGCAGTAACAGTTGTGTTTACGAAAGCACAGTTTGGCAGACTTAACGTGACTAGAATGGTATAAATAGCTGAAGAGTATTTGACATGGTTTTATTTAGGTGAAGTATTTTAAAACTGAAAAACAGGAAACTATTACTGGACTGCATGTCAGCTTCAATTATGATAAAAACATAATTGTTTGTCAGAATGATCCAACACCATTTGTACTTCTTCCCTGCAGGGCTGAATTATTTCACCTAGACTGGTGTCTGCTATTTAGATATTTTATCGAGAAAGTCTTAATCTACTATTAGAACTTCCATAAAAATCTGATTATAATTTATGTAATCTGTGAAAGGAAATACATCAGTGGAAAGCACTGCTTGTTAAAACTAAAATTTAGACAATTCTCATATGGTTTTAATCATAATATCATCTTAGAATTTCGTGTCAAACAATTCTTGTTCTTTATAATTACACTTGACCCAACAAAGATTACCTTGTGATACTGCTGCTGGCTTAGCTAGGAGGGGAAAGGTAGTAAAAGATTAATTAATTTATCATCAGCAAATGGAAGAAAGCTTCTTCACAGTGCAATAATTGCCACTGCTATGCTGTTTCTGTAGAATTTACTGCCTTTCTTATGGATTAAGTAGTACAAGGTAAACATGCTATGTGGATTTAAATGGAAAACATATTTCCAGCATAATTACAGTATGCAATATAAAATATAGTGTTATTGCTATGTCATGTGTACTATCTGTAATTAAAGTGTAATCTTTTGAGGCTAATCCACAGCTAAGCCTGATATTTGGGCTGGATGTGACATGAATAAAAAGTGAAAAGCTATGAAGACCAGAAAGAGACCCTTCCTGCTTCCTCTTCTCAAGTTGCTTCAGCAGCTGTTGAAGGGCTGGCCTTCCTTTTAGATCTGTACTTTCCTAACACATACATGAAGGAAAGAGGGAAAGAGAAACAAAATTTTCTTTTTTCTTTGTTTGCTGTCCTGAATTTTATGGATTAAGGAACATRTTATAAATATGATGCACGCAACAGAGAGAAAATGGATCTTCTAGCAGCAGTTCTCAGAGACTGATGTAGTATCAAACCTCTTCTTCAGTCTTCTAGGAAAAGAGAAGACAGAGAAACTCAGTTTTATAATTTTTCCAAAAGATGGATAGGCCTGTAGGAGGAAGGAATCCAAAAATTAAAAAAAAAAATTGAAAAAGGTCTTTGCACTGTTTCTGAAGGGCAATCTCTAAACCAATGGTGTTATGCATTGCCAGGTATGCTCACTGGACATGGAACAAGTCAGGGAAAGAATATTCAATGTTATTTTCTTTTTCTTTTTCTTTTTTTTTTTTTGGTTTTTTGTTGTCAAAGGGGGAGAGAGGCAGTCCAGGACCAGTAGGTCCTCCTGGAGAAAAGGGTGTCATGGTAAGTTACAAGTAATGTAGAATCCATAATTATGTTACTTATAAAGGCACTTTACTCTCCAAAACAGTAAAAAGTTGTCACCCTTCTGGGCAGGCCTTATGGGAAAGAGTAGTATTTATGATGCATAGTTCCTACAAAGTTTCATTTAACAGCTTTATCTCTTCTGTAGCAGTGATATTGCAAAGTGATCTGCTGAATGAAAGAGCAGAGCAACTGCATTTTTGAAAAATGGATCTTAAGCAGCCTTAATAAATTAGAAGGAGGGAAAGTTAAATAACCATTTCCCAGGTAAACTGGGGTACCCTAGGTTATTCTAGTAGATAGACTATTAACTAGCATCACCTCTAATTCTGCTGCCCAGCACCTCCCAAACAGCTCCTGGGAGCCACTTTTGTCAGAGGACTGGCTTCCTGACAACACCACTTGTCCTGAAGCAGGATGCAGCACTCCATGCAGCACTCCAAGCAGCACTGCGCAGCCCCGAGGCACTGCCATGGGTGTGCGTCGGGGTACAGAAGTGGAAGGTCGCACACATGTGCCCGTGGCCACATCCATGTTGAAGTTCTCGAGGAAAAGTGCTTAGGGCTTGGTTGTGTGTTTGCTTGCTAGCACTGTGAGGGCTCCAGAATGTACAGAGAGCACTTACAGGTTGAATTGCAGGGAGGTGACAGCAGGGCTGAAATCTCAATGGCCTTACACACAAACTGCAGATGTGGGCCCCAGCGTGGTGCAGTGGCTGGTGTTTTTGCAGTGATTACTCTTTGGGCATCCATCGGCAAGGAAGAGATCGAGTACCCTCAGGCTGCAGACCAGCTTAATGATCCATGCAGACCCAATGATTTTTTTAATCATTCTGTGCTTCATTAAATCCCTCTATTCTAGATTTACCTTCAAGCAGCTGCTTCTGGTCCATGAAAAAAAATCTTATTAGGGAGATTAATAAACAAGGATTTATTAATATAGTATCCAGTCTTATCAACTACTTTTGTTCAACTGTTATTAATGCTTATTGCCATAGGTAAATCCACTTAYGTCATAGCAGTGAGGACTTTTCCTGGCAGGAGGTCATTTTAGTCCTCAGACAAGACTTGTTCTTGGCATTTGGTCTTGGCCAGTTCTGCCCCCAAAAGGATGAGTCCACTTTCTGTTCCCACTGTCCCAGTCTTCACAAGAGAGTTTTGAAGTTCATTTAGAACTCAGCCTCTTTTGTTTCAGTACATCCCCAGCTAGTGCCTGTGTGTGGGAAAACTTCTTAGGTTGATTTTATGATTGGGTATATCCAATTAAGTATCTAGTTTTTTAAACAAAATGTTAGGAATAAATTTTGCAAGATTAAATATTTTATTAACTTAGCTCCAGTTTTTCAGGGAAGTAACTGGATTTATTACTGTTGTTATAACAACAATTTTGATAAAAACATTCTGTCTTTTCTATGTTTATTTTAATTCTAGGGCTATCCAGGACCTCCAGGAGGCCCTGGACCTGTGGGGCCAGAAGGCTTACCTGTAAGTATAGGGTGGTGCATTGGTTTGACACAAAATGTACCATTTAAAAATTGTCTTTCTGCTGYGCTGAAGCTGAGAATGGTTTCTAGTTTTGTACTGCAGTCTATAAAACTGTCATGAAAATGTACGCATCCAGACACAAAGTCTGTTCACCTGCCCTTTGCCAGGATGATCCATGAGAGACAGGAAAAGTAATTATATGATTTACTCATCCATTTAAAAATCAATCAGTTGAGACAAGTAGAGGAATAGAATTTTTTAAGGATGGTTAATAATTGCATAGCATTTTTCAATTCACTGGTGCCTAATATAATTTAAATATATTCATTATGTGGTTAGTTTCATTTCATTGAGTTTCATTCACTAAATTATAGTCTAGTTTGCTATGTATAATTGTTATAATTTGTGTATTATGGGTCTTCAGTGCAGACAAAAACTGAACCTTTTATGAGAAAATATTCATGGTTTTTAACATAATATTGCTGAAATACAAGTATCTTTTAGAAATTTTGGGATGAGAGAAGTAATCTATCCAACAGTCAGATCACGATTTTTTATCAGAATAAAGTTACGTGGAGTCTCTTATTTAGATTTTTCTAGATCAATTGTACAAACACAATTAATTGAATTTGAACCATGAGTGAAAGTGATTGATTTGCATTTCTTGCATTGAATGTTGCTCAAGGTGCATGAGCCTTGTAATTTTCAGAAATCTCTGTTTAGAAGATAATGAATAATAAGTTTGTTTGACATGTAGGGACCTTCAGGGCCACGAGGACCATCAGGGCCACAGGGACCCAAGGGAAGAAGAGTAAGTAATATTGCTCCTTCATGTTATTAGAGCAGAGAGTAGTGTGTTGCAAACAGGAATCTGATATATAGCCCCTTTACAGTCATTTCCTTTGAACTCTGTCCTCTGGACTCAACCCATTTGTACTGCAATCAGATAGATGATACTTGTATTTCCATGTATGAAACATTATGAATCTTCATTTCTCCTCACATCACAGTGAAATGGGTTTTGCCATTGGTTTCAGCTGAGAGCATAACTAGAACCTAGATGACTACTGGCGTAATTTCTGTATACATAAACATGCAAAAGTTGTCATTTATAACTACCATTGGACTATTTCAATGTTTTAAGACTGTTTTCTTTACCTGCATGTCATTTATGTCTCTGGAAATACAATGAAAATTACCCAAACACAGTTGTGAGAGAGGAAGAAGTGAAATCAAGACATATGGTAGAATCTAGAACCTCTGCTTGTTAAATTGTCATTTCCACTTCATGCAATTTTATCAGGGAAATGGGAACCATTTTTTCACTGTATACAAAACACTAGCCCAAAGCCCAGATTAGTAGAGTCTGTCATCTTACCAAGCAGTTTGACAGCATTTCCGGGATTCCTATGGGACTTGTGCAACTCATACCAGTGGCTGGACCAGCGTGTCTTCACAGCTCCATTTATTCCTGACATGACATGAATTCATGTCAGTGAGACAATATAGTTGATTTCTTTCTGTCATAGGAAGCAGAAATGTTTATTGCTACAGCAAAATATAATTTTTTACTTCCTTTATCCTCCTTTGTTATTGCAATATGTATGTTTTCTAAGAAAAACTATGGTAAAACTTGAAAATTTTTAAGATCTGGAAGTTCTATCTCCATATATCCAAGTATCAAGATAAATATTYGAGAAATGCATTTTAAATGAGATTTTAGATTAGAAAATATTTGGATTAGCAAATTTTGTAATACAAAATTTATCAACTATATATTATTCTACATTACATTTTCATGATTGCTAAAGAGTTCTATTTTCAGTATATTTAAAACTGAAGTGCAGATATATTTGTTTATGCACAATAGCTAACAAAATTGAAAGAGAAACCTTAATGAGCTGCGGAGGGCCATAATCCACCCCTACTGATGAGCACAGTGAACTACCAAGAGCTGGTGCAAGCAGGGGTGGACAACTCCAAACACCAACTCCTGAAGTGTTCAAAAGGTGCTTACACAGATGTGTTCAGTGGAGAGGGGCTTCTGGGAGCCCTGGGTATAACTAAGGCAGCCTTTTGACAGGAGTGTGAATCTCTGCTTTGGTTTAGAGAAGCGAAGGGTAAAGCACTTCACGTCGAATATAAATCAAAACAGAAATGCAAAGCAGTTGTGAGGCTGAAAAGAAGCAGCAGTGTGGCATTTTTTCAGTGGCCTAATTCAATGTTACAAATGTGTGCCTTACCTCTCTGATTTCAGGAGGAGCATGTCTGGGAGTGAGATAGGTGCTGGAGTGTTGTACTGAATCACGATGCCCAAACTGGCAACATCAGATGAGGAGTACACATATGCAGTCATTTTTGCTGTAAAATGCTGATGTTTGAGCTTCATCTAGAAAGGAAAATCTCTTGGTCCCTGTTGGTCCACCAGAGTTTCAGTTTGACTGGTGGCCTACAGGATGCAGTGATTTAGAAGGGCAGCTCAAAAGTAATTTGGTATAAATAGTTGTCTCTGAGTTTGGTACAGAGCTGCTGCAGGTTGTACAGTTTCATTCCTCTGGGCATAGCATTCTGCTCTAAACTCTTCCTCTTAGCATTCCCTCCTGGCAAGTCTGTCTGCCAGCATCACCAGAGTTGGGGTCAAAGCCAAGCTATTGACATGAACATGAGTCCTCCCCTGCAGGCTCTCCTCCCTCCCAGCATCGTCTGATACCTGGGGGTTATTTTTACGGGAGAACAGCTTATGTTATGAACGTAGAAGATGGTTTTTGTTTAAGGAGTGTCACATCTTCTGCCAGCTGAGAGAGGAATCTTTGAGGCAATCTGTCTCTATGATTTTGGCAGCACATCATGGAGTACAGTGCATATAATTAAAGATCGCACTATAATTAAGTAATATAAAGATCGCATATAATTAAATAAACCCCAAATATCCCAAACACTGTGAAAGTCTCATTTTGGAGTTGTGGTTCTACCCAGCATGACTGGGGATATTTCATGAAAGAGGGTCTCAGAACAGACCCAAGTCTTCAGGCTCTGAGATCAAACTCCCACTGAAGACACTGAGAATTTTATCTGCTCTCAAGATCAAAATATCAGACCAAAAGTGGAATCGCACATAAGGAAAATATCTGAGGTGCCCTGAAACCTGGGGTTTGTCTGCACTGGATTCAGAAAGAGAATGTCAGAACCCTGAGCTCTGTGTGGCAGGCCTTGGAAAAATGCATTCCACAGTCATATACAGAAGTTAAATGGAAGCATATGGAAATTCCCCTTCGTTGTATATGGAAACAAGAATGTATCCTGTCTTCGCAGCTGGAATCTGTGGGAAGTCTTAGAAGCACTGACCCTCTACTTCTACGTTGTCACAGAGTAAAATTCCTTCACTTCATAAATTCTGGACCTTTCAGCAATGAGTTTGCATCCAAGATTACCCAGCAGCTTACTTCAGTCTGAGAGTATCCAGCTGTTCACTCTCCAGTACACCCAGGAGTTCTGGCCAGCTGAAGGCAGGCTGTCTGGGAGTCTATGGAGTATCTGACTCTCGGAGGATTTAGGGAATATGCCACTGAGCATAGTACTAGCACAATTTCCTCAGCTCATGCTTGAGACTTGATGCACTTGGCTAGAATCATATGGAAGGTTTATTACACTGTATTTTTTAGTGTTAATCTCATGAAAACACAGAGGAAGAACACCATTTTGTAGACACTTCATTGGCAGAATGACACTGAGGGTGAGAGTATCTACATGTAGGAGAAAGAATCTGTCTCCATGACCAGAAGGAAAAAATACATTAGTCTGGAAGCCTGGCAGTGTAAGCAGCCTTGAGGTCATTGTTGCATGATTTTTTGTTGTTCTTGTTTGCTAATGTGTGAAGTAAACCACAATGTCAGAGACTGGTTCTGCTTTCAGTTCATACCATAATCTTGGACTAATACAACTGTAACGTCTAGTTTGAGAGGAAAAGATCCTGTATCATTAGATTCATTTCATGAGTGAGACCTCATGTTGCAGCAGCAACTTATGTCTCTAGCAGCCAGTAGGGTTGTCTCTGGTTCAGTTGTGTCTGTACTGGCACAAAGAACCTCAATTGCCTGAGGATATCCGTGCTTAGTTTTAATGAGCAATATCTTTCATACTTCTCACAGCAGGGAATCTGGAACCTAGAAAACTGTGTGCACTTGTGAAACAAGTGTCCAGTGTGCTTGGTGGTACATCGATAGCTGAATGTGTTTATCTGTCTTAATTGTTCAAAGGAAGTGAGACTAAATTGATGTAGTTTTCTAATATTCTTCCATGTCGGTCACCAAAAAAGAGAAGTAGCTATATATTGTGTTTATGTTATTTTCATTCTTCATGTATTTGGGAGGCAGGATGGGAAAGAATAAGAATAGTGAATTTGTGCTTTTTACCTTCTTAGATGAACTTTTTCTCAGCTTATCATCCGACAGTTTTCGATGTGAAATGTTCCATTTGAGAGACAAAGCTGAACCCACACAAGAGAAAAAAGTAGTAGCAATTGTTTGGCAGCCTTACTTCCCAGCTCTGTTGCAACCTAATTTAAATAAAAGCAGGCAAATCAAGTATATCTCTCATTCTGTACTAGCTAAAGTAAGAAATTGTACAATCCAATTAATCCATGCCAATAAGTAGTCACACCATGCTATTTATAGGAATGTTATGGTGTGCTTTTGTTAGGATATTAAATTGCCTTTCCTTTGGATTCCTGCCCTTTGTTCTGTGGTTGGCTAAAGGCAGGCATGGCCCAGAGGATCATGTTGCTTTCTGTTACTTTGTTTTCAATTCAAAGTTACATAGTGGAAGGTTGGTGTTTTAAATGGTAGACTTTTTCGCTTCACTGTTGGTGATCAGGTCGGTTGTCATGAGCTGCCCGTGTGAACTCCATTGAAACAGGGATCTGTGTGACTACCAGAAAGACTCTGAAGTGTTATGTGCATAACATGGACAGAGAACCTTGTGCAGTCTCCTGACAGGCCCGTTTCCCAAACTGCAATCTATGATCCTCTTTATGATTAAAATGAAGTCACAAGTGTTCAAAGAATTTATCTGGTAGTTCTTAGTGAGAGAAGATAAAACCTAGAAAGAAATTTCTTTTTTACACAAATCTGTAAAATGAAAAAATGTCTTTTTTCCTCCTTGAATACTGCATCTTGAGATTCTATCCCCTGGTCAGCCCTGTGGAGAATGCAAAAAGAAAAATGACAGGTCATGTTTCTAAAACATCTAAGAAACTCTAAAACTATCCTTCAACTGCTCAGCTTAACGCTCTCAATTTCCCCCTTCCTGTGTTGCTCTAGGTGATTCCTCCACAGCTCTTCCTTGAGCTTCTTTCCCTTCTACCCTCCCAGCTTAATGACCTGTCCTCACTCCATCTCAGTTTCTTCTTGTCCCTTCTCCTCCTGTTCTTTGAGACGTTTCAGATCAAGGGACAATAAACCTGCTAAATCAGCCTTGAATTTTCGTCACAGCCCATTTTGTGTTACAGATAGCAGTTACAGAAAAAAGTGCAGAGCAGTAACCTGAAATTAATTTGATCAAGATGTTTAGCTTTCTTTTAAATTATGCTATATAATAATTCAATAATTGAGTTACACAATTACATAATCTTAACATGAGACCCAATGTAAATGTTTATATAAAGGCCTCCTTCACCTTTGTAAACACCAGTAGTGTTTTGTTTCTGATCTCTGAGCTCATTCAAGTCACCAGTTTTTTTCCACAGACTTCAGTATTCTTTGATTTGGGACATTTCTCATTGAGTGCCATGTGGCAGCTCAGTGTCATCTTCTGTTGCCTCTTTTCTTCTCTAAGCCCAAAAAAATGCCTGTAAATGCTCAGTCCTGGCTTACACCAAAACAAGAAAGGGGGCCAGACTAACCCAAGGATTGCCTCAAAAAAGCTGTCCTAAACTACAGAGGTATCAAAAGTGTTCAGACAGCTTTCCCTGCCTGCTCTTTTTCCTTTTCCTATGGTTTCTATGTTCCCTTGAGCTGGCCAGAAGTAGAAGTGCTGAAATGATGACAGATGTGTTCTCAGGGGATATTTCTGGCTCTGCCAGGGGTTGTAATTATATATCAGCTCACAGGAAAGGCCTGTTCTTGAGAGGTTTTCATTTCAGGAGGAAAGCCTAAATGATTGTGGATACATGCTGTTCCAGAGTTATCAGTCAGCCATTTTCACTTTTGCTCCAGGGAAAAGTGGATGGGTGCTCACCACATGTTCTGACAGAGGTTTTGATATGGATCAGTAAATCCAACTCAGAGAGAACAAATTCTGGTATGTTTTTTCTCAAAATATTCAGGAGAGATGTGGAAGTCCCAGATACTTTTGCAGGGAAAGTAATCTAAATTAAATCAGATGTGCTTCCAACAAAGTCGTTTTACAAGCCGCTAGTATTATCTATTAGAACAGTATTACGACTCTGAAGATCAGTCATGATTGGATGCCCTTTGCTATAAACCATGACCAGGATGTAAGGTTCTCTACAAGTCAGAAATTCACTATAGAAATGGAGATCGTTTTCCTCCAAACACTGCCAGAATAGTGTACTAGTTCCCTCTGATGCCAGCCCAGCCCAAATGCCACCAGGAAAGCTGTTTTGTCTCATTCTGCCACTGCATACTGCTATAAAGAGCCTGTCTTGATACTTATCTAGCTCTTCTTTTGAAGTGGTCATTAGTTTTAAGTTGTTATTAACTGGTTTTAATTTAATGTTCCATACCTAAACAGTYATGGTTTTTAGAATTATGGAAATAACCTCCTAAGTCAGCCTGGATAAAATATTCTTTTCCATTTTCCTCATGACCTATTTAAGGATTTTTCATTTGCTTGTAAGCTAATGGATTTAGATTTCCAGTCTTAAAAAATAAAATTCTGAATATTTTGGCGATAAGTATTTGCTAGATTATGCTACAATAATAATAACAGGTTATCTTTGTTCATCTATTGGTTATAAAAATCAACTTACAGAAACACTCTAGTCTAACAACAGAGCACAATAGTTCTCAATTATAGATTGCTTTTAATCTTGCCTCAAACTGGTTTACTAATGGAAGAATTTTAAAACTGCTTGGTTTACAGTCTTACTAGCAAGATGGATTTTTGCATATACAACTTATAATATGCTTGAAAGAAAGCATTCCATATATACAGTGCTCATCTAAATTCTTCTAAATACATGTCTTTTGCATGCATACAAAGTGGATGAGAAAGAGAGCAGAAATAATCAGCCTGCCATCTGGCTCCAACAGAGACCCTGAATGTTTTGCTTACATACTTCTCAAAAAATCTTTCTTCTTAAATTCATAATTCAGCAAACTAGAAACTTATTTTGTTCTTTGAATCTTTATTTCACACTTGACATACAATGAATAGTGGGGTTTGTGCTAAAAAAAAATTCTCCTCTCCTGAAGGTTATGTAGCATCTCCTTAATGATAACCAAAAATAATGCATAATTAGTATTCCAAATCACTTGTTCAATATTCAGGGGCCAAGAGGTCTTGATGGTCCTCCAGGAGAACTGGGAACAGAAGGCATTAAGGTGAGTGCTTGCATTTGTCAGTACTATACAAAACACGGAGGTAGACCATTATGGATAAAAGAAAACAAACAAACAAAAAACCCCAACCCCACATGGCAGAAACCACAGAGTTCCATTTAATCCAGGAGATTTGCAAATTTCTGCCTTTTCCAGATACTTCCTTATTACAGCATGAGCACACCCAAGCCTGAATCTGCACTTTCTGTAGTTACCCAGCATTTAAACTGACAGTAACTGYATGCAGCTTATCTAGCAAATGCACATAGAATTCACACATTGTTGGTTATTTATCAGGGAGAAAGAGGTGATCCAGGGAAGAAAGGAGTTCCTGGGCTCATTGTAAGTATTGGAGCCAATCTTTGTATTGAGCTTTAACCTAGTAACTACTGATTTCTGAGCTGTGTTTGGAAATTATCTGAGGCCAGCATTGTCTTTTGATATTTCTCTTTAACCAGGGTAAAGCTGGAAATCCAGGAGAAAGGGGAGATCAAGGTGCACTCGTGAGTATGAAATTTGCTAGTACTTCTACCCCAAAAAAATCCAGAAAATGTCATACTTTGTTTGACATTCAGATATGAGGAAATTTATCTATTTCAGAGCAGCTGGAAAACTCTAACAATACAGTTTGTATTTATTCATACAAAGAATCAGGGACGGAAGTGAGAGCAAGTGTGACATGGTCTAGTCTGCTACAAGACCAGTCTTTTCGTGGCTGATGGTCCACAGAATACAATAGGACAGCAAATTGCAGCAGAAGAAATGGCCCTTGTGGTTAAAAGTGAGGTCTTAGAAGTTTCTTTGGGCTTTTTTTATAGTTTTGTTGCAGTTTTAAGGACGAAAGTCATTGTGACATAGAAAAGTAATTCTTTGATAGATTTTGGGGTAGATGTGTGCTATCAATGTTGGCATAAATGTAGAAACATGTAAAATGTATATTATGTGTATAGGAAAAACTCCTCCTTTTAGGGCTTCTTTCAGTGGAAATCTAATGTGTTCTATTTGAGGCTTTCTTTTATAAAGCAAGTTACCAGTCAGCCCAAATTCTGGATTCTCAACAAAGAAGGAAGCAGAAAAACAGAAACAAAGCAGTAATGGTGGTGATTTTGTACTGCAGTTGAGGCTCAAAATGTTGGTTGTCACTATACTTCTCTTGCCTTTTCTGCTTAGGTTTAGGAGCTTGTTGCTTTTCATCTTTGATGCAAAAGGTTTTCATTTACTTTTCAATAGAATTTTTAGATGTATTTAGATACACAAAAATGAATGAAACAAAACCTCATTAGATTGAAATGATGTGAAATAGTACATTTATTGCAAAGTACAAGATACTGCTCTATTATTACTCCTACAGCTACAGTTTCTAGAAGAGAATGTGAGACAGAAATTCTATGAGAAAGGTTGAGCAGAGAGAAAAGTGGGCTGTGAACCTTACTGATTATCTCAAATACAGCTTGTACACACAAGCACACACATGGTTCTAAGGGGAATTACAAGGAACTAGTAAATGGTGGCTCAGCTAAGATTTGTTGCTATGTAGTAGAAGCTGAGGAGGGACTTATCCAGGACTCTCTCACCTGCCACAGATGCTGGTGATATGTCAATGAGTGTCAAGCGGAAAAAAAGGCTGCACATATTTCTTGGGTGTTTCTGTGTTAGTTACTGTGTGAGCAGAAATAAAAGAGGAAGGGGCTCTTCACAGAATATGAAGCAGCTTGTTTCCAATGATTTTTTATTTTATTTTAATCTTCCAGGGTTTGCTTGGGCTTCCCGGAACCACAGGAGACAGAGGACCAATGGGAGAGCCAGTAAGTTGATCCTTGTGCCTGCTTCAAAGTTTTTCCATGTATTATACAAGCTCCCTTACAATTCAAGCTCCATTTTCCTAAGATTCAGTACTGCCAGCTGTGGTTAGGTAGGAATTGTGGAGTAATTGTTCCCAAACTGCAGAGCTGGAGTCTGCCTCCCTTGCTTAGTGTGACTTGTTCAGTAGGAGATGTGATAACCTTGTTGGGAAACTCTGTTGTAAGGTATGCACAACATAAGAGAGCAGGAGAGAATATGGACCACAATATTTCGTGGCTTTACACCACATCGAGGTAGACATCTATGTTATGTATTATGTAAATGTATGTGCCAGTGCTCTAGTGGTGTTTTTTTAGGCAAATGTTAGGATAGTTATTCAGGAACAGAGAGACCACATTTATTTGGCAGGTTGAATTTTCAAGAGACTGCTATAATAAACCTCAGACATTCCTCTGCTGGATGGATTCTTGTTACTATGTCAAAGCCACACTCACTTTCATGTGGCTAATATTGTTACAGAAGATCATRCAGAATCTGCAGCAAATATATGCAATATACTGCAAGATATAGCCATGACAGGAATAGTATTGCAGCATATCTCTGGGGGTAAATCAGCTTATATAAATACAGTGAAAGAATGTGTGCTGTCTTAGTGGGACTTGGAAGAAGGCTGCCATTTTCTGGTGCAGGAATCTAACAGAGTTGTCAAAAATTGTGTGTTTACTATTACTTCTGGAAAGTAATTTTGCACAGTAAATTTCACATAGTTAATTTAAATCTCAAAAGTGAACTCTTGATAAAAATTATATTATTTTCAGTATTAGTAGGATTTATATTTATTAATTTTTCTAATATTATTTCTACTAATCCATAGGCTGACATGCTTACAGAAAGTAATTGCACATTTTGGGGGGCTAGCAAAACACCAATTATTTGGATAAATTTTCTTTAGGATAGAATTGCCTACTTAACTTGAGCTGCCAACTTGTAGGAGTGACAASTGTTTCGCAGAAAATATATTTTCTAATGGTTATCACTGGATTCCTGTTACTTTGTCTCTTTTATTATATCTAATCTTCATGTTGCAACATCTGAGAGCCTTACAATACGAGGTTTGTATGTCAAATTCCTGCCATTTTCTGGTCAAGTCTGAATTTTCATATTAGTAGAATGCCCATCTGCCTTATCTGATCTAAGTGGTCTACTCTTGAGCAGCCTACATTTCTGTTATGCTCATCATCATAGAAACTACATATTCAGTGTCAGAAGAAAACCTTATCCTGTGAACAGGGTATCTTTTCTATCAAGTGCTAAAAGAGTAGAATGCCTTCAGAAAACGGTCTGTGGAGCTAGAAAGAAGCGATAAAATGACCAAAGATGTTGCGAAACAGAACACATGCCTCTTTTTTAGCTGCCCATCCAGGCAGCTTGATTTCATCTTCTGTCAGCTGGTCACTATGTGAAAGCCAGCTGCTGAGTTTTTCTGGCCCTGTCACTAGTTCTACACAGAGCAGAAAAACCCTAATTGTTGGTGRAGGAGCAGGGAAACATAAGCAATTAGAATTATTTGTATTAACGGTCTTGATCTAAATTACACTCAARCTTTATCTATCAGACATTTCAATAAAATCCTTCTTCGCAAATTATCTGAYGTTAATGGTTAAAAGGAGTCCCTATACTGCTATAAATCTTTGGCTTCTGAAAGTCTCTGGGGAAAGAGACTCTCTGCTACATTACAAATCCAGCAGCCTTATCTCCATGGTAACGTGAAGAAATACTTGACTTGTGAATCAAACTGAAGCTTTRTGACATTTGCCTAGTGCAATTCCATGGAGCTGCTGCAAATGAAAATCAATGAACTTAATTTAGGATCAAGTGAATTCTCAACGGGAAGTTAACTGCAATTTTAGTTGCTCATATTAAAAGGAAGATACAAAGTCAAATATATGCATCTGCTGCTGAAATTCAGTCAATAATGTGCAATTTACATTGTTGGTACAACAGAAGAAAATACATTGTCATTGCCAAGTCAATAGGAGAAGCAAAACCATATGCATAATCTATAAGAGGAAGTGAAACARAATCGAGTAAATATTAGTTTAAAAGGTTTGTATCATAAACAGGGGTAGCAGTATCTTTCTTTTACATGAGAATAGTAGATTAAAAAAATGTTTTGAATTTGGAAACACAGATGAATCCCAAAGGGGCAAATAGATACAGACTTTCTCAAAGTTCAAAGGCTGTTACAGCCAGAGGGCTGATTTGTCTTGACATACATTCATAGTGGCTATAGTATAGAATCAGCTGTAAGCTGTTCGAGGCAACTTCTACCCCCCAGCACACAAATCCTGCTCAGTGAGCCCAGATCTCACATGTGCAGAGAATTTGAACGTGCTGCTTTGGGAAACAATCCCTACRTGTGACTGTGGTAAATTTACTACTTACGTGTGAGGCTTATAATAAAATGCTTATGGTATAGCTGCTAATATTACCAACAAGTCTCCAGTCTATTACACCTCAGTGACTATTCCGTACAAATGCTGCTAAATCCATGGTGAAGCACAGAGTAGTTGTTTTCAGTTAATTCCRTACCAGACTGTAGGCTTTTCCGCAAAGCAAACCAGACAGTCTAACAAACCTTAATTAAACAAAGTCTCAGTTAGTCAAGAGAAGAGCTTAGTTCAGATAATAATTTATTTTTGGTCTAAAAGAAAAGACATCTCTGCTATTATTTGAGATCTGTTATTTCAGTGCGTCAAGGTTGGCAGTGAGGTCTTTGGTACTGTATGCCATCATGGGGCTTAGATACAYTGTTGGATTCAGGAGGAAAGACAATGAAATACACTTCTTTATGCCAGTTGGAAGAGTTGCAAAGAGACAAATTGAAGACTATACAATGTAATTTAATGTTAATTGAATGATGCATCCAAAATTTTGTTTAATGCCAGGGCCCAAGAGGACAACCAGGGGATGCTGGCCCTATTGGAGAAATGGGTTTTGAGGTGAGCTTTTAATCATTTATATAACAATTACAAATACTCCAATAACTGACTAAGCCTGGACAAGGTGTTCATACAATATTTTTTTTATTGCCTGCAGCTGACTTAAGTACCATGAGCTACTGAGAGACTCTACTTAAAGCTGTTACTGAAAAAGAGTCTAAAATAAGTAGCTTTTTCTGTTGTGAGCACTGTCTTTGAGCATACATTCATGACATCTGCACGTAGAAGGTGAATGTTTAATTGAGCAAACAACTTTTTTTTTTTGGAAGCATTGTTCTCCTTGCACTTAGTAAAACATCATTAATCATATGTCCTTGCAAACTGTAGATAAAGGACAGCAGCTGTAGRCAGCCTTCTTGCTAACTTCTGCTTCTGTTTTTTGCTTTGTTTTTAATATTTCATTGAGAGAAATGTGATGGAATGTATTAGCCACGTTTGTGATGAAGTACCTGAGGGATAAGCCCACTTGGAACAGCAGGGATTTGGCTTATTCAAAGAAACAAGCTTCTTCAGTCATCCAAAATCCAGACATCTCAGTGACTCTTAAGAAAAGGGTTTTATGTAAACTTTGCAAGAAGCAGTCTGATACCATTAACTCATTAAGGGCTGAGGCCTCCAAAAGGGCTTTGTTCTCCAAAGGCTGTMTCTACTTGGCTCCAAGCCTAAACAGTGATGAAGCTGTCAGTCAGATTTACAGAAGATAGATGCTTTCTCAGCAGTAATTTATGGTGAAAGATACAGGCTTAGTGGTACTGCTGAGTCTTCAATATGTTCCTGACCCACAATGTATTTCCTGAACTCCTTCTATAACCTCCTTTCTTTTCTGTTTGACTCTAGAAAGATGAAAGAACTATGTTGTCTTGATTTGATTTTTCAGACATTCATCTTTCCCGGTGTCTCATGCCATTCTTCTGCTTGAATTTTGGCTGTATTATTTAGTTGTTGCAAAATTATTGCTAGTGATCATGTAACAATAGCTCTTGTACCATGCAGGGACCTCCTGGCCCTGAAGGAGAACCTGGCCTGCAGGGGGAACCAGGTGCAAAGGTAAATGTTGAAATTATTCTCTCCAATGCTGTTTAAATTTTCAAATTTCCGTGAAAGCAAATCAGAGAGATCTGATTCATTAGCCAAGTAGATAGAGATACAAGAAATGGACCAATAAGAAATACTGTTATTGCCATGATGACTGCATTAGCTGTAAACTCTGTCATTGTTAGGAATATCGTCCTTTAAAATCCACTGATTTTCCCTGTGATATCCCAGGGAGATATTGGACCTGCTGGGAAGACTGGAGAACCAGGYGACCAAGGTTTAAGGGTAAGCTATGGATGCAAATCTTCTTCCAAAGCAGAAAAGCATGTTATGAAAAAAAAGCCAGGTTGAGAAATCTTGATTTATCAGAAGAATTTAATAAGACGCTTTTTTCAATAAGATAGCTTTTTTTTAAAAAAAAGAAAAATTTAATACTGTAGCAAGTTAAAAAGAGTATTGATTGGGGAAGAGAGGCTTGAGAGCTGCTCAGCAGAAAGGGACTTGTGGGTGCTGGTGGACAGTGTCTGAACATGAGCCAGCTGTGCCCAGGAGGCCAAGAAGGCCAATGGCATTCCGGCCTGGATCAGAAATAGTGTGGCCAGCAGGACTAGGGCAGTGATTTTTCCTGTACTTGGAACTTTTGAAGCAGCACCTCGAGTTTTGTGTCCAGTTCTGGGTCTTTCATTTCAAAAAGGACATTGGGGTGCTGGAGCATGTCCCGGGAAGGGCAGTGGAGCTGGTGAAGCACAAGTTTTATAAGAAGCAGCTGAAGGAGCTGGGGTTGTTTAACCTGGAGAAAAGGAGGCTCAGGGGAGAGGTCATAGCTCTGTACAGCTGCCTGAAAGGAGGCTGTAGGGAGGTGGGGGTCAGTCTCTTCTGCCAGGTAAGAAATGATAGAATGAGGAAATGGCCTTAAGTTGTACCAGGAGAGGTTCAGATTGGATATTATAAAAAAAAAAAATTCACTGAAAGAGTGGTTAGGCATTGGAATAAGCTGCCTGGGGAGCTGRTGGAGTCGCCATCTCTTGAAGTGTTCAAGAGGCGTCTGGATGCAGCACTTGGGAATATGGTGTAGGGGTGATTGTGGTGGTGCTGGGCTGGCATTCGGACTAGGTGGTCTTGAAGATTTCTTTCAACCTTGGTGATTCTGTGATTATAATGTTAAAATACTTCTGATGATAAATGATGAGTTTTCCATGGCCCTAAACTAAGTCTGTAAACGTACCAATATAGTAGTTATTCATATAAACATGGAAGTTTCAGGACAGCATGGGTATATTTTTGGGGTTACTGTAATTACATGTTATATACTCTGAAACCAAACAATCTCAGTGCCACTGTCTAAATCTCCAGTGTTAAATGGACATAGTATTGCCTCATTTTTCTAATGCTGATCATCTTTTAGGTTTTCTTGTGTTGGATATTCATGGGCTGTGACACTGGAGATAAGTAAACTATAACAGCAACATAAAAGTTGTCCAAAAGATAATAAGCGTGTATAAAATTAGTATGAGTTCTTCCAAGACAATACTTTTGTGTCAAGAAATTTAGGCAATAATGTTGTTTTCAACTGTTTCTTTCTATAAGGGTGAACCAGGACCTCCAGGAGAAGACGGTGTTCAAGGAAAAGATGGCCCAAAGGTACATTAAGTTTTTCTAGCAGATGTAAAGTACTCATATTAGTTTAAGTACCCAAGTCTCCTTTTTTGTCCTAGGTCAACACCAGATCAACATCCAAGSTGAATGCACTTAGTTTTAGCATAGGAGGTCCTGTATAGTATAGGATTTCCTGTACCTTTTAGGTACGTATCTGCCTTGCAAGGGCTGCAAAGTTGAATGGCTTGACAAAGAAGGSCAAGCTGGAGAACTGAGTACAGCTTTTTTCTGTGGTGACTAAGATGCTGGAGAAAGCAAGAGCAAGGCTGTTCTGYTCCCTGAATTGGATCAGTGCTGTGCCAGGGACTATGGCAGGTGCTGGGACAGGGAATGTCATAGAGGACAACCTCAGATACTTGGTGATGGATGAGGCCAAATGTAGCTGTAGGAGTGCATGAATGAGACAGAAAGGGCTTTACCCTAACTTAGAGCCTGGTCTGAACTTGACTGGTAAGATTCACATCAGTTTTAGCATCCTTTTCTTCAAACTGAAAGATTCAGAATTCACTTTTCTTAGAACAAGCAATTCTGTAGCAGCAGCTTGACTAAGCTTCTTCATTTTTCACTATGCTTTAGGGAGACCCTGGAGACCAGGGACTTGTTGGAGAAGGCGGTGAAAAAGGAGAGATGGGATTACCAGGAATTGCTGGGCCTCCTGGTGAACCTGGCATAATGGGCATTTCTGTAAGTGTTTTCAGGCTGAAATGGACTTTTTGTTCACTTGCTTTTAGTAAATAAATTTAATTTTTCTTGCTTCCTTTGTTTTTGACTTTTCTGATTTTCTATGTAATTAGAGATGACTATATTTCGATAAGCTTCCTATGTGGTTCAGGATTGGTAGATAGAGAAGACAAATGCTYTTCCTATCTTAAATCTGTGACCTCTTGACAAATAGTGTTTCCTCACCACTTGTCATCCAGACACACAGACCACACAACCGGGAGCTTCTCATTTCAGATCGCTCCTCTCCAAACAACATGGCAGCAAGCATACACAGATCAAAGAGCAGRCAAGCTTTAGAATTCGCAGTCCACATTGTTAGATCAATTTGCCTATTTGTTCTGGCATCACTCTTAGCAGCTAAAATCCATCTATGAAGTTGTATGTGACTTCTTAATGAGAACTAATATTTCGGAGCACAGTTTCCAAAGAGAGTATTGTAGCCTCAAGTCAGACATCAGATTCCCTTRTCAAATATCATCATGTTCTCATCTGCAGTCCTCTGGCTGCCTTCTGTGTAGCTCTTATGTGATGGTGGAGTCTGAGAAAATGTTAGTTGGAGGGCCAGCTGTTCACAGCTGTGAGCACTGTCCCCTCTGTCTTCTAAGCATCAGTGTTACATTCTGCTGTCTTTAGTCCTGGGTTCTTCACAGTGAACTACTCTCCTAGTGAAAGAAAAAAAAAATGTTCTTTTAGTTGTTGGTACATTTAATGTGCTGCAGAACAAGTTTTGTTTCTTTGTTTCTCTGACTCTTTGTTTTGAATTGGCAATTCTGGGGAAGATTGAAAGTTTCATACATTGAATTTCTTGTAAAACAGCTCAACCCTGGCATATCTACACTGTATGCAATTATACCTCTGTAGAATAAACAACATCAGCAGTGCTTCTGTGCCTCAGTGAGACAGGCAGGTCTGGCAATTCAATGTTCGGGAGGATGTGGTTAGGGAGAGATTTTTCACGTTTCTGTTCTACATGGTCCAAGGGCAGTTGCAGACCTGCCTTCTTCCCCACTCGTCCTCCCTGGCATCTGAGAGGGTTCATATCATAGTTTTGGTTTGACCTCCTTTTAGGGATGCAGACAGATCATAATATCCTCATATAAACATGGAAATCAGTTTCCTATAGCCAATTTTCTGAGTGTTTCATTGGGGGTAAGAGTAATATTATATTTTCCTTAAACAATAGTTTATGAAGCAACAAATAAGCTTCAGAAATCTGTAAAGTAATATTTTCTGTGTGGACAAGATTTATTGGGTTTTTTTCTCCCCTATTTTCCCTGCATTTCCACTACTTTGACAAGTAATCCCAGATGCTTGCCCACTGGTCTCTGCTATAACTTGAAATAGTTCTAACTTGCTCACAGCCACAGTTAATGACATTTTTCCTCCCACCTCTCTGCATTACCAAAGCCTACTTAGTTATCCAGTTTGGAGCACAGCTGAAACGTGTTTCCAGGCCTTTCTCAATCATCCCTTTTTCTCTCTCTGATAAATCCATAGGGCCCCGAAGGAACACCGGGAAATCCAGGTCAGAGGGGCCGTTCAGGAAAGAAGGTAGTATTTTTCATCTTCCTCAGTTCCCTTCCTTTTATCTGAAACTCAAATTTACATTACAAAATTCCATTGAACCAAAACTGTCCCTGTTTTGTGTCATGCTTCAAGCCAATTTTTTTCCTGCTAGCCATAGCAATTAGAATTGTCATCATTCTACAACCAATAACATTAAGATCTTAGGAAATTTAAATTTGTATCAGGGTGTTCTTTTGCAACTCAGAAGAGCTTCTGCTTCTATTAAAAAGCATTAAGCTTTGGCTAAAACAAAACAAAAAAAATAATACGAAGGCTTTAGCAGAGACCTTTTTATACTGCAGAGTTCTGGGTTCAGACATTCTAATAACTACAGTAAATGACATACAGTAAATGTCATACCTATTATACRCATTTTGATTAAGCATAAACTGCATTTTGAAACTTTGTGTCAATCTCTTATTATTTTTAATACAATAACACCAACAGGGGGAAAAGGGGCAGCTTGGCCCTCCAGGAGAAACTGGACCTGCTGGTGATTCTGGCCAACCTGGAAAAATTGGTCCCAAAGGTGCAAGAGGAACTCGAGGTC